>SRMA01026163.1:112529-621462 GCA_007224835.1 Danionella cerebrum
AAAAAGAAAAAAAAAAAAAAAAAAAAACAGATTGGAAAGGAAGTATAGTTGCTGTGAGTGGCGATTGTTTTGTTCCTCGTTACACCCAAGAACACCACAACACCATGGCACCACTGAACACTGACCTCAACATGGATGAACATAAGCTGAACATATTTGAAATCTATTAACTGTTTGTAAAACAACTACCGGTAATCAAAATTTGGGCAAATTTCTTTTCATTCGATTAGATACTTCATTTTATAATGCCTAAAAATGCTGTCTAAGTTCTAGAAAGAGCCTTTGTCTTTATGTTTGCCATTTTCGGCCATTTTGTATAAAATATGTGTATAGATAAACATAAAAATGGCTAAATAAATATACAAGTTCTTTCAGAGATTTAATTTAGTTTAGTGTAGAATGCACCTATTTGGTAAATAACTGAATTGTTAAATTATAATGAGGTGCACCATGTGGCTATTTACCATGTATTTGCTAATTCTTTGCTAACAAATAATATGAAGAATAACAAGAGGGTTAGTAACAAGAAAAATGGCACCCATACTTTCACGATACATCTAATAAAACACTTAAATAAGTTACTTAAGATGGATCAATATAAATTTTGAATACTTAAGCATTGAAATCTGCTTGAAATCAAGTAACATAATTATTTTTGAAAAGTTACAACAAGCAAATGTTGTAAAAAAGTGACGTTAGTTGGCCACAATTTTCCCTGTGTGTCTTAAATCTGATTATGTTCTAGATGCCATGCATAAACTTATCACTTTCACCAAAAACTATATTTGGTTGCTCTTGTGTGAGGCTGTGTGAGCAGGTGGCCGGATGGGGGATGTGAGAACTGGGCAGCTGTAAATTTAGGCCCTGGTCTGAGCTGGGCCTCCATCCTCAACAGCCTCACAGGAAAAGCGACATCCTCAAGAGACTCAAGTTTCTCAACCACTAACATACACCTACTGTATACATCCTCAGATGCTATAATGTTTTTATGTTCACACCCACAATCTGTTAGGACTCTAACTGTAAAATATTTTTGTCATTGTGAACCCCAAGAGGCCTGACAGCTCTCTACACAACACAGATGATTTTCACACTCAAAAACAATCAGCAACTAGCGATATCTTGAATCTAGCTGCGTTATGTGTAGGCAGCCAGAGAGATTTCAGTTAGTGGTGTTTGCATAGCGTTTACTATAAAACCAGATAGGGCTAACAACAGGCAATTCATAATAGAGAACTATTTGAATACTATGATAGCTCTCCAAGCATTTGAGCATAAATTGAGGGCTACTCTTGATGAGATAACGTTAGTACTGCTGCTACTTCTCCTTTTTGTGGAAGAGGAGCACCCAGATGCTAACACTAGTGTATTTCAAGTGTTTAATACTGACAAATCCCTAGCTCTAGTCATAAATAGTCTTGTCCTGGAAGCAGAGCTTGATGTCTGTGTTGGACACCATGCACCCGCAATAATGCACCCTCAGACTATGTTTAGGGTCATTGTCTTGCTACAAGATCCGGCCCTGGCTCTACTTCAACTTTGTCACTGATTCCTCGACATTGTTCTCCAGAATCTGCAGATATTAAGTGGAATCCATGCAACCGACAACTTTCCACAACCAAGATTTCCAGACCCTGCTCTGGCCAGACAGTATGATGGAACCTCCACCAAATTTACTGTATGGCAAGTGTTTTTCTTGAAATGTTGTTATTTTTATGCCATGCATAATGCACCTTGTTTTACTCAACTTTAACCAGTTTAACCAGTCCAGAGCAACTTATTCCAAAATGAATCTGGCTTGTCCAATGTGCCACCATTAATGGTATTCAGAGAGATTTCCACATTACTTCTCCATACAGCATCTCCTTGTGAATAGTTGACACCATCTGCCATCAGTTTTAATCCTTTGGAGCTGGTCTGTGGGTTGTCCGTGGCTGTTTTCACCACTGCTTATCTCAGATTTTGAGATAAGTGTCTGCCACTTCGATCCTTATCTAGAACTTTGCTTCTGGTCTTCCAATTCCGCACAATGTTCTTCACAGTTGAAACCAAGATCTCCAAGAGCTTTCGGCATCTTTCCCCCTAAACCATGACGTTCAAAAATCATTATTTTCAGCTCATCTGAGAGTTATTTTTAGGCTCCCAAGTTGCCAATCTTTAAAGTAGAAACACTTACAGTTGGCCTCGTTGAAATAATTTCTCATGATTGGATTCACCTGTGTGTGGAGGTCAAGGGTCACCAAGGTTACCAAAACAATTTTGAGTTCTAATAAGTGATAAAGGTTTTAAAAAACAACAAAAAAAATTATTTTGGTATATATTTAACTGAAATTTCTTATACAGACAACCAATGACTTATAAAAATCATGAAAATGTACAAGGGTGCCAAAACATTTGCACACCACTGTAAAACTAAGCTTTTTTTGCTTTAACGTATCATTCTAAAGTGGAAATTACATTTGATGCGTCAGGGTTGCAAGATGGCGATTCGACCTCAATGCCATTGAAGTTGAAGACATTTTTAGGTGATTTCTGGAGATCTAAAATAGAACATTTAAAAACATTTGCTCCACTGCATTTCTCCTACAAAAAAGTATGAATTAAGTGCAAAGGAAACAAAGATCGACGTAGTCTTTCTTTCAAAAACACACTTTATTTACAAGGCAGTTATAAATGTCTGTATAAAAAGATTAGAAAAGTTCACAATCAATATAAAAGTGTTTGTACTTGAAGCTAATACAAAAAGGCAGCGAATAACAAAAACGTTATTGCTAAATGCATTTGATTGGTCACTGCAATCTTAGTATCAAAGGCTGATCGTAATATCAAAAACAAGCCAACTAGGTACAAAAGCAACAATTGTTTACGTGTTTCACTACAAATAACAATGTAAATCTGATTATAAAATATTGTAGAAATGTTGAATCATCTCAAAGGCAACTTTGGACCATGAAAATGCTTGGTAAACCTTGTATTTGTAAATACAAAAACATGAAAAACACTTTTTTGTTCTTTTGAAATTCTGCAGAGCTGATCTAAACAAAATGAAATGGTGCTAATACAATAAAAAGTCAACGTTGTGGTTTTCGATCTGGAACTCTTGAAATGGTAACACTAACAAACTGGCATTTGTACGCTAGATCTTGGTTGAACATTGTATTTTTAGGCATTGGGCGTGGTTTGTTTTACACAGCAGTGCATTCTTGTGAAATACGCACGTTCTCGAGTTCTGAAACGCTCCAGGAAGTCGTGCTCCTTACAATTAACACATATCCAGGGAATAAGAAAAGTGAGCAATACTGGGGTCAAACACTGGCAAAAGTGCCCAATATAGTAATTCAATTATCATCCGTAATACAAAATTATAATAAATTACTGCAAATTGTTCCTTATATTAAAATCCATAAAATTAGAACCCACATAGAGAATTTGTTTCCCAAATATAATACACAATATATAATACAATTAAAATAAAAAAAAAAGGTAGAAAAACATTGTCTTTGGTTGCTTGGATTGGATGGCGACTTTAAGCGTCTCCCAAATATTGTACCACAAGTGTCAGATGGTTCCTCTTTTTACTTCTTTTCAGAATGATTGTCTCCTTCCACTCTCCCTTGTTCCTCCTCCTTTTCTGTTTCGTCGCTCTATCTGTCTCTTTACATGACCAGTGCTCGCGACGAGTAACTGCTGAGGTATTTGTGCGTGGCTTCAGAGGGCATCATCTGCTCTTCTGTCTTCCCACAAAGCACCTGTTCCCATGTGTTGAGCTGCTGCAAGAACAAGAGGTTCAGAAGGTCAGAGATGAAAGAGTCAGTAAAGTCAAGAGTCAATAAAGATAAACAAAGACGTTAATGTCTATTAGCAATAATGTCAAGAACTGAAACAGAGCTGCCTAGGAAGTTAATTCCTGGTTGTGATGTAACTTCCTGATTGTTTTCTAACTCATAAATGAACCAGACAATAGGATTTAAAAAAAAAAAAAAACTGCAGACAGTTAAGGTTGCTTGAGCATTTGGGGCAGCGTTTGTTTAAATGGAGCTGGAGATTTGGTGCAATACCATCAGGGAGGCGTTTGATTGGCTTCAAAGTTATTCTGCAGCAGGACAGCGACCCAAAACACAGCCAAAGTCATTAAGAAATAGTGTCAGGAAGTGATGCATGGCCCACACAGAACTCTGATCTGAACGTCATCGAGGATGTGAGGAAGCTATATCCCGGGTTAGTTCTCCAAGACGTTGGGAGCAACCTCCCTGATATTGAACCGAATATTGATCGCTTTTGTTCATTTGCTGACAATCTGCACTTCCATCTTGAAAGGATTCTTTGTTTGCAGCAGTTTTTCACACCTGCCTAAAACTTTTGCACAGTACTGAACCAAAACATGTCGAGAAACAGAAGCAAAAATGGTTTGTTTATTTAGAAAAGAGGCTTAAATTGCCAGCAGCTGTGAAACAATACGAGTGTCTAACCTCACGTTGTATGTTCTGAAATTGTATTTGTTTTTACTTTCCTTCTTTAGCTCTTACTTATTATTTTCTGTCAGTAGCAATGTGCTTCTGCACCAAAGCAAATTGTTGGCAATGAAGCTCTTTCTGATTCAAAGATAAAAGAGAAAACACTAAGAAGAAGCTACCAAAGAATATCAGGAGATGCTCAGTGCCAGCTACGTATTTATGAACCAGTAATCCTCCTTGAACGGATTAACTACACATATTTTTCTTTCCTCAACTCTGTCTTCTGTAGCATTTCCTGCAAACACAAGGATATCCATAAACTATAAGATACCGTACCTGCAGAGGGCTTCCCATGGCTCTGCGCGGCAGCTGGGCAGCTTTGAGCCCGTCCTCAATTTTCTCTGGGTTGGGGAGCATCAGCACAGAGCTAGTCAGCAGATCCTGTAGAAAGACAAATCATGTAAACTGTCAAATAAATCCAAACAGTTCTGCATAGATATAAGTGATAGACGATTCGGATACTCACCGGTAAATCGTGGGTGGAGCCACCTGACGGAAAGAGCTGGGTGTGGAGATTTTGCCCCTCCCACTGCAGGCAAGCTGACTCCACCTAGAAATTACAATACATTTATAGCGGCACACTATACACAGACACGTTTGACTGCACGCTGCTATTACTAACAATTTAAGGGCTTTTACATTTCTGCTATTTGAATATCACATCGATGCATTTTCAAATGAAGGCCAAACTCACTTCCTGTTTGATTTTCTTCAGAGGGAGGTGGTCCAGATTCACCCCACCCACCCCGATCTCACACTCCTGGGGCTCTTGTTTGATTCCCACCACTCCAGAGTCCAGCGAAGGACTGTGAGCCTGGAAACAGAAAGCGCTCTTGAATTAGAGACACCCAAACAATGGCTGAAAATGAATTTTGACGTTTTGCTTTTCTTGACAAAATTAATCTTCAGCAGCGCAAATTAAATTTTTTAGATTCAAAGATGTTTTCCCTGTACTTTTGATTATGCCTGGTGTAGTGTTAATTGCTTGTGCTACGAAACGTATAATTTTAGATAACATTAAGCGTGTTAAACTGTGCAAAATTTTTAATTCTTACGAATTCAAATGTAAGAGCACCTCAAGTATGCACAAAAACATGGGAGCTATGGCAGCAGGTGCTCTGGACTCGTGAGCCAAAATATGAAACATTTGGCAGTTTTTCATTTAAAGCTGGACACTGGTGTTTGCAGGCAAGAGTTAAGCATGGTCGAGGAACCTTGAACATTTGGGCCTGCAATTCTGCAAATGCAGTTGGAGATTTGGTCAAGATTAATGGTGCTCTCAATGCTGGGATATACTGATCCATCATGAGGCGTACGATTGGCCCAGTCTGCGATGGATTGGCGACCTGTCCAGGGTGTACCCCCGCCTCACGCCCAATGTGCGCTGGAGATATGCACCGGCAGACCCCAAAAAAGCGAATAAGCGGGTTAGAAAATTAATGAATGATTGGCACAGTGTTTATTTTGCAGCAAGACAAAGACCCCAAACATACAGCAAAGGTCATAAGAAGTATTAGAAGTGACGCATGGCCTTAACATCTCTAGAATTGCATAAAGAGACTGAAGAATCCTCAGAAGATCTGTGGTAAGTTCTCCAAGTTGTTTGGAATAACCTTCCTGCAGAGTTCCTTCCGAAACGTGAAGAAATTTCATTAACTGATTAACTGTGTTCATGTAAAATGTGACATTTTTTTAAGCTATTCTTTGTTTACAGCATTTTTTTCACACCTGCCTAACACTTGTGCGCACCAAAAGAAATATTTTAGGGGATATACATTCTGCATGATTATAAAAAATGCTACACACCTGTGAGATTCCTTTTTTAAAAGCAAATATTTAGATGTATGTCATTAAAACACTCTGTTGGCTGTATTTTCAGAAGAACATTGTTATTTCCAGCAGCTTATAAACCTTATTAAACTACAATGAGGTAATGGTGGAGACTGACGTCTAACCAGCATCTCTTGCTGGTGCGTGGTGTTCAGTCAATGCTAATTGTGCAGTAGGTATTCTACAGCCATCTTTGTGCTTTTTACCACTATCCCGATCACATTATCCATCTTTAGATCCTCCTCATCTGTCATGTCAATAAATACTGGATTTTAATTGGCGTTTTGATCATGAAATTCGTAAGGAGCCGGAAGTTACTACTATAAAAATAAAAATGCCCCTCCCCCAGCCCTTCACCACACTGGGGTCTTTGGATTCTGGTCGCTTCCTGGCTCTAGAGCCCTTTCATGGACGGTACGCATTCCAAGCTCGCCAAATAATTAACAATGCGGTGAACTAGTGACAATTACGCATTACCAGAGAAGTGTTTCTACCGGCTCATATATCCTTTGTTTGTGTTCACAATGACCACTTTAACTTAATTTTTTTTCTGTACGCATTCATCATGGAAACTCACTCTTTTCAATGGCCCGTACTTGGCGTCTTGCATCGTTAATGTAGATTTGAATGGAGTGGGTGTTCGGGGAGAGCACTCCATGATGGAACGTCTCAAGTTTGGGGTCCGGAACCTGACGTGACAAAAATGTGAACAAAACACCATTTGATTATTGTCATAAAGTCAACCCAAGGGGTTTGTAAAAATGTGTCTTACAGCTCATTCTCCTTCTGGGGCCGAAGATCCTGCTGCAGGGCTTTCTGGGAGCAGACGGGTGATGGTGACCCTGGTAGATTTTGACTGTCTGAGCCTGGACTCACGGATGCATTGAAGAACTGCAAAGCAAACAATCATTGCAGGACTTCAAACCACAGACTACTTAACATTCTAAAGTGTAGGAGGACTGTAAACGGGGTCAGAAGATATTTAATACTCTATTATGCTAGCATTTAGCAAATACTGTACACAAACTTTGATGTTGTCTTTTTAAAAAATGTGCTCTTTGTTACTAGGAGTGGTATGATCAATGATTTTCCTGAGTGTTGCCGGGGTAAACAATCTGGTTGCTAGGGAGTATTCGCGATGTACTTCCTAGCTGGGATTTAGATGTGCTCATTTGGTCGCTAAATTAAACCGCCTGGTTCTATGATTTGTTTCCCATGTCAGCATGAGTAATTATATTCGTAAGCTGGATATAAGCCAAGTTGGTTGCTATGGTAAACAGTATGGTTGCTATGGAGGGTCAGGGATGTGATATAGTGTTCCCAATGTCACTGTGAGCAACAGAAATCAACTCCCATGCGTTTATCATTTACTAAAGTTGAGAAAACATGGTTGCTAGGGTAAACAGTTCGGTTGCTATTGTGATTCTAAAATTGTAATTTCCTCCATTTCTTCGCCTTTCCCCATTTATTTTCAGTCGCCATTACAAATATGGTATGCACAATCACATTATGTATATATTACAGGCATATATCACATTTGTTTTAGTTATAAGCTCTTCCAATGTTTACATTTTTGTCTATATTTTTACCAGTTTAATTGAAAAGCTTCCAGCTTTTATTTGGCTTCATTCATAATCGATCAATCTTTTAATAAAAGCCATTAAGCAAGTATAGCACTGTACGCATGTACAGAAGCATATCCACTTCCTGGGTTTAAGTGTGCAGGTTGTGGGAGGGGCATAGTACGTTCGTGTGTAACTAAACACATAACAGGTGCTCTTTAATCTTGGCCAGAAGTGGAGGTACAGACCTTACCGAGGCAGAGGACTGGAACCAGCATGAATGTTTAGGTAGCATGCAGTGGAAAAGGAGTGAATTGAGGGACGCTGTTCAAGCTACCTGAGATAACGCTAGCTGTGAAAACGCTAATGTGGCCCTGCGGTAATCGTTGTGAGTGGGTGAACCCTGACTTAACTGAACCTCGCTTTAACCTGAATGTTGGCCCAGATTGATGGCGCCTAAGAAGACGAAATCAAAGGCGAGACTGAAGCTTTAAGTTTAGAATACTTGTAGACTCTTACCGAATCGATAGCATCGATAAACTCCGGTAAAGTTGAGCTGGAGTCGTTATGCGGGCTGTTTGTGTTTCCATGCGCGCTTTCTTCAGGAAGGCATCCCTGATCGAGAGATGGAGCTGGCACCGAAACAAGCATGCCGACTGAGCTGTCCGTCAAAGAGCCTCGGCTCCACCCACTGTAGCCATTCATGGTGATCTGGATGGTGACGGAAAACAAGATGTAAGCCACAGAACTTCAAATGAAGAGAGGGATGCATGCAGGAAGAATGGCCAGAGAGGAAGGGAACTTGTCAAGTTGAATAATGTGTTGGGAGGGGGTTCGGAGTTGCACAAGGAGTTAAACAGAGCTTGTGGTGTGATAAGGTGCCATTGCATCATGTAGTCAAGCAGTTAGAATGTGAAATAGACCCCCAGATGCTTCCTCCAATTAATCACACACACACACATGAACACACACACTTACTGGTAGTGCCTGCTGTCCCTTCAGCTCGTTTTCTGTTGACATCAGGAGCATCTCGATCTCCTTCACCCTCTTCTCTTTTTCAGGGTCCTCTTCGTTGTAGTGTCTCTGTGAGTTCAGTGGATTGTAAGGTTTTACAATTAAACGGAGAAAGATAAAGAAACCATTGTGCTTTTCAGAGAGACTAACTTTTCACACGTTTATTTCCATTTAATTGGAGAAAAGTGTAAATTGGATGTTTCCGCACATTCAGTATTAGTGTTTTTTCTTTGTGTTTTTACAGACAAAAAGCATGAAAATATGTTATCGAAGAAGAAAACGTTAATTATTTCTCATAATTTCTGGAAGGTTTCCCGTTTAAAACTTGACTCCGTCCCATCATGAGTAAAATGGAAAGGTGGGATTTCTTGGCTGATATCCTTAGTGGAAAAACCATCATGACCAGATCACGGTGGCTTTTAGGACTTGGTGGGATTTAAGCTGGTTGCCAGGACCAGCTAAACTAGTATAAAGATTTGCACAATACAGATTAATCTGGCCATGGTGGATTTTCCTCCAAGAGGCTTTAAGAGGGCCGGTGCACACCAATACTCCAAGTTCTGAGGGTACCGCCACTGCTAGGAACTAATTCTACGAACTCTGCGAAATATTAAGATGCTAACACAAGGAGCATCCGAGGGCACCTTTGCGCATAGAAAAATTACGACGTTTTGGGTATAAAACACGATTCAATGATCTATGCTACACCCTGAGACTTGCTGAAAATACCCAAAACGGGAGTTTCTAAAAACAAGCTGTGTTCATTTAATGTTAATTTACCAATTTTTTTAAACGAAATATCAAGATGTCAATGATTTATATAAGATAGATAGATATAGTCAGATAGATGAATAGGTCGATAATCAAATGCATAGATAGATGTATATAGAAAGTCAGATATAGATAGTATCAGATAGAAAGATAGATTAGATGGATATATACATATATATAGATGAGTGGCTAAATATAGATAAAAAGATGGATTGATGTGTAAAGATGGATGGATGGATCGAAGATAGACAGAAGGTTTAGTGCCTGGTATCTAAAACCACAACTCCCAAGATGCCTCAGTGTCATAAATGGACTCCTAATTGTTTTGAAAGAGTTGTTCTGGCGGGAAAACTACTCTATCTTTACCAATGTATATAAATTATTCATGCAATAAAGTGCTTATTAATAATTAAACGCAGGATCACCTGGATTGCAGCAGTGCCGTGTTGAGGGAAGTTCAAGATGTTCAGCTGAAGCGCGAGAGGAAAAGGCACCTGAACACAGGAGAGAAGGCGGAGGATTCAAACAAAGCTACGATACAGCGCTACATGAACACAACACGTCACATGACTAACTGGGAATGAAACTATTACCCGTTGTGATTCAGTGTAGTAAGGGTACTGATTGCTCATGGAGGAGGCGTGCGAGTGATTGTAGTTCAGAAGGGGAGGTTTAGCGTAGCTGTTGTTTAGTGGAGTGGGGCTGACTTTAGCGGCGTGCTGCAAGTAGCCCTCTTGCTCGACTTTCCGTCGCATCGTAGAGTTCCAATGGTTCTTGATGGCGTTATCAGTTCTGTTCGACAGAACGAAGCAATTTGATAAGATTTCTTTCACGCAATCATTGAAATCACCGAGATTCGCGTTCGATTACCTTCCAGGAAGTAGCTTCGCAATCTCAGCCCATCGGTTCCCAAGTTTCTCATGCGCCTGGTAGATGATCTGATCTTCTTCCTCCGTCCAGGAAGTCTTCTTCACCTCAGGGTTCAAGTGGTTGTGCCAACGCTCTCTGCATTGCTTTCCAATGCGGCCCTTTAAATGCTTCGCAATTACTGACCAACGCTTGGGGCCGTACTTCTGAACCAACTCAATCACCTTAGAGCAAACAGAAACATGTTTGAAAAAAAAAAAACAGAGAAAGGGAACTAACATTGCATAAGTGTTTTTGGATTACACACAGATACCGAGAGTGCTGAATATCTGCTAAATACACCTGCTAATGACTTCTGCTAGGTCATAAAAATGACGATAAATGGAGAAACACCTGGTGCCTCCGGTTAATCATTACAACACCCTTCGTTTACCCCCTTTCAGCTTTCTCTTTGGTTGCAAGAGGATGAGTCGGTTGTGCAAAGCATTTCTGTGGCTGTAGTTTGGGCAACCTTTTGTGTTTGGTAAGGTTATGCGTCTCACCCGTTGGTCTTCTTCTTTAGTCCAGGGTCCTTTGATGAGTTCAGGGTTCAGGACTTTCTGCCAGCGATGCTGACACTGAACATCTGTTCGATTCTGTGGAAGACAAACAGAGCGCTGCAGTTGGGTAACAGAGAATAGAAGCTTAATTTCAGGTTGTCGGAGGTAAATGACGTTTAATAGCAGCCCAGATGTTTCGAAAATCCCCTTCTTTCGTTTAGGATTGAATGCTACAATGATGCATACGGCTTTTGTTCCTCTCTATGTGAACTTACCTTTGCGCAAATTTGAATGTGTTGTGTTTTTGTATAACCTGCATGTCTGCAGGTGCACAGAGAATTCTGAAACCTTGCCATAAACCCCCACTTGACTCCGTTCCAAAGTAGGCCGACCAATGAGGGATACCCAGTTATGCAAAATCCTCCAAAACGTGAAGGCACCTTGCACTGCAGTACCTGACCCTTCGGCTATTCACATGCAAATCCACACATTTTAAAACACCACACCTAACTTAACCTAGCATAACCCCCCGAAGCCAAAATACACAAGCCATTCACTCACACACAGTCGCAGTAGCAAACACACTCACTGGAAGAAAGCTGGCGATCACTTTCCAGTCTTCAGAACCGTGATGCTCCACCAGCCTTTTCAACTTCTCATCCTGTAAACGTAGACGTTGCAAGATTAAATATAAAGATGCTACGTCAAGATGAGAATGCGCTGTTAAATAGAGCATGCACCACCATTGCTGTATAAGAACAAATGTCGAAAAAGCTGAAATAAAAGGGTTTTTGATGTACGTTTAATGCTTTTAAAGTCTTGAAAGTTGTGCCAACTAGCTTTCTTTAGTTGAGAAACTGTAAACATTGAGCAGCAAAATAAATTATCTGAACAACTTGTTAGTTGTGAATGACTTTTTTTCACAACTTGAGTCCTCAAATATATTTTTTTATGAAAAGTCTTAACAGTTTAGTTTAGTTCAGAAACCTATAAATATTGAGCTGCAAATCATACGAAACGGCACGATATTAGTGGAAACCACTTTTTCACATAAACATTTGATTGCAGTAAGTTGCCTCATTTTTGAGAGACAACTAAAATTTTGTAAAAGTCTTGGAAGTTCTTTCTCTTGTTCAGATAACTTGTATTTGTAAACATTGGGCTGTAAATAAAAAAATGTATATTGCAGTATGTTGCCTTGAAATAATGAGTCAATTTATTATTTTTATATTTTAGAAATTCCAGATATTGTGATGGAAATCACATTAATTAGAAATTCGAGTTCAAAATAAAACAAATCTAATGCAGTGTGTTGCCTTGAAAATTTTTCTCTGTTTTTCTCGTTTTTGGGGGATTACTAAAATATTTACATTTTGAGGTTTTGTAAGTTCTGCCAAATAGCTTTCTTTAGTTCTGATAACTCTGATAACTCTAAATTATACAAAAAAAAGTGGCCTGAACAACTTTTAGCTGTGTTTTTAGTTGTATTTGAGTTGTTCCTCAAAAATGTATAGGACTACTTTGCCTTTTTTACATTGCCTACTCAAATTTCGAAGTTTTAAAGAAGTCTTAAAAGTTGTGCCAACACGCTTAGTTCGGAAAACCGTACACATTTGAGCTGCAAACAGATTTCCTGTACTTTAGTTGAAACCACTTTTCAGTTGGCCTCAAAACAAAATTATTACAGTATATTACTGTACCTTGACATTTTTTGTCGATTTTCTTTTATTTTTTTATAGACAACTAAAATATCTACATTTTGAAAAAGTCTTGGAAATTATACCAACTAGCTTTCTTTGTTTGTGTGTAAACGATTTGCAACTGCAAACAACTGAGCAGCAAATCATATGAAACAATCTGTCTGAGCAACCTTTAGTTTTTTATGACCTTCTTCACTATTTATCTTCATACTCAGTATGGAGATGGTTCTCAATCTCAAACAAAAAAAAAATCTGTTGCAGAACATTTGACAAAAGTTGTGCAAAGCTTTTTTTGTTGAAAAAAATGTTACACATTTGATCTGCAAATAATAAGAATCAAATTGTCTGGATAACTTGAAGTTAAGCGAATTAGAAAATTTGAGTCAGCCCCTAAAAAAACATGCTTCCTTAGTTTTTGATTTTATAGCTGCAGCCTCACTGTTAGATGGTAGTGTTTTCGAGTCTATCTCTGGGCCTTCCTGATTGGAGTTTGCATGTTCTCTGGTTTCCTCCAAAAAAATCCTATTTCAAACACATACTTCAGGTGAATTGCAGACTCTAAATTCCTAAAGTGAATGGTGAGTGAATAATTAACTGGTGACCAGACTAGACCCCTCCCTTTCACCCGATATAACCTGGAGCACCATGAGAACCTCGTAATCCTAACCAGGATTAGGCGGAATAAAAAAAGTGATGGATTGGAAAAACTTGGTACAAAATACCAAAGTGCATTATTGGATTTTATAACACACTTTTGAACATATGTGAACTTTGATACTTCAAAATTTGTGCTCAACTTAGTTTAGAATTGTTGAGATAAATTGTGGAAAACATGTGGAAATGTAATATAAGCCTAATTAAATCCAACAAGCTCAATAAACATTATCATTAATATATTGTAAATAAGTAACCGTGATCCCAAGAAATTGGCGAGGGTGGTCAATTGTTTTGAGGTTGCTTGTTACCACTAAAGGTCAACCGATTAATGAGGTCCCGTTGGGTCACAACGATAAATCGGCTTTAAAAAAATTCAGCCTGTAGTTTCCAAAAAGGTGCTGTTCACTCTTTATTTCAAGTGTACGATATTGTATCCTGTCACAACTTTTTTTAACGGAATTTTGAGGTTTAAACTTACAACAATAAACTGAAATCGAAAAGAGACTTTTAGATACCTCCTCACGGGTCCATCGTGTCTTGCCGAGGTGCCGCTTTCCTGTCTTGGCATGAGCACCATCATAGTCATGATCATAAATCTCCACATCATCCTCATCTTCGTCACTACTGTAAACACTGCAGGGGAGGGAACATGATTAACTTGTGAGATAAAGCGAATCAAACAGGGGGGGTGGGGTTGTGAAGTAAACCGGTAAATATGAATAAAACCAGGAGGGGAGCAAGATGAACTTTAA
Organism: Danionella cerebrum; assembly: GCA_007224835.1. NCBI lineage: Eukaryota > Metazoa > Chordata > Actinopteri > Cypriniformes > Danionidae > Danionella > Danionella cerebrum. The sequence continues at coordinate 126,736 of SRMA01026163.1, forward strand.
TAAACGCGTGCCAGCTGACACAAACACCTTTTCATTCACCCCTAGTAGACTTAAGCTGGAGTGGATGAACCAGTACAGCCGGCAGGTTAGGGTGCAGGGGGGACACGCTCGGAGAAACCTGTTCTCATGTTTTAGGTTTCCACAGAAACATTGAGCGCGAGCGAGGACTGGCACTGTTTCCCCATGGAAGCGTGTTCAGACCTGCACAGGTTCTGTCAGAACCATCTCACCTGGCTAGCTTTTGGCCAATCAGGGATGAGTATGAGCAGACGTGGAGAACAATGTCCCCATGGCCTTTGTGTCACATGATGTACAAGTGCATGTGTACTTTTAAGCCTAGTGTATATCCTTTACACCACTGCCTTCAGCTAAAATAAATAGCTTTATTCCTTTATTTTGGTACATGGCGAACATATGCATTTTAAGCTTTATTTGACTTTATCTAATAGTGTATGTTTAAACGACTGCTCAATAATTGAGAAAATATTAAACGTCAACAAGGGCAAATTTACCACTTTTATGACTTTTTCTTTTGCAAATATTAACTCATATATTCAATATTCTCAACACAAAACAGTCAATGCACGCACCAAGTAGGATGCAGCGAAAGTGAATCATCACCTAATATAAACATCCCCATAAAAATTACCCTTTTCTCTGAGTCAAAACTGAAGTTAAATCAGGTTTAAACACACTGCAAAAAATACTGTTATAACAGCAAGTTGCTGTTTTTTTTATGATGCAGTATGGGAAGACTTGTTCGTTTGAGCTTTAGTGGTGCAAAACAGTTTACCAGTTGTATACTGTTGCAAAAAAAATTAAAAAGTAACATAATGTTAATTCACACCACTTTTTACAGTATCCTGCTGTAAACCACGGCTGCCAGTTGATTACTATTTTTTTTTACAAGGATAGTGTAATTTAACAACTTTATACTTTTGTAAATAACAAAAAGTAACATACTGTTAATTCACACCACTGCAAGGAACTGTACTTTTTACAGTATCCTGCTGGAAACTACAGCTAATTACAGTTTGTATTATATAGAATTTTCTTACAGTGGCATGAGGTTGAGCTTGAAGGACTGGATTAACAATTCCGGGGAAACTGTACCCCAAAATATAGCAGATTTTTTTCCCAAATCCCTCTAAAGCGGATTTTGAAACTCGGTGATGATAATCCATCCGGCTCAAAACTAATCCAAACGATAAAGTTCTGGAATAACTCCGTTAACCTCGCAATAAAACACCCCGCGAACAGATCCCGCTATTATCCCCAGCGATGGCGAGGCTCTCCTCTGTCGCTTTTTTCTCATCCTAAATAAATAAATATGTAGGTTTTTTGGATGTTTCGCCCGTGAACGTGACCTGTCGCGAGCGCGCCTGGTGGATGAATGAAGTCGAGCGCGAGACCACCGCGCGGGCGCGCACATGCCATCCACCTGTTCCCCGCAACCTCACTAATATTGTATTCCGAAGAGAGTGCTCGAATTTTTAAACATAAGCAGTGTTTTACACAATAAAACATGTTTATTATCAACTCTTAGCTCTTGGTAGGGTTCATAAAATGTCCATGTGCTCACAGAGCGCGCTGTCGCGTTATAAGGAAATGCGCAAAAGTCCTTAAAACTCACCTGTGTCTGTGCCGCCTCGCCATCCCGCTGCTCAGAAAGAGGGAAGAGAGGTGATGAGGAGGGCGCTGGGCTCAAGTGTGCTGAAGTGGAGTGCTGTCAGCTCCTCTTCGAGGAGGAAGTGCTGTTATTAAGCTCGCTAGTGCAGTGTGCGATATTGTAAACAGATCCATCAGACAAAGCTAGGGCTGTCTCTCTCCCTCCCGCTAAATTTGGCGCCTCGGGTTCTGCGCATGCGCACAACCGCTTCTCTATGAGCGCCTTTTGAGCGAGAGGTCCGCGCTTAACTTGAATTGTTTTGCTTTTGAACAATTATATTTTCTTTTCTGAAGTTAGAAGGCAGGGAGGGGTAGCTGGGGTAGTTTGTTAGAGGACAATGCGGACTCTTAATGGAGTGAAAGTTTGGTAAACGGGGGAAACAGAGCGTGAGGGGCTTTAGTGGTTTCTGCGGTAACTTTCCTCTGCGGTACTGTAATGAATTGCTTCGAATATTTTAATTAATTATTAGTGAGGGGTCAGTCTCAAAGGTACAATAGGAAAGATTAAAATAACGATCTAAAACCCAAAAAGGACAGTGGTATAGATGGTGCATTGGGGCTATACTGAAGGTCCACAAACATACTATTAACATCACCATTGTTTATTTTAACATACAAAGTTTAGCACATTTTGTCTTAAAATGTACATAATACATAAAAATACATAAAATTTGCCTTATAAAAGTGCTTTAAACCCACCATACAGCTCCTGGGTCTGATCCTATGAAAGGATGGCTCTAAACTCAATTTACTGGGGCATTAAAACCCAGCAACTTTGTGAGAAATGTTTACCTCAAAGTATTTCAGTAAATTAACCCTATTCAGAAGTAAAGAGAACTTAATTTTGCTTTAGACAAATTACATTTCTTGACTACTGATTATTTATGAAGTAGCCTTTTGTCAACTTGATAGTGTTTGGGGATAATTTCCACAATGGTGGATATTTTAAAATGTCATAATATTTGGAAACCATCTTAGTATAGTATATAAACAACTCCAAAATCTTGAAAATGGTCCTGAAATGTTTACTTATTCAACATGTTTACTTGATAATTAGTCTTTGTCAACTGAAATATTTTGAGGTAATCGATTTCTGCAAATGTTTTGATTCAGATTCAGATTTTATTTGTCACATACGTATACATACAGAGTATGACGTGCAGTGAAATGTATTGAACAACTGTCTAACCTGTAACCATTTAGGGGTGTATAGATAAAATATAAATGAAAAATAAATAAAATTTAAATATATGAGACAAAAATAGTTATGAAATAAAACTTGGGGTTTGCAGTTTCACTTTCCTTTTCCCGATACATGACAATCTCTGTTTTTGATGAATGTCACTTTGAGTCAGGATAAGTGTTACGCAATAAATATTTTATATCATGTTGTTTGTACTGAAAGTCACAGTCAGGTCTGGATATAAAAGCTGTGCAGCCTGTTTTAAGTTCTCCATCATGTCCAACCGGTTACCATATGGCTCAATATACAATAACAAATGATGCGCACAAATATATTCCCTCTGCCTCATATGAGATTTGTAGTTTATTTATTCATGTTTTTTCGTTTTATAGGCCTTCAACATACCATCCTGTGGCAACAGTCCATCCTGGGTCTGATCTTGGTGTCTAAAAAGGTGACAAGGAAAATAGCATAAAAATTTGTCTTTACCACATCAAGTTAGCCAAGTGTTCTTTTCCTACCAAGGGCTTATAACTTGACTATAACTTGAGTATAGTTTAATGCATTACAAATTGTTTAGTTTATTGAGTAATGAGAAATTGGGTATCAAAATAATTGAAGGAGGGGGCAAACGTTTCACATTCAACTCTTTTAGAGGAGTGGACCTTTACATTTCACATTTTAAGCTCTTTTTAATAGGAAGATTAGGCACTGAGGTGAACTGTAGTGTCATTTCTGCCCATTTCTTTTTATAAATCCAAATATTTTTGTAAACTCTACCTGTTGTTTTGGAAAGAAGCCCCTATGTCATGGCAAATCCTGCACAGGTGCTTTAAAGTATCTAGGTTGCCCTAAAAATCAATGATGCATCTGTGTTTTTTGTATTGTTGAAAGATAAATTCTGCCTCGTTGTATATAATTGGACTTAAATGTCACAGATGTGAGTATATACAGATTTTTCACAGATAGTGTCAGATTTAAGGCAAAACAACCTTAATTCCTTTATCTAATTTTCTAGATTCAAGGATGCAATCGAATTAATTCAACAAGTCATTCATTTCCTATGAGAACTTGATTCTCCACCCGATGTTTCCTGTTTAGTGAACAGTCAATAAGAATGGTAAAGTTTTGAAACTGAAAGATCAAGATCCTAAAAATCTGATACAGCAGAAAACAGGAGAGAGATTGAAGGTGATTTCCAGGAGTAGGTTTTGCAGCTGCACAGTCTTAAGTTTCTATGCGAGATAAACTCTCTACTGGGGATTTTTTTCTCTTCATGTTGGCAGCTGTATGATCAAAAAAAAAATAACGAGAGAAGTGACTAAGTGAACCAAATACATAATGTAGCTTAATCACAACTGTAAGATCATTCACACGACACCGTACTTATAGTTTTTTTTATTTCATTTGATCTGTCTTTCGGCATTTTGACAATGTTCATTTTTTATTTAGTTTATCAAATAAATAAAATTATAAAATAATACATTTTATTCGATAAATGTAAAATGTGTTATTGCGTCCTCGCGTTTCCTTTCTACGCATGCGCGGCCCACGTACGATGCCCGTCAACATGGCGACTGTGGAGTGAGACGCATGTTTAAACATTAAACTAAGAATTGATTTCCAGCTTCGTGTGACTATTTCACGCGAAACAAAGCCTCCAAACCACAATGTCCCGGCACAGGAATGTACGAGGTTATAACTACGATGAAGGTATCTCTAGATAATTTGATAATTCAGCCGATTCTTTGTAAACAGGCCCGTTTGTTTGCTTTCAGCAGGTTTATTTATACACAGACTTCAGCTGTCGTGTCACCGTTTTCATGGTAACAGCTGGACTGTGTATTTAGCCTTTGCTTTGTGCTTTTGAACCCAAAATAAAATACTTAAAATGGCTTCATTACCTTGTGTTTTTTTTTATTTACATCCTCAATATATATTGTCTTTTTCTAGTTCTGTTGCTTTTGTGTTTTGCTGACAAAGCAAAGGTTGTTTTGGTCCCACAATGCCCTTTCTTATGGTTGATGAATAGGTAATGTTCTCTTTTTCTGAATAGATTTTGAAGATGATGACATGTATGGGCAGTCAGTTGAAGATGACTACTGCATCTCTCCTGCAACTGGTTTGTATTCTCTCATTTTGCACTTTAAATATGATTGGGGTGACCAAGTGACCCCATTGTGCTACGGGAAACCATCCCTGGCTAAAACCATTATCAATATGTGTCCTGTTTTGGTTGTTATTGATGTTAGTGTGACATTTTGTACCATAGCTGCACAGTTTATCTACTCACGGCAAGACTCAAGGCAGACTCGACCCGTAGAGACTCTGGAGGAGGCAGAGTATGAGGAGGAAGAAGAGGAGTTACCAACCTCTCCGACCATCACAAGCACTTTAGACCCTTTACAACAAGGTACATGCTGGCTTAAGTCTAAATTATACGTCTGCTGTAGTTTTTTCCTGTAGAAATAGACCCCATAAAACGTAACGTACAGATACCAGAGTAGACACCCCTTCAGTAGAAGCGTTTCCATCCACCTATTTTTACACACATTTTGGAATATTGCATTTAAAAAAACCCTCGATGGAAATGCCAAGATGTGCATACATTTTGAAAATGCACTTTTAAAAAATGATACACACAACTGAGTAGGAATGTTTTATTCAATTTGAAAAAATGTGCATAATATAAAATACGCACTTATCGAATAAATCCCAATGCAATGGCGATGCGTTTTTATCTCGGAACTGAGGCACGTTTGGCCAGCATTATTGGACTAACCAACGGCTCCATTTCATTGCACAACGTCTGAAATGTTGCTTTGTTCATTGGAAAAAATATCTTGTAATGCAGCAACTTCCATTTATCTTTTGATATTTGGCCCCAGTTTATCAGTAAGTGACGATGTTGTTCTCTTGGGCCCACCAGATGGAAACGTGGCTTTATTCTGAAATATTTTATGCAATATTCCAGATTCGTGCTTAAATTTAATTCACATCTTTGGATGGAAACATGGCTACTGCAGAGATCCAGTTGTTACAGACAATGCCATTTCTTGACTTTGGGAGGACACTCAACGAAGTGTAGCGTTATCACACGTATAAATGTTTTGTTCACAGGTCGGTTGTATTCCTGTTTGGATCATATGAGAACAGTTTTAGGAGACTCCGTTCCAGATTCTACATTGACTCAGGCTGCCCTGAGATATGACTGTGATCCTCACAGAGCTCTTGACTTCATTCTTACTGAGGAGAGTTCCAATTCAGCTACAACTGTCCCCCAGCCGGAGCCTACCATCCTAACTACTCCACATAAAGGTACATGAACCGCCAAGGTCTCCTAGGTTTGTGGGTTTGCACCTGGGTAGGGTGGGGGATATACTTAAAGATCTGTTCTGTACATTTACACACACAGAGAGAGAGGGAGAGAGAGAGGTTATAAGGTGCAGTCAGATAAACTTTGAATTAATCAAACTTTATTCAACTTAATCACAATAACTCTCAACATTGTTTAGTGGTTACACATAAAATACAACACAATACACTGTTCCTGTTTTTTTTTTTTTTTTGTCTTCCCATCGAATGCTTGAGTTTAATCGTTGGGTAATTTAGGTATTTAGCATGTCTGGAAACTTCTCCTTGCTGTTTGGGATGATTCCGGAATTTTGTTAAAGTGTTGGGATGATTTTGTTAAAGTGTTTCAGGAGCCGTTTGGCATCCATATATATTTATAAACGCATGAGGATTCTATTTTGAAGCACGTTCTCCGCGAGGCCACAATAATATGCTAACCGTACTCCATGAAACGTTGCAGCGGCGTAGGTTACCAATGTTGTTCTAAAACATTTGTTCAGATTTTTGTGCCGCAATAATCACATAAAATTGGTTTGAGGTCTGTAAAAACAATCAAAATAAGGCATCCCAGATTTTATTTAAAGAAAATTGGGTACTTTTCGTGAACCCTATTGTTCGAAAATGTTTCAGTGTATAACGTATCGCCTCTTCTTTTCTCTCTATGTGGTGTCTGCTAACCAACCAACTAAACCAACCAACTTCGATTATTTTCATCACCCTTTTGGTTCCACTCTCTGACTGCGATTGGCCCTCGTAAGGTAAGGACCCTTATTTCCCCTTTCACACAGCAGTGATGAGACTGTATCTTCATTCAAACACGAGTCATACAACCTCAGCGATCTCTTAGCAGCACCTGAATTGAACAAGATCAGACCGCCCCCTGGTTTTGGGAACTTGACTAAAGACCATTTAAAAGTGGTTTCAAGTCAGTCACCCACAGGACAAAGCTCGCTAGCTCAGCTAATGGCTCAACATGAGCAGAAACGTTCCATCGTTCCTCCTCTTATTCCCCCAGTTGGTCTCTCATCAGCAGACACGATTCCCTTCCCTCTTGGCGCTCCTATGCCTACATTGCCTACATCACTAGGTGGTAATATTCCAACAGCTTCTGCTCTATCTCTTGCATCTCTTTCTTCTGGTTTCTCTTTGGGAAACTCTGTACCAACCAATCTCGGCGTATCTGCACCGTGTCTTCTAACCTGCTCTCTCAGTAGTCTGGTGCTGCAGGATTCCCAGAGATCCACAGCAGCTCCTGTCTTCATAGGTGTAAAAGAGCCTGAAAAGAGCTCTGGAAGCCCTTCATTGGCTGAACTGATTCAGGAGCATCAGGACAACAGTCCCAAGCTCTATGACAGCTCGCCAGGACTCAAAAACTCAAACCGTTTGCATTCCCAAGGTGCAAATCTCATCCAAAGATCTGCAAACGCTCCGCCTGGGTTTCTACAGACTTCCTCCTTGTCTGGACTCATGACGCAACATCAAGTCTCGCTTGGACGGGGTGGAAATAGCGCAAATAAATATGTGACGTCTGATTCTAAGCCCCGCCCACTTAAATTAAATCAAAGCATTGATCTCAGCACACTCATGGCCCAGACGTCTCCTGACAGTCAATCTCCTACTTTCATTAGCTTTAGCAGTATTACCACCAATCAGAAAAAAAGTGTGTTTGCGGAACCATCGTTTTTTGCGTTAGCGATGTGTACGCGTGTGCGTTACGAGGAGAAACGGCGAAATAGATCGTTATTGCACAGCAAGCAGAAGGATAGAGTGAAGGAGCGAGAGCAGTGTTCGCCTCTCCATCACATCACCCCGTTCTCTTTCGACACGCCCTCTCCCGATGACATCGTCAAAGCCAATCAGAAAAAAGCTTTTACTCGAGATTGAGTTTTATCAAAGACCTTTTCGGTAGATTTTAAACTTAAGGTTAAGGTCACTCTTTCTGAACAAAGTGGCAACCTCAAAAGTCTAGAAACTGGGAGACTAATTGGTTCTAGTGTTAATAAATATTTTAAAAATGTGGAATTGGAATTACAGTCAGATTTTTGCTTTTGGAACTTCCTACTTTTTTGACTTCTTGCCATTATCATGGCCGGCTACTATGTTCATTTTAAAGCATGTCATATTCCAAGCATTTCATTTGTATTTTTATCCTTTTAAAAGGTACTGTAGTGGGCCGAACCTATATTTTTGTACACAGTGATGTAGTTTTATTGCATTTATGGAAGTTATTGATGGGCTGTTTTGGAAGTAGTGCTGCATAAAATACACAGTAGTAGAAAAGGGTGCAAAAGACAAAGGAAAACAACAATAGATTCTCTTTACAGCTGTTTGAACTGAGGCACGGCCTTAGTTTACCACAAACACAGAAAGAAGGAAGACATTTGGGTTTGGGGGGCACCTGGAGTTTTTCCTGCCATGTGCATTTTAATTATTCTTACCTATGTTTCACAGTTTTGGTTTTTGTTACCCGCTGTGTTTTTGGTTGTTTTAAAGCACTGATGTTTAGAAATGACTGAAGTGGCCGTAGGCCTGATGTGTATGAATTCTGAAATAAAGTTTTTATTTTTTGTTTTGTTTCTGAGACTCATGGGTTCATGTGTGCTTGCAGGTGTTTGGGAGCTTGAGGCTGAGCTCACCTTAAAGGGTGTGTTATCTTGCTGTGTTTTTGTGCTTCTGCACATTTGTATATAGAAAACATCGTCTTTGTGGCAACATAAAGGTGTTAACACACCCAGAGCATTTTGGAAGAGATTTGTTTCTCATAAATGCTCCAACGTTGAAGATGATTCACAGATGTGCGGATCCCTGCACACTGGAACGTATGCAAAAAAATCGCCAATGTTAACTTGAGAATATGGTATTTTCTACAAGCAGAGAGGGTTTGCATGAAAACTAGTGGAGTCTCTAATAATTTATACAAAACTAACCAACGTTCATTTTAATTTAAAACATGTATTTAACAAACCTTAACTTTAAAAAAATTGCTAATTGTCAATTTTCCCCCAAATGCCATGCATTTATTCCAATTGAAAATATTTTTGGGTGAGAGATAACAGAAACACAACAATACTTTTCAAGTAAAAGATATTTTTACTTGTCCTGCACTGTGACCTAATTAATGGCTTGTGCACAGGGGCCAGATGTGCGGGGCCGACGCAAGTTCAAGTCCCGAGCCCGTTGTCTTGCCCATCCGACCCCATTCTCTCTCCGCCTCACTTCCTGTAAATCTCTACTGTCTTCTTTGATTTTATTTAAAATCAGATGCTTTATAAGGGTGTTGACATTATTAGCTGATTTCAGGTGTTGTAGTGACGTAATGCCCGTGTTAAAGTTGGATGTGTTTGGTGATAAACTCTGTACATTTGCCACTACCTCATTTTGTGAATCCATAGGTTAACATTTAACCCCCTTCGCCGATCTTTCACATTAGAAATTGAACGATACCCATTTGTTTCAACCCCAAATTGTGATCAACCCCTCACAACTTGAATTTCCTGTTACAGAATTAAAATATTTCGTGTTGAGAAGCTAGAAACTAGAGACTCCGATCCTATTTGCTATTTGTTTTGTAGCAGTTTTCTGCTTGGAGGGCCTTTTGCAAACCTCCAGAGTTTTCTCCAGAAGATGTGAACGTCTCCTTTTACTGTTAAGATGCTTTGACTACAGAGACTCAGCATCATTTCTTGTTAACTCCCTGCTTGCCGAGCCAAGCGTGGGCGAAAGCTTGCTTTGAAGGACATGGTGCAGCTCACCGTTCACACTTTTTTTGTGCATTCCTCATCTCTGCCATCTGACCATGTTGACGCTTCCTTCCCATTTCCCCTCGTCTTCTCTTTGCCTTTAATTGCCGCCCACATAGGAAAGAGTGACGGCTTCACTAGTAGCCCTGTGCTGCTCTTTGACGTTTCTCTCTTTTTTTGCACTTTGTGGCTTTTGCAGAAATGGTGATGTGTTTATGTGTCAGTGCTGTGAGACATGCATAACTACATAGATTGGTCAGAAAGCATGTGAAACATAGGTTGCTGACCCTGATTGACGACACCATAAGAGATTGTTTGCTTTCTTCATTTTTGAAAATTCTTACTACACAAGGAGTTTAAACAAGGAAGAGTGAAGCAGTGGCGTCACATAGCCCCATTTTCCCATGATGGATATTGAGCGAAACCTTAATAAATTTATCAACATATGATAGTCAACCAAACTCATGTTTCAATTACTCTAACATAATTAGCTTTAGCAGTTGCTAGCCTGTTATCGTTACCCTATCAATGGAAAGATAACAAAGCTTCCTTGAGCACCCTAGCTTCTCACTGCATTGTACCCCACAATACACATAAGTTTGGTACTTCTCCACTGTTTCCTTTTCTTAGTTCTGGTTCCTTTTCCCATTCTGTTGGGCTTCCTTGGTCAAGCTGAAGCGAGCTGAGGTGGGACAATTTTCTGACTTCCCAAATTCTGGGAAAATAAGCCACGATCAAAAGCATGTATGACCAATTGATCTCACACATCTTTCCGAAAGAGTGGTACAAAAAAAAAGTTTTGGAATGCCATATTGGATCTGTTTTTCGCACGGAGGACGACCAATAAAAGCTGGCTCTTCTGATGCCACGAGTAGGATATAAAAGAGCCGCTCAGTGGCTTTAATCCCACAGGATCTTCGCACAGAAAAAAGGAAAGAAGACTACTCCCGTGTGGTGCGAAGTGCATCGGTTGAACGCCATCTTTAGACAGATGAATAGCACCCTGCTTAGAAGCCACCCGAAGATTCGTGCAAATCTCAATTTCGGATTGGTGTGTAGAGGCCTATGTGGGTGGGGCTTCACATTCAGTGGTTGGGACTTACCCCATCTGCAAACAGGGACATATCCATGACTCACCGGGTGACCAGTTTGCAGTATACAGAGATACTCATCCCAGAATTAGATTCACTGACACAAAGTTTTATTTTTATTAAGTCGCACAACACAAAGCTGCCAAACATTTAATAAACATTTTGCAAACAGTTGAAAGTACGGCTTTTGATCACGAGTTCACGACCACAAATACGGGTTTCAGGTTTCAAATTGCTTTTCCTTTTTTGGATTTCAGCACTCTCTAAAACCGTGTCCCTAAAGTCTTTCAAGTCTTTTAAAATTGCTTCAAGCAGTCAATCACACAACGGCATTTCCCCACTTTCAGCAAATTGGGACTCAGATTGTTTAGGTTGTGTGTAGGGGTGTAACGGTACGCTAAAATTGTATTCGGTTCGGTACAGTGTCTTGGAGGGTTTGGTTCGGTTAATTCGGTTCGGTACAAAAAAATAAAAACTTACATAATCTTTATTTTGAAAAGCTGCCAATACACAATAGAATTCTTGCATAAAATAAATAAAAGTGACACATTTGGGTGATATTTTAAATAAATTGCACTCTTTATAAAGAAAAACACATTTTATTAAATAAAAAATGAAATACTGCAACTAGTTAGGACCTGAAAACTTTTAACACTAGCAACAGCTTCAGCTTGTATATCAACAAAACTAACTTTTTAAGTTTTAGGCTAAAAAGATTAACCTATCCACATTTTCTGAAGAGAGCACAGATCTGGTTGCAGTGACAATATCTCCAGCAGTAGAAAATGTTAGATGTGTTGCCTGCCCGATCTCCGTGGAACAATGTCGGCATACAACTTTAAATTTATCCACTCGTCTATCCCTGTTATGTATTTTAACAGAGAAGCCAAAGGCGATTTTCCGCACGGACGCTATTGAGTGTCGCACAGTACAGCTGCACGTCCCTCAATAGCGTCTGTGCGGAAACTCGCCTAGGAACATGGTTCCGCTGCGCTTAATATCGCGCTAATAATACATTTATATTATTTAATACAAATACCGAATACCGAAACGGTACGCAAGTGTCCCGAACCGAACAGGCCGTACCGAAACGGTTCAATACATACCGTGAACCGTTACACCCCTAGTTGTGTGGCATGTTCCACTCTGTTGGTGTAAACAGGTCTTCAAATGGTGAAAGTGGCCATTGGCTTGTTTTGTTTGCTTTTTTATTTGAGAGTCTTTGGATTAAGTTTCAAAAGTACAGTGAACCCTCGCTACTTCGCGGTTCGCCTATCGTGGATTTACGACTTTGCTGATTTTTTTCCATTACGTATGTATATTATAAGAGAAAATATATAGCAAATTTTCCGAAAATATCAAAAATAGTTGCGATATATGGTTGCTCATCATTTGTGCCTGTGTACTGTGTGTAGATATCTGTAGATTACTGTAAAGGGTGGTTTGTACTATGTAAGGGAGGGTTTTAAAAGTCTGAATACCTGTTGAATAAATACTGTAAATGTGGTGTCCCTACTTCTCTGATTTCTAGCTATTGCGGCCAGTTCTGGAACCGATCTACCGCGATAAACGAGGGTTCACTGTATACTTTTTTGGATAATCTAGTATTATTTACTTTTCATCGATTTGAAACCTTCCAATTGGCGCCATTGAGGCCTTTGTCGTCCCTTTTGTCCTTCCCTGTTTCTAGAAGAGTTTATATTGATGAGCCTGGGTCTGTCAAGTTCATACATTGTTCTGAGCAGGTGTGTACTGTATGTGCAAGGCCATGTGATCGTCATCAGACAGAGAGATGGGGAGGTGGGTGTATGGGGATTCCCCTCGTCTATGGGACAGCAGTCATACACTCAACCCAATAAAAATGAACTGATATGGAAAATGAAGGGATGAAAGATAAGCTTGAGAGAAGATAGTGTGGGTTGGAATTGTTTTGGAAATAAGTTGGTTCCTCCTTAGAGTTTTTTTTTGTATGTTTAAAGTCAGCGCTTGTTGCACTACTGCCCCCTACTGGACTGAACACTTTCTCTAAGTTTTCTTGATTTGCACAGTTGTACCATTTACGTAAATACTGTTTATCAAACACAATAGGCTGCGGAGAGAGAAACAAGAGTGCAAAGATACTGACAGCAACTTGGATAATTTCTCACTCCTGGATCCGTTTTTCTAGGAAGTGCACATTTACATATCCTGGAGGGTGTGTGTCTTGGTCTTTTTGAGTAGTTTTGGGCCTGTTTTTATTGGCATCAGAGTTGAGCAATGCTCTCTTGAACAACAGCCGACGCTGAGTCAGAGTAAACACTGCTTTATTGACATGATCCCCAACGTTTTTTGTGTTTATTTTGCCAAAGCATATAAATGATTTGTTACTCAAACAGAAAAAAACGCATCTCATGTCACTTGGTTTAAATGTTAAATTGCTAAATACCTAGAAGACGGATTACCTTTTTGACTTAAATGGCTATTTAGAGGTTCTAAAATTAGGCCAAACATAAGCTCAGTGATTTACAGTTTTATTAACAAAGTTATTTTTCAAACTTTTTTTAAACTAGCTACAACTGGTAAATGATAAACTTTTTCTGCCATTCTTTGAGGAATGCCATGTTCATGTGAACCTTACCTTTACTCACCGCTAGCTTTTCCTCACTTAACTAAATGTATTGGCTTTATTTGCTATTGATATACATTTTTTTTAATTATAAAAATGTATTTTTTTCAAACTCAGTTTTTTACATCAGCACTGACTGCTCCTTAGCAACCAAACCTTTTCCCTAGCAACAAAATTTTCTGAAATCTATGTCTATTTCAATTTCAATATCTATCTATTTGGTAAATGATGGATACGTGGGGGTCGGTTTTTTTTTTTACTTTTAGTAACTTGGGGTCTATTGTAACTGACTCCTCCTTAGCAACCGGACCAGTTTTTGATGGCAACCACTTTAGCATATCTCCATCTCGGCTTTGGAAAATAATTGATTTATTTTTGTGTGATTATGTTTTTTTAACAAGGACCTCTCATACATACTTAATGGTTTGATGTTTTTGGTTAAGACAAATATTGATTAAAACTTTTTATTTCCTCTAACAATTTTATTCTTAACGCTCAACAGTCTTGTTCTTTTGCTATATTTGCCATTCAAAACATTTTTGTGCAATCAGTGAGTAGTGATCATGTAATTCTCGTGCATGAGTAAAAAATTATTGGTAAGCTTTTAAAATATATTTTTTAATCTTAGCAGTTTCTTCAGTTGATTGTTTGCGGTGGCAGAATTGGGAGCATAGAATGCGCTGGTGGCTGAGTGTGTTGAGATATGCTGCGTGGGTGTGGTTTGTGTGTTGATGCAGACGGAGATATTTTGTGGGTGTGGCTGAGTGTGTGTGATTGTGGGAGCAGGTGAACTGGTATCTTAATTCCCCAGAACTTCCTGTAAAAGGTGTGTGTGAATGTGTTTGAGTTTTATTGTCTTGACCTCAGTGTGCAGAAAAGGTCTTTGTGACGTTTCCATCCTCAGTCTGAGGCGTCAGGAGGTTCAGGCTAGGGCAAGGCCACATGGCCAAGAAGAGATCTGATATGCAAATTTATGAATATAGGAGATTTTATACACATTGCTAATTCAAAGTGTACTAAGATGGTGAAAGTAGTACATACAGAACACACATTCCAGTTTTTATGTTGTAGTGAATGCAAAACAAAGCGAAAAATGAATGTATTTTCATTGTTAATACACTGCCAAACTAAAAATGTACAAAAAAATGTATAGAACCCTCATTATTTTCATAACCCATATATTGATAAACCCATATACATTATTTATAACCAATTTAACCCATATATTGTTACAAAATTCGGAATTACAACTGAGAAACAACCTTATAGTGTCTAAAATAGACCAAAATGCAATTTACGTAAGATATGCTTCTTAAAAAATATATTTTGTCCGATTGGGTGGTCAAGCAGGGGGTGGAGCCAAGAATTCTGCTCCAAATACACTGCTTCTTTAGAACAGTGTTTGGTACCATCATTGTATTTAAAACTTCAAACGATGTGAAATGCAGCTGCTTGAGATCTTGCAAAGAGAAAACGGTTTTCACATAATAATATTCCTTTAACTTGTACCTTTGGTCTGCGTGGGAGTGCAGATGACGTGATAGTTAACCCTAACCAGAGTGTTCTCTGAACAGAGTGAGATGACTGTCTGTGGCCGAAGCTTCTGAAACAGCTCTACTGCTATGATGAGATGCAATGTGGCCCATGAGGATGTTTATCTTACAGAAACAGAGAAGGGTTTTCTCTCATTGTCACTTTCATTCAGTCTTTCTCGCTTTGGCTTTTTTTTTTTGGTGCCGTTTGAAGCAGGTGACTCATGGATTTTCAGTAAGAGAGCACGAGAACTAGGCTCAGCGTGAGTTCAGTGCATTGACTCATGCATCGTCTCCTCTGAAAACTGATGATTCTTTGGTGCCTGTCTTGACTCTACAAAAATGAACAAATGCAAATGTTGTGTGTGTATTCGTGTGTTCAACATTTTAGCTAAAGTGCGGGATGCTCCGGAGAATCGGTTGGAAGCGGAGGTTCTTCCAAAAGTTGCTCGAATGACTGTGTCGGGCAAGAAGCAAACCATGGGGTTTGATGTGAGGAGGTAAGTCAGCTGTGGTCAACTCAGAGTTGACTTCCACTAAAGCATTTAACCAGGGGCCACTCTGATTCGCTCTAGACACGATGGTACTCGCATATCATTAAATATGCAAATGAACTGCTGAACTAATGTTCAATAAACAGATTTTGGCACTCACTGGCCACTTTATTAGGTACACCAGTCCTTGGTAACGCACATTTCTAATCAGCCAATCACTTTGAACATGGCACGGTTGTTGGTGCCAGACGGTGGGTCTGAGTTTTTTTAGAAACTGCTGATCTACAACGATCTCAATCCAGTAGAGCACCTTTATTTCCATTTCCGAACTCTTTTTGCATTTTGTAAATCACATTTTTTTAATTCAGGATTTTTTAGTTTACAGTTTCAAGTCATCATAGTTACAGCATTGTTCTCAGCAGATCTGAATTAATTAATTAAATAATGTTAGTGTTGTCGTACCTGATGGCGTTTTGTCGTCTCTTCAAAGTGCTGAAGAAAATGGAGTTTCTGCTGCGATTCGCAGAGGTGCAAGCCCAGATCTCACGGTCACACCGACCCCAGAAACGCCTTCCAAACAGCTGAGCATGAATGAAGACACTAATGCCCCGACACCAACTCGATCGACTGGAAAAACCAAACAGCAGATCAACATCCGGGCCGAACTGGAGAAAAGACAAGGGGGGAAACCTTTGCTCAACCTGGTGGTCATAGGTTAGATATTATATCTATGCTTATATCTTAATTAAAAAAGATATTATTTCTAAGTGCTATCGATAAATCTGGAGAACCGCTGAATATTGGAGAGTTCCTTCTGATATTTAATGCCTTGTGTCCTGTAGGTCACGTAGACGCCGGTAAGAGCACTCTTATGGGCCACCTCCTTTATCTCCTGGGGAACGTTAATAAGAGAACCATGCACAAATATGAGCAGGAGGCCAAGAAAGCTGGCAAAGCTTCATTCGCTTATGCCTGGGTTCTAGACGAGACCGGAGAGGAAAGAGACAGGTTTGTTTCGTTCATTTCTCTTTTGGATTTAAACCAGTATTAGATGTAGGATGTATTGTTTCTCTCACAGAGGAGTGACTATGGATGTGGGCATGACAAAGTTCGAGACGGACTCAAAAGTTGTCACCCTGATGGATGCTCCGGGACACAAAGACTTTATTCCGAACATGATCACGGGTGCTGCTCAGGTACTTGCACATGGAACAGTTTTCGGACGTTTTTTGCTAAAAATGGGGATTTGCAATCGAAATTATTGACAATGGATGAATGTATCAGCTAGTGTTCAACATTCACCCAATGTGGAAAGGATTGTGGAACAGTACGCTTCTCTAAAAGACAAAAATTAAAAAGGATTTTTCACACATTCGAGTTTAAGTAAGTTATGCATCTTCTGGCTCGGTGAGGTTGTGGATGGCACGCTGGAAATCCAAGCCTCAAAGAACAATAAATACAAATTGGTCTTGCCCCATGGTACGAATCCTGAATCTATTGTCATTTCCCGGCCTTCCCCCTCTCTCTACCCACATCTCTTCCCTTCTCTATACTGTCCTGTCAGTTCCAAATAAAAGCGAAAACGGCTCAAAAAATAAACTTAAAAAAAAAAAACAATCACAAAAATGGTGTTATTGAGGACAAAAAAAAAACAATTATTCAATTTTTTGCTTTTGATTGTGGCCTGTGTTCGCATTTTTGACACTTTTGGCCTGCCATACCATCCTGTTTCGTGTGCTGCATTCCAAAGCCAAGCTCACCATATACAAGTCTTTAGTAGTACTCCTACTGCTAAAGGTAACCATACATTATATTCTTACACACCATGAGCCCTTTAGCCTCAGCAGCATTTTATTTGGTGAGTTCCATCCTGAATTATTTCTGTGAAGGTCGCTGTAACGATTAACAATTTGAACTTGAAATGGGCCAGATCTAAAGGTAGGGCTGTGCAATTAATTGGGTTTTGAGTCTCGATGACAGAAGTGCTGTTATTTAGAGAAAAAAAATTATATATTTTTTTGTTATTTTGGCCTGCATTTATGACCTTTTTGGCCTGCCATAGCATCCTTACTCATGTGCATATTGACTTTTGAAGTTTTTAAAATTTCAATTTATTTTCGCTCTGTTAAAGCAATTGTTGTTTATTTTTGTAAGTATTATTTTGAAATGTATATAATACTTTACTGTTGTTTTACACGTTAAATGTTTAAGAATGGTTTAAACATACATTGTAGCCCTATTGTCCTATTGGATAATTACTGCATGGGGGATTATCTTTCAGCTGGCAACACATTATTTAACCCCAACTGGTGCTAAGAGATGTTTCTCATTTCTTTACCAACCATGTTTTAATCTTAATAATAAAAAAATAACTATTATAATTCTGGGTCACAGGACAGACATTTTGTGTGTGTGTGTGTGTGCGCGTGTGGACTTTCCTCTTGCATGTTTTGCAGGCAGATGTGGCCGTGTTGGTGGTGGATGCCAGCCGTGGAGAGTTTGAGGCAGGCTTCGAGGCTGGGGGCCAAACCCGTGAGCATGCCCTGCTGGTTCGATCCCTCGGAGTAACACAGCTCGCTGTCGCTGTCAACAAGATGGACCAGGTGGGTGAGACCACCGAACGGCTCCCCGTAACCACGATGTGTCAATCATCTTTTAATGTCTGTCTGTGAACTCCACTTCGATTCCTCTCCCACCGCTCGCACTCATCACAGGACTCTGTGTGCGTTCGCAGGTGAACTGGCAGCGGGAGAGATTCCAGGAAATCATCTCAAAGCTCGGTCACTTTCTAAAGCAGGCTGGCTTTAAGGTCAAGTGCGAACACGAAGTGACCTTGTGCATACATCACAAATGTTTAACAGCAAAAAAAAACATGCATTTCGGGGGTGGGGTGCACCACTTACTCTTCAAACAAAGGATCACTGCCGCGACCTCATCCCCAGGTTCTATTTCTTGTCGTTGTAGGATTCTGATGTGTTTTACGTCCCAACCAGTGGTCTGTCGGGGGAAAATCTGACCACTAAGAGTGTGGTTGCAGACCTGACTGCCTGGTACTCTGGACCGTGTCTGCTGGAACAGATAGGTCTGTGTGTTCATGCACTTTTTCACGGGGTTCCGATGTGTTGGCATCTTCACATTGAAGTGTTTTTTAAAACATTGCGCTGTTTTAAATTTGCTCTATATTATCTTTAAAACAGTTTTAAAATCTAAAAATTTTAGTACAATCCCAACTTTTTTTTCCACAAATATTTTCAAATTTACACAATATTCCCACAACAATCCTGAAATTGTACAAAAAATGTCACTTTTTACTGAAAAATCGTGAAAAATTGGTAATGAACTGACAAACAATGAATGGCATGGGACAAAACAATGTGAAAATTCATAAAAAAAGAAAGGAAATATCTCCTAAAAAGCACTTTTTGTGTCAGAACTTTAAAATTCAAGCCATCTCATAGGTATTGTGCTTCCAAGAGTTATTCCTTCCTTTCACCACTAGATGGCACCGATTGTGGGTCTGTAAAATGAAACTGAATTTTTCTCACATTTTAATGTGAATTAACTTTAAAACATAGAGCTTTCATGACTTTTTGAATTGCAGTCCCCGAATTAGGCATAATCGTAGTCTGTTTACTACTATAAAGCACTGAAAAGATATTAAACAAAACACTGAGACGTTTAGATATTAAACAGACAAAGAAGATGCAGGGTCCAATCAAATCGATCCCGGTCCAGACCTTCGAGGTATGAGGGGAGCGCCTTCTCCGAGTCGTCAGAAGTCAAGCATGGTTCCAAACCATACTTTGACGTATGGTGTTCGGGTAAAGCTGCGGTTGTTTTCTCAGAAGCAGCTGAGCTATGATCCTAGAGAGTGATCGGTGGCTGACTTGTGATAATTCTCTACGATTCATCAAACCCTGTGGAGGCAGAAAAGTTTTTTATTTTCCAAACTGCGCCCTGAATGCTTCTATCTCCATCTGCCTACAGATGCTTTTAAACCACCCCAGAGATCGGTGGAGAAGCCCTTCAGACTGTGTGTCTCGGACGTCTTTAAAGGTCAGCAAGGATGTGTTTTAATTTACACAGAAATCATGAACGGATTAGTCAAGTGTTGTTTTTTCTAGATCAGGGCTCTGGGTTCTGTGTGACTGGGAAGATCGAGGCTGGCTTCATTCAGACAGGAGACAAAGTGCTGGCCATGCCGCCCAACGAGACCTGCACGGTTAAAGGTAAACAAACACGTAGCCCTCACCTTTTGTGCAAAGAAACATTTCCTTTTTTAGATTTTGTGACATTTTTATCCATGGGGGGCCATTGCTGACAGCATGAAATAGCCTTTTCCTTGTCCCTTTTGTTGTCACCTGTCTACTGGACACCTTTTAAATGAATCATTTGATTATTTTTATTATTATTATACTTAAAAAATGATCTAAATTCGACAGTTATTCAGACTAAGCTTTCATGGTATTGACCCATGGTCTACATGAAAACATTTACTTACTTGCTTCTCTAAATTAGCCTGATGTTCATCAATAACTTCCATCTAGTCTCGTTGTGTGTTGTGAATTCTCTTTCACACTTTGCAGTTATCTGTGAAATGTGCAAAATGTGTAGCTTGCACTAATACAGCCACGAAACCACAAGCACTACAGTAACCAGTGTTGAGAATGATGTTGCAGCACCCTCTTCTGGTGGAGGGGGGAAATGTTTCTTTGCAATGGATTTGTAGGTATTTTGCACCAGTGTAGGCTGGTAGTTTATTGGAAACTGTTAAAGGCATGTAGTGTGGATGTAGCAAAATGGCTCTATAGCGCCACGTAATGCAGTGTTGCACTCATTTTATCAAACGCAAATGAAGTTTGGTAGAGTAAATACAAGTAATATGGATCTCAATTCCAAAATCGACAGGAAGTCTGTTATTTAAAAAAAAACGTATATAAAACTTATACTTTAACAAATTCTTCCTAGAGATTTTATTTGTTCACCTCCACATTCCATCGGTCTTGTCGTAAGGCATTTGGAATGGTAAATTGCAAAGCTTTTTTGTTTTTGTTAAACTGTGTGTGCACTGAGGTCATCAAAATTCGAAATTTTTGAAACTGAAAGTTGCTATTTACTCAGCCATGCAATTTTCGACCGGCTCAAATTAACCTAAGGTGCTAAGGGTCCGCGTCTGAATAAATTTGTATAATAGCCTGTGGTGTCGGTTATAGCACCACCTAGTGGCAACATGGAATTTTCTATTTCTTCAATTTACACTGCTATTTCAGAGTGTGTTTGAAGTAATTTTTTTTAAATTTTGGAACATTTGGGACCAAGACCTACAAAAATGTATTAGAGCTGGAAGTTGTTTATTTTGAATTTTCTTGTTCAATTTCTGGCTTCATACTTTAAGGAACTTCTCTCAGAGACGTCATGTGGTCTCACCTCGGGGCCTCATGAAAAAGGTTAAATTGTGAAGCTTTTTTGATCAGTGGAACGGTTTGTGCTTGGCGGTCTTCTGAATTTCGATGTTTCGCCACGAAGCAGGAAGCTCTTTATAACTCGGCTTTACAATGTCCCATCAGGGTGAAACTTACCAAATATGTTAAGTCCATGTCTGAACACATCGATTAAAGCAAACTATGGTGTCAGTGATGGCGCCACTTAGTGGCCACAAAGAATATCCCTTGTCTGCTGTTTTGTATCACTTTTTCAGGCTGTGTTTGAAGGACCAGTTTGAAAATTGGAACACTTATGTAAGAGATGAATACCTACCAAAAAGTATTCGAGCGATTTTCCACAACTGACAGGAAGTCAGTTATTTTGCAAAAACCTCTTAAAAAGGGTACTTTGCACATGCTGTACTTGTTCAAACTCCTAGAGATTATATCTGTTCATCTCCAAACTCCTCCAGCTCTCGCTTGAATGCATCTTCTAAATACGGATTGGCCGGAGTGCAACAAACTGGCCGCTGAGAGGCGATGGTGCTGAAGCCCTTTGATCGCTGCTTGCAGCTCTAACTTAAATTGTAGTTTTCCAAATGAACTGCTCAAGTTTAGCGATTACATCAGACAGAATGTGTTCCTGAGGGTCATGCGTCTGACGAAACACAGTTTTTAATGAATGTGTTTCTTTGTAGGGATCACTCTTCACGATGAAGCCTTAGACTGGGCTGCCGCTGGGGATCATGTCGGCCTCACCGTCACAGGCATGGATATCATCAAGATAAAGTGAGGGCGAATAAGTTTTGTTCCGAAGCTGTCTGCCGTCTTTATACTGTGCTGTTCTGCTTATGCAATGACTTACGTAACATTACATAACGCTCAAAGATTTCTGTGTTTTATCCTCGTCTCTCTAGTGTTGGATGTATGTTCTGTGATCCCAAAGAGCCCATCAGAGCCTGCACCAGATTCCGAGCGAGAATTCTCCTCTTTAACATTGAAGTTCCCATCACACAAGGCTTCCCCGTGAGAAAACCAGTCTGCAGCAGGTTTTGGGGATGCACAAGTGCTTTTTAGTCATTTGTTTATGTCTGGTTGTCAGGTCCTGTTGCATTACCAGACTGTCAGTGAGCCCGCCACCATTAGGAAGCTTGTTAGTGTATTACACAAGAGCAGTGGAGAAGTTCTCAAGAAGAAACCAAAGTAAGTGAAGGAAGCATCGTTCATCTGTTTGCATTTTTTTCACTTGGGTAGTTGCAATCGCTGGTTATACGGGGTTTCTGTGGGATTTCTGTAAGAGCTACGTGGAATTCACTCCAAATCTGGAGGACTCATAAGCTGACCAGTTAAACCTGGAATAGTCAGCTTTTCCCTGATCATATATTGAGTCACTGGTTTTTTACAAACACCTTAGATTAACACATTTAGCAGACACTTTTATCCAAAGCGACTTTCATTTGAACGTTTTATTCAGTTCTTGCTTTCCCTGGGATTTTCAAAGTCATTCCCAGAGCATCTATGTTTCAACCAATCTCGTCCATTGCACCCAGGAGGACTTTGAATAGTGTAACTAGATGTTTAAGAGCTTGCAGAACCTTCAGGAATTTAGACATCCATATTTAACATTTAATGAGACAGAACATTAGAACTTTGCATTAAAAACACAAGTGCAAGCAAAGGTGCTAACGTTTGCATGGATTCACAAACATATTAACCACACAGAGTCCTTTCATTGGTAAAAGTTAATGTTTTTGTTTTAAAGTGTAGTTTTTTTCCCCGTATTTAAAAAGCACAAATTATCAGTTGATTTGCCTTTACTTCTAAATGTAGTCCATGTGTCGCCTCTTCAGAAGAAAATAATCGATAACTAGTTTGTAGAAGTGTTGCTTTTCTTTCTTCAATTTTTAAAGTCTCTCTCTGTCCCGGACCCATTTTTGAGTGAAAGTCTGAAAGCTTGAAAGTGTAATCCTCCATTTTGAAAATGAACAATGCGAAAGAATAACTTGTGTAAAAAAAATATTTGTTCTAAACCAAGTAAGAAGAGTTTGAAGCAGGTTCCTAAACCCAAACACACAGAAACCTTAAGCTGAGTAACTTGGAGGGACAAATTGGAGGGAAGAGGGGGAGAGATGGTGGAGGGGAAAGAACACCTCAGAGTAGCCCTGTTTAAAGGGTTATCACTTCCTGTTTGTGAAGTATTTCCTGTTCCGTCTCCAAAACCAACCAACAAAGATTATACATATTTTTCTATTTTACTAGACTGCTGCACTTGAATTGCTAACTATTTACTGCAGCTTGCTAATTCTATTATTGTTTAGCCAAGTCGCCGTAACCTATGGGATCTCCAGCTCCCCCTAGCATGAGCCAAGAGAGTTGCATGCCTCACCTAGTTCTTCTTTGTCTGTGTTTTATGATTGCTCTGCACAAGGAACACATTACACAAATACACAGTTGTTGATAAAAACACTGTACATCATGTACATTACCTAAATGATGTATAGACACCTCATATAGTACAAGTGCTTGAAAGTTTTAATACCAGCATTCAGAGACGCCGCAGAATGCTTTTGTGTTTTCGTTCATATTTTCTAAAAAAATAAATCAGAAAATTTGTTATTTCCTTAAACGTTGTTCAGGTGCTTGAGTAAAGGGCAGAATGCAGTGGTGGAGATTCAAACCCAGCGACCGGTGGCTCTGGAGCTCTACAAAGACTTTAAAGAACTGGGGCGCTTCATGCTCCGATACGTGGGGTCCACAATTGCTGCTGGTGTGATCACAGAGGTAAACGAAGAACCTTGGTCACATACTGTAAATATGCAGACGTGATCATTTTGATGTTTATTATTTTTCTAGATCAAAGAGTAAGACGCAGCTGGAGCAGAATCATCAGGATAAAGTGAACAGAAGAGCTATTCCCTCAACATCAGTCCAGCCTCGCATCATTCACACTATATATATTCAACAGGATATTTTATTTTTACCCAAACATACCTAGACAATAGCTTAAGAGGCTCTCTAATATTATTTCTTAAGTTGATTTAGAAGAAAATTGAAGTCTACAAAGACAAAATCCCATCGGTTTTCTTCTGTTAATTCCTGCCAAATTCCGTTATGAACGCACAGAAACAAGACACAATGTTTACCATCAGCCTCAACAAACTTAATTCCTTTTCTTTTTATCCTTTTAATTATTTTATTGGCACAGAATGGACATTGCTGTTTTTTTTTTAAGTGAGTTAATGCTTCAACCGAACAAAGCCAGGTCAGATCTCGTCGATAATTTCAAAGGGAAACTGCAAAGTCGCTGCTGCTGATCAGGGTTTACTCATAATTAACGAGGATGAAGCTCATCTGGGTGCCTGTAATCGCTTTAAGGGCCTGAAGGACCACTCATCTTTGCCCTTTAATCAGGGTCTTCAATCTGGGGAAAGCATCTACATCACACAAAATAAAAGCTGTTGATCACAATGTAAGTCAAGAGTCTGTTATTTTATATTTGTCTTATTGTGCATACTTTATTTTCTTAAAGAGGTGTAATAAGTCGTTTTTATCATATTCTTTTATAAGATTTAAGAGGAAGAGGGATCACAGAATTTTTCTAATATTGCATTTCCAAACAAAAGTGATTTGGCAAAAATCAAAAAGGCCAACCTGATAAAATTAGACAAGGATAACCTCGGCTTGAACCTCCTAATGCGTTGAGACCAATAACCAGAATTTGATATGAATGACATCTGAGATGTTCAAAAATTGTATATCTTTGGCCCACAAGGGGTCACTGTGCTGAAACTGTGCATGCAACCTCAGATCATGATTGTTACAACACACACCAAGTTTGGTGTCAATATGTTAAAATTTAGCAGAATTATAGCCCTGAATAACTTATAGTCGCACAGAAAGGAAATGATCTAGACAAAATTTTAGGAAGGTTGTAAACACACCTCAGGTTGTTTGAGAAGCATATTTTCTGAAGGTCAGATTCTTCTCTGTCAGTTTGCAAAATTTCATAACTTTCAATAAACTGCCATTGACTTCCTTGGAAGAATTCAGTTACTGTAACCCTAATTTTTACTTTGTAGTACCTTAAACATAACATTTTCTACAAATCCATATAATAAAGAATGTACTGAATAAGATAAACATTAAAAGTTAATTTAATGGATAAATTAACTCTGATATTGTTTGCATAGAAATGGATCCTTGTAAATCTATGAAAAATCGGTAATCTAAAATCAGTTTAAAGTGGTTTCATGTGCACTGATCTAACAAAAGATTTATTTAAAAACTCACTGCATTTGTTCTTGATGGTTAATGATTGTCTTTTTGCTCATTGTTCTCTTTGATGCATTGTTCAGCTTGTTTGAAATGATCTTTTCCTTCCTGTAATTTTCTCCATGAACGCATGGGTTTTTCTTTGATTGTTAATTATCATTATGCGTTGAAGTTTTCTCGGCATGCAGGTTTGAAGTCAGTGCTACAAAAGAGTCTCTTCCTTTTTCTGAATCTCATTATTTCTTCATGAAAGGTGATATCTTTATGATCTAATTTTGCTTTTTTCCACATCATCCTGTCTTTCTGCACTATGCCACTTCTGAATGCTTGACATTGCATTTTAAATATAAATCTAATCCTGGTGATAGGCTGAAATTCTACATATTCTACAAAATGTTTCTAGCAAGTCATGGCATCTCCTGTAAAATAAGTAGTAGACCCACATTAGCAATTTTGGATTAAATGTGACCCAAATAAGACAAGATTTGATACTCCAGACGTATTGAGACCAAGCCAAAATACCTTTTTTTTTTTTTACATTTTTGCACCACTAGGGGTCACTGTGCATGGAACCTCGGATCATGAACATACACCAAGTTTGGTGTCAAAATATAAAAAATTTGGAGAGATATAGTCTTAACTTTTTTACATAGAAAAATGTTTCCAAATGATATCCATAAATTTAGAGATAAACAGCGTAGAATATCTGAGTATTATCCAGAGCACCAAACAATACATTGAAGCATTTAATTAATGATTACAGCCAACTTGTTTCAAACCCCCATTTTCTAAGATATTGTTATTAAATTCGAAGTATAGCTTGGTAAGATTTTATACTTGGTAAGATTTTGTTGTAATTTCCAGCTAATGCCTTAGCTATAGTCATCTGTCTGCATTTGTATATAAAGGTGCATTTGTTTTCACTTTTTTGTGTGCGTCAAGCTCTCTTGCAGAGCTCAGAGCATCTTCTTTCTGGCATAAAACATTTATGAATAAGGCCAACCTTAATTACTACAACACTCACGAAAAACCGGTGCATTTGTATGATGTCTTCATATAGAAATGCAGCTCAGTGTCCTATCTGCAGGTGAACTCTCCTAAACGACCTCTCATTAACTCGAGTAAACATTGCAAAAGAGTCTGGCAACGTTCATATGTGACAGCAAGCTGACTGCTGCACAAGCTCTGCAGATTCTCAAATACAAAAGATATCATTCACCTTCGTTTTCCAAAGACATGGAGTATCTAGTGCTTGAAAACTACATCGGTGGGAAGTTTGTACCATGTTCAAAGCTGATGGACTCTTTCGACCCATCGACTGGAGAGGTTTACTGCAAGGTTCCTGACAGTGGACCTGAAGAGGTAACTCGTAGGATTTCAAATGTTTAATCATTCATCCTTTCTCTCACTACAGATAAATCTTGTTTGTTGAGCATAAATTAATGTTGTTTGTTCAAAAGTATGTAACTTGTCACACTATCAATTGCCAAGACACAAATTCCAGGTAAGTTATGACACTTTATGAACCTTTGATCCCACATTTCTTGCGGTGAGCGCAATGGTTATGAAACAGAAAAGCAAAATGGCGGCTGCTCATGATCCCGCAGTAACGTTAATTACTAAACCCGACCCGAAGCTATAACAAATAACTAAATATGGGCATAATTTAAAGGCGTATAGATTGTCACTTTGCTTTTCTTTAATAAACGTGTAAGCAGTAAGTTATGCTGGTCTGAGCTCAAGCTACAGTTAAAAAAATCTACTAGCTCAAAATTCCTTGTTGCACATGACGTCACGGTACCTAACAGTGACTGATTGAGTGGCAAAAACACTATTTGTGAACGATATTATGTTGGAAAGTACTTTATACAGAAATATTCAATGACTTCATATTATTTCGAAAAGCCCTAAAGATGATTCTGAAAATTAATTTTACAATTACATACTATTCACTTCTCTCATAAAGTAATACACTGTATCACTACCATTTTGACATTTTTCTTCACGTTTAACTGCTAGAACCTGTTTTCAAAGATGTCAGGGATGTCTATAGACAGCTAAAATCAAAAGAAACCATAAGCAAACTGACTGCCGAAACCTGGATTTGTGGTCATCAATTTAAAAAAATAGAACTTTCTGTTACCTAATTCTCTGTATATTGACTACTATAAGTTACAGTATATTTACTGTATAACGTAAATTAAATGTTTGGCATCTTTAATTATTGTGTTGTAACTTGACCAAACACAACTTAACAGAACAGTGTTTCACTCAACATCAAATGCACTCTCTAGTTGTCTCTGTAGTGCTTGAAATAACCTTTTACAGTATTTAGAATTTAAAAAATTACCCAGGGTTGAGGCTTTTGCATGGCTTTACACTTTGTTTTCTGTACTTTTCTGATGTGGAAATCATGAATGTATAAATGTGAGGAAATCCCCTGTAAGTCATGCATATCACATTTGAGTCCAATTCTTTTTAACTTAAGAATGAAATCAGAATAACTCGCTACACAGCTTTTTAAGCCATTGCTTTTGCAACTCAGTCAGGGAAGGGGCGTGGCCCAGTGGGAAGTGACATCACTGCAATACCACTGTTCACACCTTTAATCAACGTTAAACTGGTTGTTTTAGTTTGTATGGTGTGAGTTAACTATTTACTCAATTCTCATAGGTGAATTCTGCGGTGCAAGCTGCCAAAGAAGCCTTTCCTGATTGGTCGGCTAAGAGCCCAGCGGAAAGATCCAAAGTCCTTAATAAACTTGCTGAGCTGATAGAGGCTCGACTGGAAGAGTTTGCCAAGGCCGAGTCTAAAGACCAGGGTAAATGATTGTAATCTGTGATATAATGCTGCTTCGTTATAAAAATAACACTTTAAACAGATCAGAGCGTTCACATTTAAAAGGAAAAGTAGAACAAAGGTAGACTAGTGCTTCATAAATGTATAAAATGTATATAAATATGAACATTCAACCAACTTTGTTGCCCGGAATCCTTTGAATTTGAGCTTACAGTGAATGTGGAAGATATGGGGCTCATAGTTTGCTCAGCAGTTCTTATTTCATTCCAGGGAAGACTATAAATTTTGCTCGAAATGTGGACATTCCACGATCGGCCTACAACTTTCGTTTTTTTGCTTCCTCTGTCCTTCATCACACTAATGACTGCAGTCAGATGGATCACATGGGCTGTCTCAACTACACCATTCGTTGTCCTGTAGGAGTGGGTATGTAGAGGCTGCTGTTTAAATAGTTTATCCTTCATTAATGGTTTATTTTAAACGGCATTGTCTATTTATAGCTGGTCTTATAAGCCCATGGAACCTGCCGTTGTACCTCCTGACCTGGAAGATTGCCCCGGCTGTTGCTTCCGGAAACACAGTGGTAGCCAAACCTAGTGAGATGACCTCAGTCACAGCTTGGATGATGTGCCAGCTCTTGGAGGAAGCTGGTGAGGGACAGAAAAGATACTTTCAGGTGTCTTTGCACACAGTTGGGTTCATAAGTATACACACCCTGGCAAAATGTTTTGATTTCTTGGGAAAGTGACTTTATTAACTTATGAGCACAACTTTACCTGAAATAATCCGTGCTTCTCTTCCAGGATTTCCACCTGGGGTGGTCAACATAGTTTTTGGGACGGGTCCGTGTGCAGGTGATGCACTGGTTTCGCACCCCGACGTGCCGTTGATCTCTTTCACGGGCAGCACGTCTACAGCAAGAGTCATAACTGAACGCAGTGCACCGTACTGCAAGAAGCTTTCACTGGAGCTGGGTGGAAAAAACCCGGCTATTATATTTGCAGATGCTGACCTGGAACAGTGCATCAGCACTACTGTTCGGTCCAGCTTCTCCAACCAGGTAAGATAATAGTCGTTTCAATGTATTATATAGTCTATTGTATATTATTTGTTGCATTTGCATCTATAGCAGATGTTTTTATCTGAAGGAAACCACATTTTAGAAATACACATTTTTTTATATTTACATTGGTATTTAAATATAGTTAAACATGGGTTTAACGTGTTTTAAAAATGTATATAATGTAGTTCCATTTTCTACCACACTGTGGTGCTCATAACACAGTACATGATTACAACACAAAGAAATTGCTTTTAATTGGTGCATTGCTTGAACAACGTTCCTTAACGCAGACTTCACGTGGTGGCGTCAACAGACCAGTTTAAACTAGTGAAACCTGTAAACATCTTAACATTGATTTAACTTTAAACACAATGGACTGCTGGGTCACACTTCAAATAAATAATTTCAGCAAATCCAACGTTATTAGGTGAAAACGGGAGATAAAATCGCTATTATCTGGCGTGATGCTTCACCTGCGCATGCGCCGACCATCCAATCTCTTCAGCTTCGAAGGCGGAAGTGACGTTTAGGTTTTTCGTTTGAAAGATAACTGACGGTTTGTGAAAAATTTTGTCTTATTAATACGTTATTCAATAAATCTTCAGATTAAATGTTTGACTATAATTGTTATTAATTAAGCGCTAAGATTTAGATGACGGATGAAGGTATCTGTCAAAAAAGAGCTCATCAATTTTTTGACTGAATTTCATCCAAAAAGAGAAAATTACATGATAATAATAGTTAAAAGACAACCTTATGTTATATTGTTTTATGCTATTATGTTATATACACTACAAGTTTGATATTAAATTGGTGAATCTCAAAAATAATTTGGTACAATAAATTTGTATTGTAAAAATTACACCAGTGAAAAGCTTTAGTAGTTTTCACTAATAAGAATTCTAATTACCGGTAGCTTTTCGAATTTACAACACATTTCTACTTTACTTCACTATAAGGGGGCACCACAGTGTAATTTCTCTTGGGGAACCCATTTGGCCACTATCCTTCCCTCCCTCACCTCTCTTGATTGGTAGATTTCAACCATATCTGCGTGTTTTTTTTCCCTCTCAGGGAGAAATTTGTCTGTGTACCAGCAGAATCTTCGTTGAGCGCAGTATTTACCCAGAATTCCTCTCTCGGTTTGTTGAGGCGGCTCGTCAGTGGAAAACCGGTGTTCCTTCGGACACCTCCAATGACAATGGAGCACTCATTAGTAAAGAGCATCTTCAGAAGGTATGTTGCTAATCACACTTGCATCTTATCAAGGTTGCTTTACTGGCGTGTAGTTCCAACATCTCATTCCCTAGTGAAAAGTATTCCCAGTTTTGAAAGATATCCTGGTGTCTCTTCTAGGTTAAGGGGTTTGTGGCTTTGGCGCATCGTGAGGGTGCGCAGGTCCATTGCGGGGAGGGTGTGGATGACCTGAGTCTTCCACAGAGTAACATGGGAGGCTATTTCATGTCTCCGACCATCATCTCCGGGGTCAAAGATTCCTCCGCACTGATGCAGGAAGAGATATTCGGTCCTGTAACCTGTGTGACGCCTTTCGATGAAGAGGAGGAAGTGATATCACGGGCAAATGGCGTACGCTATGGGTTATCTGCCACGGTGTGGTCCAGAGATGTGGGCCGGGTGCACAGGGTTGCTAGGAAACTGCAGGCTGGACTGGTCTGGACCAACTGTTGGCTGGTCAGAGATTTAAATCTTCCTTTCGGTGGCATGAAAAACTCTGGCATTGGTCGCGAGGGCGGGAAAGACTCGTTTGACTTCTACACAGAGGTCAAAGTGGTTACCATCAAACACTGATGCTTTTCCACTAAAATCATCCCAGCTCAGTTACTTGCGATATCAGCCGCACATGAGTTATTTTACCAAAAACATCAGTCTTTTCGACAAAATTAACGTGTAATTACCAGAGAAACCGCGGCACTGCTGTGTAGCTCTTTGTGAAGCTTTATATAAGCTGTATATAAGTACAACAAATTTATAAATATATTTAATTATATACAGTACTAGGAAAATATTTTACATAGGTATGAAAAGTTCATAAGAAATGTAAATAATTTTTGTACATTTACAAAAGGACCAACACCAACAAAAAAAGCACAGTCAATTCTTATTGTTACACTTCCTCCAACTTTTGCGCCATGCCTAATTTGTGGTAAAAATGTCTCTTGAAAGTTTGCAGGGTCACTGTAAAAAAACTATTTTGAAACAAGAAAAAATAACTTTCATGAAAATTCTCTCTCATGCCATTCATGTGGGTCATTTATCGGCATTTCATTTAGTCATTTTACCTCCCAACAAGAGTGGACGTGTCTGTGTGCTGTCGCCCAGCACAGCAGGCGCGAGTGTAAAGCTAACAGTGCTATCTGTGATCAGTAGTGAAAGGTTTTCTCCATTAATGAAGGGTGTGTGAACGCTGGAGGAAACTTGTGAATGTGTTCAGTCACGTCTCTGCGTGCTCATGTTCAAAGGCCTCTCTGCCAGCCTTTATTTTGACTTGACCACAGGCAATGCCCTGTACCACCCTGTGCACATCCTTCAGTAACACTGAGTCATCACTCTCTTCATTAAAGGTGGGAAAAAAACATCTTTCTGTGCAAAAATCTAATGCACTGGACTGTTTCTTATGTAATTGATGTGTTTAAAACTATAGAAATACAATGATTTGATACGAACATGCATTTACAAAGCAATAAAGTCACTTAAATCACCTTTCCTCCTCATTTTGATGCTTGGTTGAACTACAGCAGATCGTCTTGACCATGTCTACATGCCAAAATCCATTGAGTTGCTGCCGTGTTATTGGCTGATTAGAAATTTGCGTTAACAAGCAGTTGAACAGGTGTACCTAATAAAGTGGCCTGCGTGTGTGTGTGTGTGTGTGTGTGTTTATATAAATAAAAGAGATACTTTTTCCATATCATATGCAGATAACCTCTTTCCGTCGGTGTGAAGAGAACAGAAGGTCATTTCTTTCTTGGGAGTGATGAATATTGCTGAGTCATGAAAATCCCAAAGGTTAAATCAGGTTAAATAAACTTTAATGCTCCTCTCTCTCCGGTTCCGTTTCTCCCCATTCATTAGTTTGCTCTCGAAAACAAAAATGTCGAAAGATCACGTAGCTTGCTGCATTTTCTGCAGGAGATGGAAGCAGTGTAATACGTGCATTCTCTTGTTTGTGTCTACGGGCACCAGCCGAGTCCACCCTTTATGCCAACAGAGCAGTGGGGAGAGAGAAACGGAGATAGATGGGGTGGAGATAAAAAAAAGGGTTTTTCACTACAGTGAGTTCAATGACCACAAGGGCCAGACTCCAAAACTAACCTGGAGCTGTTTTTGATGAAGAAGAGAAGGTTTTTTTTTTTCAACCCCAACATAACTGAAATGCACCCTTCGCAATGTTCTCCGGAGCATTTGGGATGTAATCCTTACTTTAGAATCATGTTGGTCACTTATAAGCCAAAAAAGTATTCTGGAAAAGTCCAAAAATCCAGTTTCACTGTCTACACTCTCCCATTTGCTGGAGAAAATGTCTAGTTTCATTCAACTTTTGTACAAATGACAAACCGGGGTCATATAAAAAATCTCAAAGAACTAGATTTGTGGTTTGTGAAGCCTTGATGTGTGATTTGTGGGGACTTTCAAAATTCTCTTTTGACATTTACTAGAAAATGATGTGTTGAAATGGATCATGCAGAAATGCGTTTCACAATACAGGGCTTAAAGAGTGTCAAATTTAAAACCCAAATTTTAGGCCTTGAAATGTCTAGAAGTGCTTGAGACAGATTTCCCAGCATTCCCAACATTCGGTTGTTTAACAAAGATGTCTTGCCGTAGCAAGCAAAAAATATTTTTTAGCATAAAGAAGGTTTTAAGGTTTTAATTTAAACAACCATTTTATGTCATTTTTTTTATTATAAATGTCAGAAAATGGAATTGAAATTCCGTCAAAAAATCCATAATTGGCTATAAACGTTAATGTTTCACGCCGGATAAAGATGAACCTCATATATAGGTCTGAATTGGTAAAAAAAATGCTAGCTTTAATGGAAAAATGTGGACTAATAACATTAACAATATAGCCTTGTGTATGACACATGTTAATGTTTAAAAATGACCAGAACGTTTCATTCAGAAGCATTCGGTTACTAATCTGCAGTTCGTTTCAAGTGTTAATAACCGAAGATATTTCAGGAAACTAAACGTTCCCATTTCAAATTTATTCTGTTTCTTTATCTCTGGGACTTTGTGAATTTTTCAAAGATGTTGTTAGAGACAATTTAGTCTTTTTGTTGTTATTTTCTCTCCATCTGTTCACAATTATTCAAGCTGAAAGTATTGTTTACGTTTTTAGATATACAGTGATTTATATTTCAGAATTTTTAGTTAATTTAGCGCAGTTTGTAAGATAAACATAGGTGTGATATAATTTGGTTCTTAATGGTTTTAAAAAGTCTTCATTTTTACTTTACAGTCTCTGAACACGCAGAATTCTTTTTCTTAGACTCACCGACACTAGTTTAAACCCACAACATTGCTTGGTCAGATGTAGACACTTATATCACCTCTGTTTAGACATAGACATCTGCTCTGAATGTTTCCAAAACTCATGATGGAATCTGTGACCGAGTTCCATTCACTTAACTCTAAATGTGTCCTGAACCCGGATGTTAGTAAATGCACATTTGATTATATTCAAATTAATTCCAACCATATTTCCTGTTGTCCAAATTTGATTATAAGATGCATCTACCTAAATATATTTTTCCCCTGGTGGAAACCCCATTCAACCTATTTTCGTTTTCCATAATCTTTCCATTCAGCCAAAAATACCGTACTGTACAAAAGTTTTAGGAATGCTATTAGAAAGTGAACTGTTCAAAAAGAGAATCTAAATCGAATCGATATTTGGTGCTGGGAGGTTGTTCAACCTTCTGTCTCCTCATGCATCAGGTCCAGTACTTCTTGGTCGTCTTCACGCTGAAGTTCTAAACGACTAGTTTATTGTTCTGCTTCAGAATAAAAGTAAGGCCAATCATACGCCCCCTGGTGGTATTGCATGATGGAAATCCTATGTGCAAGGTGTCTGCCTGTATTCCTCAGCTGAACACCATTGACTCTTGACTCAATTTACAAAAATGCAGCCCCAAGTGTTCAAGGAGTCTGCTTCAAAATCTCTTCTTGCATGTCATGTTGAGTCTCCAGCTCGACAGGACGTACACATAGATGCTGGGTTTGATTGTTTTGCTGACTTTGCTCCAACTCTAACTCCCTTAACCAGATGGCTAAGATTATTTTGTCCCTTGGAGACTTGGAAATGGGTTCCATGCATAGCACTTCCTCATACTCTACAGCTGCACTCAGACGTTCGTATTTGTCCAAACTTGTTGCAATCCTTGTTGATGAAGAATAACTACCTTGTGTCTTGTTGCTGTGCTCATGACAAGAAATGTTCTCAACCAGAAATCTCTCACTGAGTTTCAAACCTCCTACACAGCTGTTTCTGTTCAGTTCATTACTGGGTTTCAACCTACAAAGACACTGATGATCATTTGCACCTTTAATCGATGCACATCATACGCCTTGACTTTGAGCTGGTTTGAAGACAAATGGGTTTTTTTAAATGTACAAACTTTAAAAAAGGAAAACACAGAATCCACTTTGCTGAGGAGTCTGTCTATACTCTGATTATCCCGTGATAACCTGCGACTTACACAACAGTTGGTCGGTTTTAACAATGCCCCAACTCCGACTCGCATGAAATGGAGGAAAATGGTCAGATGTGGGTCAGGCGTGTCAAACATTAATGATCCTGTGCTTGAGGTCAATCTAGTCTGAACAAACATGATCTTGCCGTCTGGCTTTCCATGGCTCTGTGTCAGGGCACACTGAACGCACCACAAGTCTCATATGAAAGATAGTACAATACCTCCTTAACTCAACCGCAGTCATACCAAATCACCGGTGTCGGAACGTTTGGAACATGATGGCAACTAAATGTTCCTCTTAATGTTACCTTTGCACACTGAAGTCTTTGTGTGTATTCATGCAAAAATATTTGTGGAAAATGTTTAGGTTCATAATGCGTTACGTTACTTGTAAAAATTCACAGAAACGGCAAAAGAAAATGGCGACTACAAGCGGTGATGATGAATTTCTGATAATCTCTCTTTTGCAAAACCTTTGGGCCCATATTACTGCTTGAAATGACTATTTCAGCAACCACTAGTAGTTTAACTTTGTCTTGAGACACAAAAATCTGCCTCTGAAGAGAAAGTCATTCTGTATTCGGAGTCTCAATGTGATCCAAATGAATGGCTATTAATCCGGTGTGTGTGTGTGTGTGTGTGTGTGTGCGTGTGTGTGTGTGTGTATGTAAACAATGCTGGACGCTATGATGAAAGGATAATTCACATAATTCCTTTTGTTGACCATGGGGGCACAAAAGGATTTATGACCAGTGTGTCCAACATTGAGATGAATGCAAGCTTCTTAGGGTTTGCTTATGAAAGTGAGGAAACGACGAGGCTACACCTCTGTTTTCAATTGGTGCTCGGCGGCACACCTCTGACGGACTGACCTTGTCCCAGAATCTGAATGCGTCACCACTTTTATTTACATTCTCAATGTTGCCAAATTCACCATGGAGATGAACACGTTTGGCAAATATTTAAATAGCAATGAAATGATTTGTTTCACAAGATGCTACATGTTGTTAAGCTGCAAAGTAAAATATGTTTTATTTCAGCTTTTTTTTTTTTAAATGGTACGCATTGGTTTGAGTGTATTAATTGAGCCCCCATTCCCCCTAAAAAGTTTGAAAGATTAGCAGTTTTGTAATGATGACTCAAATAGACAAAAATTATCACATTTTTAATGATCACATTGAATTACTTGAACCTTGACCGAATATACAGTACTGTGCAAACATTTTAGGCAGATTCATATATACTCTAATGGTATAGATTTGTCAGTTTACAGTAGTACACGAGTGATTTGGTGTTAGTACACTTGCACTAAGGAATTTAGGTACGGTATATGAAACCCAGTCAAGAACTTAAAAGTCGTTGAGTAGTAGCCAATTTCCTCTTCCAAGGTGAGGTTGGCAAGATGAGTTCAGCAACAAGACTCAAAGTAGTTATTCTGCATCAACCAAGCCTCTCCCTAATTTCTAATTACATTGGGGTTTCTTAGTGTTTATTATTCCTCTTTGAAAATGATGTCCAGCAAGGGTTGGTCACATACATAAACATTGGATTTGGATTTCTCTTCTGCTCATTCCTTGCATTTTATTCATTGATGTAAAATCAATGGCTGGATAACAAATGCTGAAATCTTGTTGAATATATAGATGTTCAATAACGTTGTGGTCTAACGTTAAATGGTAATTTAACTGTGTAAAAAATAAAAAATAAATTACATTTGTGTCCTAACAATTCCCTTGAGGAAATAATTTATTGGTTAAAATAATTGAATGTTTTCTACTGGCTCAACAATGATTGGCTGGTCAGTCCATCCAAATAGTAATGGCAATTAAAGTTTAACCTCAAACATATAAAGTCAAACCTAACGTCACATAAGTATATATATTTATAAACATTTGTTTTACTGTAAAAATATATATATATAAAAATCATGGTGAGTATTTAAACCAACATGAGCCACCACATTTTAATCTGGATTGAGAGCACGGCTCAGAGATGAGATGAAACTAACAAATCCTCCGAGAAATCAGAAAAAACTGCAGCAAGGTCCTGCACCGAGTCTCTGCAAGTCTGTTCCTGCAGTGGATCCTTTGAATAAATCCATGTTTTAGCCGGACACAGTGAAGGCTTGTTATGTTGATATCTCCTCCTAGACCGTTCGAGTTACAGCCACCTACCTTTGCCAAGATAACCAAATTTGTCTGACTTGGGTTGCTATATCTTTTCAGACTGGTACCGCCAAGGGATTTCTGGGAAATCTCATAGAATGCTGGGAAAAGTTCCATAGACTTAACATGGGGCAAAAGAAATGAAGGTTTGTTTATGTGACATCACAGATATCTCCGTTGCAACCTAACTGTTTACCAACATTCCTGAAATACATCTCAGCTTTGGTTAATGATAGAGAGATTTATGTTACTCACAGTTAGATTACTCCTCCATAGTAACCACCATGTTTACCATAGCAACCATATTAGAATATATTTCAGCATTGATAGAAATAATGGAGACATGGTGTTGATTTCTTTTTACTAATGGCGAGCTTAATGCTATGTCGCTGACTTCTCCATAGCAACTAAACTTTTTGCCCTAGCAACCAAATCAGCAGATCTACACCTCAGCTTCAGAAAATCCATAGGACTGTATAGTGAGACGGCAACCTTTTTATGACTTCGTTGATTTCTCCTTAGTAACTAGAGGGTTTACCCCAGCAACCGATCGCCCAAGAAAATCAATGCTAGTCACAAGTGGCACATTTTATACATTTTTGTGAGTAAATTTCAGCGTTTGATGAGGACCCTGATGCACAGACTTCTTGACTCCATGCTGGAAGGGTGTGCTTGGCGTGTGCCTTTCATGCGACAGACGTCTTGATGCAGAAGACTCCAACTTTTTTCCTGTGTGTGCGCTTTGTTTTAGTGTCTCTTTCAGTCCATTATCCTCCTTCCTCTTGAGACAGACGCCTTTGTCAGGCAGTGCATCACGAGTCCATGTGTCTGTATTATTACTGTATTGAGTACACATGCAACAGCTGATTTCCTGACGCGAACAAAGCCTCAAGAGAAAGGAGCATTTCCTTATATTCTTCTGCAAAGTAAATGGATGTGACGTGTATAAACACTGCGCCCCAACTGTGTACTCTTTTTAAATCAAGACCCTTCATTGGAAACGGATGGGTGATAATACCGAAACTCTCTCCATGTTATATACAGTCAAAACAGTTTTTACGTCCTACCCCGTTTCAGATGTGATAAACAGGATTTATACTCACTGGGCACTTTATTAGGTACACTTGTCCAACTGCTCATCAATGTCAATGCGTCCAATCACTGCATGTAGACATGATGAAGATGCAGTTCAGAAGAGCTTCAGAAAGGGGAAGAAAGTTGATTTAAGTGACTGATTGTGGTGTGGTCTTTGGTACCAGACGGGCTGTTCTTATATATTTCGGATACTGCTGATCTTCTGGGATTTTCACACATTAAGCCATCTCTAAATGGCTCTAAATGGGTCTACAGAGAACAGTGAAAATATCCAGCCTGGTTCGAGCTGAGGCTACAATTCCCTTGGAAAAACTTGTCTCCTGGTCTCGATTTCTCAATGGTAGGGTGAGAATGGTTCAGGCTGGTGATGGGGGTGTAATGGTGTGGGGGATATTTTCTTGAGCCCATTTGTCACAGCATCACAGGATATCGCTCCGTGCCATAAAGCGTGAATCATCACAGACTGGTTTCTTGAACAAATGCTCAAATGTCCTCCAGTCACCAGATCTCAATCTAATAGATCATCTTTGGGATGTGGAGGAATGGGAGATTTGCATCATGGACCTGCAGTGGTTTAACATAATTATATATATGTAAAGAAAAGCAACCAGCCACTGAATGAATTCTCACTGGAAGCTGTACAAAGTGTACCCATCACCTAACGCCGGGCACAGCCAAGGGAAGTATGTGTGCCACACAATACAACAAGGCTTTGCTTTTGTTTTAGTTTTCCTCTGTGTTCTTTGTGAACAATAGAGAATCTGTTCTACCCTTGTCAGCAGACCCATGGGCACTGGTGGGCATCTCGGGGGCAAACGTCAGTTAGCTTCCATTGAACTCTGAGTGGATGTCTTCTTTATATTCATGTTTACATGCCGCCCTTTGTTCTCGAACACATCGTGAGTCAGTGATGTTACGGTTGTTTTTCACCAGCATTCTCTCGTTCTCTGACAGAATTCCTCATTGATCCTCCTGTAATCATTCATCTGCTCCTCATGTTTGTTTTCAAGGACTGCTGTACGTGTCACGAGCTCACCGATTCCGAAGATGCTGTTTGGTTTTACGGGAGCCATGTGCTAAATG
Organism: Danionella cerebrum; assembly: GCA_007224835.1. Classification (NCBI taxonomy): domain Eukaryota; kingdom Metazoa; phylum Chordata; class Actinopteri; order Cypriniformes; family Danionidae; genus Danionella; species Danionella cerebrum. The sequence goes on from SRMA01026163.1 coordinate 166,020, forward strand.
TACTCGTCATACGCCTTTTGCAGGTAAACACCAAGTCACATGTTTGTGTAGGGTTTTGTGGCTTGGATTAGCCAATCACATTCGAGGGACAAACGTGTTGTTGCTTCAAGGAAAACATGACTGTGCTTGTTGCTTCGTTTGATCAGAATTGTGATGCACACAAACAAAAAAAAAATATCAGTAATTTTCAGGGTTTTGTATTAAGACTATTCCCACCAATTAAAATGCAGCTGTTTCCACAGAACAGATCCTGTACAGATTAATAGTTTAAAAATATATAAAAGCTCAAAAAGATATGTAACAATTGTAATCACAAAAACAATATAGATATATATAAAATGAAACCATATAAAGTGTAAAAGCAACAAGAAATGAGACCTAGGGATGTTCCAAAGGTTTGGCACAGAGAAGGCTCTTTCCCCTCTCAGCAGGTATGTACTGGCCACCCATTATACCAGGAAATGCCTGGCGCACCAACACACATTTATTTGCGCGGACGGCTTGATTTAGATTTTAAATAAAAGACTTTAAGGCCTGTTTCTATTTGTCTGTATCCTGCCTCACTGGTTGCTTGTCACTGAGCTTGATAACCGTCAGCTTAGCTTATCAAGTGCTGATTGGTACCTGGTTGACACAGAACCAGGAAAAACATTATGCACTTCTTCAGGTAATTATTTGCTGCTTACATATATATATAGTTCCGCCGGAGAAAGAACGGAACTCATCCGAGCGATCTACTCACTGAAGAGCCATCGAAAGACATCCTTCTCTTAATACTTGCTTAATTTCACGCAAACCGTTATCAAATGTTCTCTAGGGGTGTGACAATATATCATGGCACAATATATCACGTAAAGTGGAGAGAGGACTTAATGGAAACATTAGCACTGCCCCCTAGTGGGTGGATGATATTAAATGCTCTAAAACAAACTAGACTCTATCCTTCTCAGCTTTGCAGTATCAAAACATTCATTTCATTTTTTTCACTATTTTTTTATATCTAAATAGTTTGAATAGTTGGTAAAATAGTTTTTTTGCTAAATATCGTATGGTGGACATAATTTCATCGTATCTGGAGTACAGTGTATCGTTACACCCCTACAAATCTCTCATGTGATAGTGAAACCTTCTTAAAGTGACAAAACTGCAAAAATGGCATAAACGGCGTTCCATGTACAGGCTTATCATTTGTAATCTGATATTATAATAAATTAGGAAGTGATGATTTTGTTCTCTTGGACTCGTTGGATGGAAACAGTGCCAGTTTGGCCGTAAATGTAATTTGCATCTTGGGATGGGACAGCTTGGATCTGGCTTTGCAGCTGGTTGCCTTTAAGTTGGTTCAACGTTTTTCAACGTTTAGTTTTTTTTATAGTTTTTATCTGAAAGGACATTATACACTTTACTGGCAACTGAGGCAAGGAGACAGTGAAAGAGCTTAGGCTAAAGTACCTTAATGTCACTGGGCTGCAATCGAACCTGAGGTGCTGATGTACCTGTCATCGGCTCATAGGGTTTTAAGAAAAAAAAAAACAACCCAAAACTTAAAAGTTTTCTATATTTTTAGTCATTAAATCAAAATGTCAAATAAAATATTCTTTTATTTTAATAATACATGCATCTGAAATGCATCTGAAAACCTCAGACATGGAGGCCCCGCTGTACAGCGCATGTCTCTTTCCTGCAGAGCTCTGCATTGTGAGTTGTGTTTGACTCTTGACCCTGAGCTGTGCTGGGCAGACAGCAGTCTCCAGCTCTTCACAGCTACTTCCTGTCCACACACACCCCACTTCCTGTCCATAGAGTTGAGCTATTTTAAAGTCTCTGAAGGCCTTGTATGGCTCAAATAAGCCAGAAGTGGAGACACGGTGACTGCTGACTGTGTAAGTGAGTTGGGAAGGATCTGGTGGGGTCTACAGTGCATAGGATGAGGGCGGAAATCAGGAGAAGATGTAAACAGTTGTCTTTATTCAAGCCTCTTTTTTTTTCTCCAAGTGTTGGTTGCCTACACACTTACTGGCCACTTTATTAGGTATACGTTGCTAGTCCTGGTTTGGAAGCCCTTTTGCCTTCAGAACTGGATTAATCCTTCGTTCTCTGTAAACCCTAGGGATGATTGTTTGTGAAAATCCCAGTAGAACAGCAGTTTCTGAAATACTCAGACCAGCCTGTCTGGCAGCAACAACCATGCCACGTTCAAAGTCACTTCAATCTCCTTTCTTCCCCATTCTGATGCTCGGTTTGAACTGTAGCAGAGCGTCTGGACCACGTTTACATGCATTGAGGTGCTGCAATCTGATTGGCTGATTAGAAATTTAATGAGAAGAGTTAATGAGAAGTTGGACAGGTGTACCTAACAAAGTGGCCAGTGAGAGTAAGTCACCATATGTGCCTATAATATCAGATTTTTGTGTGTACTAATTTTTAAATGGTTTAATGAGTTTATTTTATTAAGCTATTAATTAATTTTTTATCATCCCGTATTAACAAATTAGTCACTTTAAATTGTACATTTTGTCCCTTATTTCGGTTTCCACCACTCTATTCACTCAAACTATTCCAAATAAATCAACTCTCCAAGGAAAAATATTCTCGTTTAATGTATCATGGCGATGATTGGAAGACACTCAAGATCCAGCCAATCAGAAGCAGAGGAGAGCCACAGCCAGGGAAACAAACCTCCCGAACTATTGTTCAGAGAATTTTTGTCCCTAGAGTTAAAAGATAAAGAGCTACTGTGCAGCAAAGAAAGCAAGTGTCCGGGATGTCTACATTTTTGAGTTGTTTGCTAGTTTTTACACATATTATGGTTAAAATGTTAAAGTTGCAGTTGCACTTTTCTCAACGTTTGGTCAGTTTGTGACCTAGGCACAGGAAATATCATTTAACTCAGTACATTTAATCAATCCGCAACCCTAGCTATTAGCATGCTTGATTCATTCAAGAATATTATACATGCTTTAAAAATACAGTTCTATATCTAATCAAAGCTTTTCAGCTTTTGCCAACAGTTTTGAATCAAAAATATTTTCAGATTTTCAACTGTTTCAAGCTCATTTTTAAGCTAACCAAATTATTTGGCACTTCATATAATAAATCAGCTGCTCTTCTTTCTCTCTATCTCTTCTCGAGGTTATTATGTTGAAAGATATGCCGTACAAGATTGGGTTTATTTGGTTTGTGTAGAAATCCAGAAGCACACGCTCACAACTCAACATCATGTTGCTTTCAACGCTAACAAAGCAAACAAACGATGCGTCACATGATCACTTTGTCAGGAAGGAATGTACAAAGTGCGATAAACAGTGTTTTCACAAGGCATAGGGATGACTTCACAATTATATCCACAGAGGAAGTACTTTATTATCTTTATCACAAAAAGCACGATAGTTGTCAAAAACTGCCACAAAAAAAATCCCATTCTCCAAGCTTCTGGAGCCAGGCTGACAGAGAAAGTCTTGTCTCCTTGAACGACTCGCCTTCCATTCCTGTCCTTTATCAAGGGTTAGACTCATCGTTCTCTCAGATGCTGCTTATTTGGGGAACTTTACCACTTCATTTCCGTCATTTTCAGTGTTTTTGGGATCAGCGTTAAGCTCTTAATGTTTAATGCGTGATGGTAGAATCAAAATGTCTTACCATCTGTTTTAGTGATTGCAATAGCTTGCTTGGTTCATTCAGATGATAATCCTGTGGATTAAAAGAAGTATACGAAGGCATCCAGGGAAAACTGAATAAAACTGAGAGGAAGGAGCACCGGAGAATGCAGGAAAAACTGCAGTGAGGTCATTAAGTATTTGAACCCCCTGTGATTTAGCAAGTTCTCCTATTGAGAAATCATGAAGGGGTCTGGAAGAAAAATCTGTAAATCCCATTGTGTGATTTTAAAAAAAAAAAAAAAAATCTATTTATTTGTAAATTGCTGGGTGAAATAAGTAGGACACGTTGTTTTGATTTTAAATAGTCCAGCTACACTCTGCTCAGGGTCCTAAGGTTGTAGCACCTGTTTAAGGTTGTTGATCCCACAATCAACATGGTAGCAACACGGAAAGATCTCGAAAGACATCAGAGACAAAACTGTAGACCTTCACAAAGCTGGGAAGGGCTCCATTGCCAAACAGCTTGGGAAAAATGATGACCGTGTCCCTCAGATTGGGACCCCATGAAAGATCTCTTCTCAAGGGTTTGGAGAAGAATCAGAATGCAGTGAAGAGAGCTGGGTCCACCGTTTCCAAGGCAACAATCAATGATACACAGACGTCGTGGTTTAAGATCAAGCATCACTTAAGTCAACCCATTTCCAGGCCGTCTGAAGTTCGGGATGATCTGAATGATCCTGAGGAGTCATGAGAGAAAGTCCTGTAGATCTTTTGGGTCCTAACTCTATTTGTCGAGTTGGGAGGAAGAAGAATGTTGAGTGTTGTCTTAATAATACCATACCTACAGTGAAGCATGGAAGCATGGCAGCCACAGAAGATTAGCAAAGTAAGAGTTCCATCTGAGGTCTCCTTTAAATGTTTTTCCAAGGAATTGGATTCTAAAGGATATAAAGTTAAAAAGATAATTAAAAAGGCGCCCTCTAGCTTTACCCTCCCCTGTGTGGGCCTCTCTTTGATTATCAGCTCTGTTCTGAAAAACTAAATTCAGAAATGTAATTACAGCTGTGCTCATAAGGTTTCATAAGGGGACACTGGGAGAAATGGGTTGCATGGTTGAGTTTCCAGAAGAAAGCCATCACCACATAAACCGCTTACAATTTACCAAACAGCTCAGAAACCAGCTCCAAACTTCTGAAACAAAGCTATTTGGAGCATTGAGACCAAAATTGAACCACAACCATAAATGCTGGAGTCATCCTGAACGGAACACCATCCCTACAGTGAAGCACAGAGGTGGGTCAATGATGTTTTGGGGATGTGTGAGCTCCAAAGGATTAGGAAACGTAGTCAAAATCGATGGGAAGATGAATGCAGCTGTTCTCAAAGGAAAATGGGGGAAAATGTGCTTCATCCGCCAGGAAGCTGCCCATGGGACGTTACTGGATATTCCATGATCCAAAACACAAAGCCAAGTCCACATTTTCATTGGTTCCACAAGAACAAAGTGAAGGGTCTGGAGTGCATCTCAGTCTCCTGAGCTCAATTTCATCGAACCACTCTGGGGAGAACTCAAATGTGCAAGAATTTTACAAGAGTCAGAGGCTTTTTGCCAAGAAGAATGAGCTGCTTTACCAACAGAGAAGATAAAGAACCTCATTGACAACTACCTCAAGAGACTTCAGGCTGTTAAATGGGGGGATTACAAAATATTAAGAGCAAACTTTTGATCGGGGTCATATGGAAAGTTTCTGTTGTCATCATGATTCCTAAATCCACATTTTTGCCAGGGTGTGTTTGCTCCATTTAGTTTTACCCGTTAAATAATTGTTTTCTTTTAACAGACATGCACAGTCACAGAACCCATGCATTCCAGTCATGCTCAAGCATCCTCGTAGCTTTGTTAGCTAAATGTCAGATCTGAGAGAGTATTGTTTATGTGTGTTGAAGGTCATTTCGAAGGGCAGTGGAATGTTATCAGCGCGGCTCTAATGCCAGGAAGACTTTCCTCAGTTATGCAACTTGCACGGTACAATGCCATTCCTCAAACTGAACAATAATTGACTGCTAGGAAAGCGAAGCTGGCTGTCTGTGTGTGGAGTGCCGTAGAGAATGCTTTCTTAACCTGCTGGCACAACGCTGAAGGGGAACTAGGTTACGATCCCGTTTGTTTCTCAAGCACAAGAATTTCCTGGAAGTATGAGAATCATTGCGTTTCCTTAATATTCTCAATGATTGGATGGTTGGAATTTGGACAAAGTTGACAGCGATTGGCTGAATTTGGGTTGAATTCAGACCAGTCATCTTTGAGATTAAATGTGCTTCTTTTTTTTCCATCATCGAGAATCCAGGCCGGGTCCTTTGGGACCTCGTTGCTCATATCCAATTCACTTTAACTCGAGGCTGCTCAGTCTCATAAGTATTGTTTTCCATCTCTAAGACAGGTCTCACTCTTTATCCTTTCTTTCTGTGCCGATGTTGTCATTGCATGCCATTGAGTGTTTGTGTATAGTCACTTTACTGGAGGAAAGCGCAGCAACAATTCCACAGAGTCTTGTTTTCTGATGTTCATCAGTTGAAGGCGAAGGTGAAAACATGATTTAATTGTTTGGTAGCTACCCATGAATACAATATTTGAAGTGACTTGAGTAGTCATCGGTTTCTATTAGACGCTTTATAATAACATTTACAGAACTGTGTAAAAGTTTAGGTAAAATGTACAGAATGCACACATTTAGATCAAATCAGTATTTGGTGTCACCACATCATAACAGCATCACTTCTTATAGCTACACTTGCACAGACTCCAGGATTTACAGTCAGGTGTATGATCGGCTAATTAGGACTCAGTCATGAACTGAAGCCGAAACAGCAGCGTAGGAGGCTTGAGAAGGAGTTGGAGATTTGGTTTAATGGTGTTCTTAAAGCTGGGAAATGCAGGCAGATTCTTATCCATCATGCGATACCATTAGGGAGGTGTATGACACCAATTTTTTTTTCTGTGACAGGACAATGACCTCAAACATGAAGTTTTTAGGAATTAAGAATAACAAGAAGTACTGGAAGTGGTTATTTACTTATTATACAATTCATTCTTTAAAAAAAAAACCTAGTTCATCCGATTATCACTTGGGCCAGATGCTCTACAGACGATTTCTGAGTAATCAGCAAACAATCAGATTTTAAATGATCATTCACCCATTTTTCCAAGACACTTTAGTGTATCTTAACCAAACTTGGTGGACACTAGTATAAGCATAGCCTGAGGTTGCCTGCAAAGTTTTAGCTCAGTGCTCCCTTGTAGTCTGGAGATACAGTTTTTTGGGGGATTTTTACGCCACATAATTTTGTCTTAATAACAAGAATACTCTTGACTTAGATAATATCTCAGAATACCGCTGTCAAGCTGTTTAAGTTCTCAACACAACAAGAAAATATGATCATATCACACCAATCTGGGGTTAGTTCTCAAACTCCAATATGTTTGAAAGAACCTCCAGCCGAGGTTCTTCAGAAACCGTGTGCAGTTGTTTGCAGAAGATTTGCTACGGTTTTTAATGCTGTTCTGATTTGTTAGATTTTTAAAAAATTACTTTAAATACTGGTTCTTTTAGTCAAACTTTAAGTTGATGTCCTGTATTTACAAAAGGATGATAAAGTCCCAAGCTTAATATAGATTTCTAAAGAATTCTAAAGATTCTTTCAGTTATCATCTCTGCTGCTGAAAATCATTAACCTTCACCTTCCTTCCTGCTTTCGGTCTTATCATGTTTTCAACATTGACCCATTTTGAGAAATACCAAGAAGTTTAGGCAGTGAGGGAGGGAGTGGGGGGGGGGGTCAAGGGAGAGAGAGAAGTGATGGAGAGATGGAGAGAGAAAGAAGATTGAGGAAGAGAGAGAGAGAAAGAAATGAGGGAAAGAAGAAAGAGAGAAGAAAGAGGGATAGAGGAGAGATGGAGAGAAAGAAGAGTATTGTAGAGAGAGAGAAAGAGAAGTGAGAGAGAGAGAGATCTACTGTGCAAATTTTTTAATATTGAGGCAAAGTCCTTTTGTTTTTTTTAATTATGTTAAAATGTGAAACTTCTATTTTACAGAAGTTCACTACAAACAACGTTAATGATTTCAAGGCTTTATTTATTTTAATTTTGATCATTGTGAATGAAAAAAATCGTTATATTGGGCCTTTTGCACCAATTCCAGTATCAAGGAGGTGTATGGAGCTGATCAGCCTTTGATAAACTTGAGGTGTTCTATTCCATTTTATTCTATTATATTGGAATAAATGGACTTTCTTTGGATCTGCCACATACTAGTGCATTACACCATTCAAAGAGTATCAATGTTTTTCGATGATTAGTTATTTTTGTTTTGTTATTATAATACTTGGTTAATCTTGGTCTACATCTTGCATGTATAATTAATATAATTGTTATTTATTTCGTTTTAAATGTCGGATTGATGTAAATCTCCAATATTTAGTTCATTTTGTCCTGGAAAAAAATGCTGTCCATTAAACTGAACAGAGCTTAGAGAGGTACACAGCATGTCAAATTATCTCCGCTCACTTGCACACACGGAGTGTACTCACACTTCACGCTTGTGTAGGCTGTTGTCGTGTCAGTCTTTATTTAACCCATCTGTCTCTCAATCATTCCTTCTGTTTGAGAAGAGAGTGATTCTCCTGATGCTCACTCATAAAGCAGCTGTTTGGGGCATATGCGGCTTGTTTAGCGGATAGTGGAGGTTAAGTAAAATACAAAAAACGAGGAACTGGATTTGTTTAAAATGGATCATGTTTTAAATGAAAAGTGCTGTACACTTGTAGTGCTTTATAATATGTAATTGTGTTTTTTCTTTTGTTTTGGTGGAGCCCAAACACCGATGGTATGATGCCGCCTATTGTTTTCGTTGGTAAGATTATCATTATTCCCCTATGAAACACTTGCAGGAAAGAAATTTGGCACACTGATACAATTGGGTCTCATGGCTCACCTGAGCAAGTTTGAACCCTGTAACTCAAGCCGTCTAGCGCCACCACAAGTCAAAAACTTCAATGCCTTTTATACAGTTTGGTCTAAAAACTGGTTCCCTGGTTTGTCCCAGTTCATACTTGATGTCATACTTTAAATGAATTGATTTGAAACACCCAGTTCATCCGATGTCCACTAAACTTGGGCCAGATGCTCTACAGACAACGTTGACCAAAATTGTCATAAGAATTTTGATTCATCAAATGGTTTCCGAGTAATTAGCAAACAATCAGATTTTAAATGGTCATACGGCCATATTTCCTAGACACTTTAGTGCATCTTAACCAAACTTGGTGAACACTAGTATAAGCATGGTCTGGGGTTGCCTGCAAAGTTTCAGCTCAGTGCTCCCTTGTAGTCCGGAGATACAGGTTTTTTTTACTTAGATAATATCTCAGAATCCCTCTGTCAATGTGCTTAAGTTCTCAACACAACGAGAAAATATGATCATATCACACCAATCATATCCTCCCTGATCTTTGCCTTAAAAATACCTGTTTTCCACTGTATAGGAATTGCAGCAACATTGCAATCTGAATGTTTGATCCAGAAACTCGTGTCTCCCTCGGCTGATTTCATGTTTTGCTTTCCTCATCTCTTAAAGTGAGATTTCACACATTCACGTGTAACTTATTCTTTTTGGCTCTGGAGCATCTTGTGCACGTGAGGCGAAAGAAGATTTTCTGAGATGGAAGAGAGAGGAAGAATAAAGAAAATAGAGAGAGAGAGTGTCCCCATAGATGTCTTGGCTTCTCTTGAAGCACGGCGAAAGATGAGCAGAGAATCATGTTTATTTTATAAGACTCACGCTCCGTCTTTCATGTTTGTTTGAGTGGAACTCAAAAGTAACTTTGAAGAGAAGCTGGGGAAGGCGGAGAAAGGAGAATTATAGCACAAATCTTACTGATAAATACTCACATTTATGCCTTATAACATGGGGAATTAAACCGAAAATATTTAATTGAAAGATGTTGAGTTGATTGTATATTATTTGTGAATTTTGAATTTTGTAAAGGATTTCTCATGAATAAAATTGGTTCATTTATTCAGGCGGAACAAACAGAATCTGTAGTTTTTGACTGGAAAAGAGAGTTTCTTTGTGTTTTACATTAGGCTTTCATTTAAACATATTTTGATTTACTTCTTTCATAAGTTTTAGGTAAACACCATTGGAGTGATTTATTTTAAAGGGGTCAAAACAGTGTATAAATTAAGTTGTTTGTTAATCTCTCGCCACTGTGACATTTAGACAGTTATAAAGACAGTTATAACAGTAAAAACATTATCAAAATCTGTAAAATTGACACTACAATCCCGTACCAATAACAGTTCTACCTTATATTGGATGGTAACATTTTGGCAACCATAGGTTTTTACTGTCAAAAAGTTTTTTTGCTGTCAAATTTACAGTTTTCTTTCTTTATTTTTTTTTTATAAATTTTGCTGGTATATTTTTTAAAGCAACTAATGTTACTTTGACAGTTAGAAACCATAAAACATGATTTTGTAAAATTTACACTACAATCCAGTAAGACCAATAACAGTGCTACCGGATGTATTTGACTGTAAGAATTTGCAAAAAATCACATTTGTTGCTGTAAAGTTTACAGTAAGTTTTTTATACATTTGGCTGTTATAAACTATTTTTAAAGCCAACAGAAATATGTTAATTAGACAGTTATAGCCTGTTAAACATTAATAAATCTGTAAAGTTTACAGTTCTGTCCTGTAAAATCAGTTATGGTGCTACTGTATATTTGATAGTAAAGTTCTGGCAAGGAGATTTTTTTTTTACAGTAAAATGTCAGGTTTTTTTATTTAACATAATGAAGAACACAAACCTTAAATTAGACAGTTCTGATATGTAAAAAAAGATGATCATGAACTGTTTATATTATGATTTAAATCCTTCAATTTGACTGAGGTATAAACTATTTTTATAGCAAGAAAAATATCTTAAGTACTGTAAAGTTTACAGTACAATGATATAAAAACAAATGTAAAGTTCTGGCAACCAGAGCTGCTGTTTTTCCTACCGTAAAATGCATTTATTTATTTTTTTGAATAGTGCGCAGACACCTACAAATGGTCTTTTTTTATATTATATTCTGCTTTTTTGACCAAAAAATGTTCTTTACTATGTTTGACAAAATTTGTTAAGACCAATAATAAACAATTTCGAAGGTATTTCAAAAGAATTCAAGTTTATTTTTTGTATATTCACATTTCACTGTACTGTAGTGTCTACTGTAGAGATTTTATAGCAATTAAACGTGAGTCGATTAGTTTTATACCTAAAGCATGACCTTACTTTCTAATCAAAAACATATGTTTACCTCTGTTTGTTTTTGATGTACACGATGTGCTTGACATACTCAATTGACCGGACAGTTTGTCCAGTGCACCGATGAATAAGCCTCTCAATAAATAATAAATGCCTTCTGTTGCGCTGGGCTTTGAGAACTCACTGATTGATTACAGGTACAATCCAATAATGGCCATAAACGGGTTATAAACATGTGGCTTCTGAGTTTGTAATTAAGCATTTTAATAATAAAATGTCTCCAAAGTGCTCAAGCCAATGTGAAATGTCTGTTAAAAAAACCACAAGGACATTGAGAGGCAGATCAGATGCACTTATGAACATTATTTTCAAAACAGCACTTTTCTTTGTTGTTATGATACGGAGTAGGGTCTCTGAGGTCCTCTAAGTAGAGAGCAGTTTAGAGATGTGCATGTAATGAATAATAAAGCCTCTTTCACTTTCTCGTGTAGTGTTTCCAATGAAAGAATCCCACAGACGAGATGGGGAATCCATTTTCTCCTTATCTGTCATTTGTGAAATTGCCTCCGTGTGGCATTTTCCATTGTCGTCTCCTGGAAGCGGCGGAGCATGTTGATTCAGACTCTTTGATGCCGGGTTAAAGCTTTAGCATGACTCATGTCGCTACGCTAGCTTTTCCATCTAGACTAATCAGCTAAATGAGCGGAGAGATTTCACTCCATTCCTGTGTCTGCTGTGTTTGCTCGCTGAATAAATATTAGTCCCTATACACCGAGACAAGCTGCTCGAAACTGTCGATCACTGTATTGTTATTTCGAACGTTTCTCCTCCTAGACCGTTTGAGCTACAGCCTCCAAACTTTGCCATGATGTCCAAACTGATCTGACTCGTGTTGATATATCTTTTCATGCTGGTACCACTAAAGGAATTCTGGGAAATTGCTAAGAATTCTACACTTGTTGAGGGTATCAGTCTTTGTAAGAACATAAGAACTCCTGTCACAATCACTGCTATCTTCTTAGCAACCAAATTGTTTACCCTAGCAACCACATTTTATGGACTCTCTCTCTTCTTTGTTAAAGGCATGAGGGTTGGTTTGTATAACTTATAGTGACAAACATATTACATCACCCTCCATAGCAACCTGAATGTTAACCATAGCAACCAATTTGGCACATCCCTATCTTAGCGATGGAAAATCATAGAGACAGGGGGGTTGGTTTAGATGACTCATGTTGGCATGGGGGACCTTGTATGATGTCAGTGACTCCTCCATAGCAACCAAAAATTATACCCTGGTAACCATTCAATTTAATCTTATACAGAATACTTTTAAAAAGAACTCTTGCTTTTGCTGGGTTATAAGAACAAATACATTATTACACAAAATAACCTTCCAAGACACCAATTTTATCCAAGTTTTTTTACTTTTGGTACTGTCAATGATTTCAACCAGTGAGGAAAAGATAGAGGAAAGCGTCAAAATATTAGCAACCTATGAGACGGTCACTCATTGTCTACATAGATTGTTGTTTTGTGTTGTAAAATTTACCACTTTAAGATTGCGTCACCCGGGCACATCCCCTTCATTGAGACTGAGCATGAAACTAAGTGGAAAAAGGCTTAAAATGGCTGGGGTTAGTATGTAAAGACTCAGAGACCTTAGATGTGTTCCGATAATTAAATGCTTTAAAAGGACTCAACTATGATCCCCGAGAACAGACAGCTTTCCATAGACGTGCACTTTTGACATGTAATTGGATTTCCTAACATTTATATGTTCCTGATTTAACATTTATATGTTCCTGATTTCAATTTTAGCCCCTTAGCAACTTCAATGTCTTCTTAATCAGGTTTTAAAATTTTGTATCAACATATTGCGAAAATAAAATGTATTTACACATTTAGAGCTAAAACGTAGGTTTTCAGTTGGTAAAATCCTGCAAAAATGTACAATTTCAACACATCTGTAAATGAAAAATTAAACTATAATCAATAATATTTCTTCATATTTGTGGCTAAAAATAAAGTTTTTTCTGGAAATAGTGTCTTTAATAGTTTTTCATAAAGTGCATAAAACATTAAGATTTTTGATAATGTTGGTGTTTGCAAGGTTTTTATCTTTAAAAATCTGCTTTTTATTGTAATATTTATTACAGACAGCATTAGCTGCAGAAAAGCCTAGCTAACTCTGTCTCTAGAGTCACGTGTTTTTACAGGTTAAACACACCTAGAGGTTGAATGATTCCCCTTGGAAATGGCACAACATTATACGATTTTCTTTTTTTTTAAATTTTAAAATCATGTTTGGCATTGTATTTTTTTTTATTTATAATGGATATAAATAATCCAAATATTGGAATTTTCAATTGTAAAATATGGTGATTCATTCTAATATTTCCTCAAATTGCAGCGATCCATTTGCTTCTCCTTTCATTTTTGAAAATCACGTCGTTCGCACCACAGCTTTTCCAGCATCGAGGATTTTTGAAACTCACTCTGCGACTTCCAAGTAACATGATGTCATACGCGTACTCTTTGGGGCATTCCGCAACATAACGTTCGTTATCCACCAGGAGGCAGCCATCTTGTTTTTGTTTTATGAGTTTAAAGGACAAAGGGTTGATGAGATCTTTAAGAATCGGGCCATCACTCATGGTTCCCTTTGTCTGAAGAACTGTGTCATTGAAAAGATTATGAACCTGTTGAGTCATTCATGACCTCTTCATTCATAAAAGATCAAGGGAACGCAGACAGGTGGAAGAGAGAGAGAGAGAGAGAGAGAGAGAGAGAGAGAGAGAGACAAGAGTCAGGAGAGGCTTGCAGCACTGCAGCTCTTCCTCACACCAATCCATTTCATCAGACTTCATTCATCCTTCTCCATCCCTTCATTCACACATTCAAAACAGCAGGAGGAGGAGGGAGGGATGGGGAGAGAGAGAAGAGAGAGCGAGCATCTGCTGCTGCAGAGGAGGGGGTGAGGAGACTGTATGCAGCCACGGTGCTCAGAAAGAGAGACGGTAAGAAAGAGTCTGTCCGTCTCTTTGATGAGGTCTGTGTTCTGCTCAGTCTCTCTCTCTCTCTCTCTCTCTCTCTCTCAAACACAGAGAGCAGCCTGGTGCTGCAGAGAAGAAATCCAGCAGCATCATCGGCTCGGTCTCAGAGCTGCGCTGCAAGGCTGATCTCATCATTCACCGCTGACTGTGAGCAGGGGCAACGACAACACAGGTACAACCGCAGAACTGCCGTGTCATTTCTTCTAAATCCAAGCAAGGTGCTCAGGATCTTTGTGTTCCGATCGTACCTGTGCAAGGTGTCACACTGGGGTCTGCAGAGTGCGCCGGCCCGACCGAGGCCATGAGGCTGGTCCACAATGCTGAGAAGCAGACGTTCTCCTTCAAGAAGTGCTCGCCGTTCCAGTTTGTCAAGAGGAAGGTGAGAGTCTGTCAGGATGAGGAACTTGTGTGGGTGGTGAAGCTGCTTTGGTGGAACGTTGAATGAATCGACGTGAGCTGGTTCTTCTTCTTCATCTTTATCGCGGTTTCGATGTTGGTTCATTCTCAAGTGCAGAGTCATTTTTAGGCGTTTCATTATTATTACGAATGTTTATGGTCATACCTTGCGGATATCCGTCCTGAGATACGTGTGACCAAATTTGCAAGAGTTGAATCCAAACCAAGGAATGCCGCCTCTGTTATATGTTTTAGAGCAGTAAAATCAGACTTTTATTCACGTCACAACAATAATTTCTGAATTTTCAGCACTGATTTCTGTCAGACTTGTCCCGATTTTATTTCACAGTTACATTTTTTTCCTTTTTTTCAGATTTCGATTCTGTGTTGAAAGCGAATCTAAAATAAACGTTCCATCAAAAGTGTGCCATTTGCTTATTTTAACTTTTTTTTATTTCAAACAGATTCCGATAGAATTGGTGCAACTAAAGTCCAACTAAAGTAACATATTTAAATGTTTTATTAGATGTATAATTTTCTTGATACCAAACCTCTTGTTATTCTTTAAATAAGAAACAGGACTGAAAGTAACAGGACTGAATTTTTTTGCAAATAATTAGCAAGTAAATGCAAAATATCGTGCACATTATTGAAAAACAGATTTTTTTTTGTGTTTTAAACCTCTTACACAGCTGTTTCTGTTTCAGTTCATGACTGGGTTTCAACCTACGTGTGACATTGATGATCAAATCACTTGTTTGGGGTAATTGGTGGATTATAGGACTGTAATCTTACAAAAATCTGGACAGTACATTCCAAATATTGACAAATTTTATTTATTTTTTGTTCACACACTTTGCATTTAAATAAACTATGGAAATATACATTTCAAATCATTCTTTATTACAGCAAAAATGTGCCTAGTCAGTGAAAATGTGCCTCCCAATAACATTCTTTAAGTCCAACACAAATTTCAAGTGTATAAAAGTTACGTTAATGAATCATTTTCAAACTTTACCTTAAAAAAAAGTTGGATTATACACTAGTTTTTTACATTTAGATTATGTGTAGGTTTTCAGACGAATGAAACCTGACCTTTCAGGTGCTTTTTAATCCAATAGAAATCAATAGATGTGATGGAGAAATGAGGAAATGAAGCAGTTATGACTACAAAAAAATGTAGTTATTGCAACCAAAAGATGCACAAAAGTATGAAATTGTCTCTTTGTACATTTGAGACATGGGGAAAGTTATGGCTTTTTGAGGAGTTTAAACAGAAATGCTTTGGATTATTCATTTGAAGACACTCTATTTGTTTTGCTCATAGATTAGAAAGCGTGTGATTTGGAATCTGTTCCCGACTCCCACACACATCTCACAGTGAGCAGATGGAGCGCTGGACATTGAGTGTGTGACTCAGTGGAGATAGATTTGTTGGATTATTATGTATTTATGTGTTCACGAGAGATGGTTGTCGCTTGGCTCCCGCCGTTGGCTCATACGTGTGTAGCATTAACACAACGGGAGCTAGCTGTGGGCTTTGTCAAAGTGCAGTGTTGTTGCGTGCTCGGAGCGACACAAACACACTCGGGTGTTTTGTTCTCTGGTGGCTGAAGCTGGAGAAGTGTTGCTGAGTCATCTGTGTTTGAGCTGCTTCTGCTCCAGCGTTTCATTCCCGTAAGCAGTGAATCAAAGGCCTGTCAGTCAACATCAAACGATAGCACACGCACTCGAATAGTGCACCTAAAAATAACGATGTCTAAAGTTTGCAATGTCAGTGACAGAGATTTTTTACCAATCTTGTCAAAATGCAAGGAATAAATTGTTACTGTCATCTTCGTATTTACACCACACAACCACACAACAACACCATATCCATTCTACGAGTCTTTGTCCGGTATTGGTCCTTGAAAGAATTGATTTCCATTGCATTTATTTAAAAAAAACGACATTTTCTCTAACATAACTTCACCTCATTGTGCCTCCTGACACTTACAAGTTACAAGTTACTTAAATTAAACAGCACAACTAGACTCTGTCCTTTTGGTTCTGCAGATCTTTCCCCATCCGGTGATCCTATTTTGTTCGCAATACAGCATGTGTTTTAGTTAAATAAAGATGCGTTTTCTCTTTCCAGAGTCTTCTGTCATGGGTTATGAATTAATCCTCAATAACAGTGTTTCCATATTTACCAAAAGCGTGAAATAGTATGGAATAGTCCGACATTAGAAAATTGATTAAAATTTATTAAAAGTGATTAAAATCAGCCGTTTACTGAATTAATTAGGCGCCATGGGGTAGCTATGGCCGAAAATTGGTGTGTACCATCCCCTGCTCATTTCTCCTCATGTGTCATTCAATGACAGAGAGAGAGAGAGAGAGAGAGAGAGAGAGAGAGAGAGAGTTTGTGCTTCAGTGTGGAATTTAATGATTTGCTCAGATTCTTCTCGACTGTGTTAACTACTGTATCTGGTGATCATTGTTAACAGTGGGAGCACAATCAAACAGCTGCAGATATTGTGATCCCGAAATAAGGTGCTATCTCACATATAATTTCAGTCTGTTCACTATCGTTGCTGAAATACTTTTGTATTGTAATAGAAAAAAAATGTAGAATCCTATTTTCTGTGATGTTACAGGAAGTAACATCACAACAGGAAGTTACAAGTTGCTTCAATAAAGCAGCACAACTATGCTCTGCAAATCTTGAGAGAGACACATCCAGCTCTCTCTGGGTCTCCCTCGATCTTCCTTTGTTTTCAATGCAGCATGTGATTTAGTAAAATAAATCCACGTTTGTTTGTTAAATCTCCTTAAACCTTGCTTCCAGAGTCTTCTGTAATGGGTTATGAATTAATCTTCAACAACAGTATTTTCAGATTTACCAAAGGTTTTGTTCAGGTTTTATCTAAATCTCTAGAGAACTTAGATGAGGTATTAGAACACTGTCAAATCAAAACAATGCTTTCGTTGATATTTATCTACTTTTAACAATTAAATGAAAGGTATTAACATATTAACAGACCGACGTGTGCAGTTTCAGCGTCTATAGAACACATAACAGGTATGTAACTTTGCTTTTTAAAACAGGAAGTGCCAAAAGTATTCAGTTTATTGTTTGAAATAAAGTAAATGGATCAGTTTACACTCTTCAGAGACTAATGTATACATCTCAAAAAAGGTGTTTTCATTTTCTGAAATCTGAATTTTCCTTCAGAAAAAAGCCTCTTTGTCAAGCTCCGGCTGAATGTTCAGTTATTTAACGATAATAACTATAAATAAGTTATTTTCATTGCTTTTTAGAGTTAAATGATTGAACATATTCACACCGGAGGATCGTGAGAACATGAAGCAACGTTCTGACAGCACCGAGGGGCTTTTCAGCTCACAGACAGTGGAGAGAAGAGAAATATCTTTGAAGCAGAACTCCGAATCCTACTGTTCAGTCACAGAGAGAAAATCTGATGACATAACTTTTAACTCCAATCAAAGAAAGGGAGATAGAATCGGCGAGAGAATGAGAGTGACAGAGAAGAGGGGGCAGGGAATCGCTGGGAATCCCAGATATTCAGAGTGAGATTGAGATTCATTGTTTTCATTAAGATCAGGATTTTCTTCCTCGGTGTTTCCGTCACGAAACATGCATTTGCTCGAATGCGATGGAGCTTTGAGGTTATTTTTCATCTGGCATGAAATGAAGTGAGAAGTGGAAATCTCAGCCTGCGCTCGCCGTTGCTTCCAGGATTTCCTGGGGCCTCGAAAATTGCTTTTCACTCGAGGGATTGAAGTCATTAAATACATTGTAAAGGACAAGGAAGACGTACGACCCCGTGCATCGCCGCTCTCCGTCTGTCTCTGGATGGATATCAGATTTTATTGTTTAGGTAGTAAAGACTAGACTCTGAGATGCAGCTTTCTGTGAAATCAACCTCCACGGGACACAAGCATCAGCGTAAAAGCAGACTACAAACAATCTGAATCGTGTGCAAGTTGAGTGTGGATTTAACTCCCACAGAGTTGATGTAAAGTTAACTTAAATGGTTGAAATTCGATGAAAAACTATTTTCATCCTCCTTTTTCAGAAATAACAGCCTCTAAATGCTTTCTATAGCTTCCAGTTTAGATTCCAAAGGTATTTTCTTTACAAAACACCTCCAGGTTTGATGGTTTCCAAGTATTAAAACACCCACTTCCCCATGTTTGCGACACCCCTGCACTTGTGCGGTTCATAAATGGTTCGTCTTCAATGGGAAATGTTAGACTAGCTTTTGGTGCAGCGGTACCAGACTTGAACAGAACAAAAAAAAAACTAAACATCATCCACTATTTCTTCAAATCAGGATTCAACGGTTGAGTAATAAAAATACATTTTGTCTTGTCTTCAGGTGCGCAGGTGGATGCGGAACCCAAAGGTCAATGTTGAGAAGGCACAGGCCAATGGCTTCCTGTCTCCTTGTCCTAAGTGCCAGGAAGGCCAGGAGCTGTGGTACACACATTTCCCAGCTCCTTACAGCTCCTGCCACTACAGTCCAGGAGGCTATTACCTGCCCCACTCTCCCAGGCCCCTCTGTCAGCCCTGTGGCCCATGCGCTTCCTGCCAGCCGGATAAGAACAAGACCTGCAAGGTGTGTTAACTAGTCAATTATCTATTCTGTGTTTAATCCTCCAGGAAAGATTCTTTCTTTGTTAAAAATGTATCTTTTGAAAATGAATATGAGTATTTTGAGATTATTTCATTGCTTTTCATATCAGTTACCGTTAAGTGTTTTCTTATGGTTTTTGAAATACTTTTACTGTGAGAGATCACATGATGCGGGTAAATACAGATCTTAAAATTGAAATTTGAAAAACATTCCTGGTAAATGGTTGACCTGAGACTTCAGAAAATACAGTGGACCAACACCAGCAGATGATGTGGCACTTTAAACCATCACTGACTTTGGAAGGTTTACGCCGGACCTCAAGCAACGTGGATTCTTTGCCTCTCCTTTCTTCCTCCAGACTCTGTGACCTTGATATCCTAAAAGTAAAATGTACTTTTAGCCGAGAACGTTTGGCCACTCACCAGCTGTCCGGTCCGTTTTATTTCTTCTGATGCTGTCAAGGAATCAGACAGCTGATACCCATGTCTTGCATACGTCTGTGCGTCTTGATTCTTGAAGCACTGTATCCAGCTGCAGTTCACTCTTTTGAGAATGTGTTTTGTTTCACAATCCTCTCCAGCTAGCGGTTATCTCTATTGCTTGAACACTTGTCATAACCACATCTTTACCACCTCTCTAATCTTTAACACAAAACTATGACGAGCCAGAGTATTTTGCAATGGCATTGTGTGTCTTTCCTTCTTTGTGGAAGGTGTCAATTGTCATCTTTTGGGCCACTATGAAACAATACGCAGCATCTTTAGTAGCACTCATTGTCTGAGCTGTCTCAGCTCCCCGTTAGTTGTAGACATGCACCCTCTAATTGTGAAATATTACATTGTGTTCTTTTACAGGTTAATTATAATATGCAAATCTAGGACAGTCTAGAAACACTTTCTACATTAGTATCTCAGTGACCCTCAACAGCCAGAGGCTTTTAATAACATTTAATGGCACACAGCAGTTCACAGCAAACATGAAGTGATTCATGATCATAAAAAGGTTCCGGTAGCTTCCATATCCTAGGACCTTAAAAAGCCAGAGATTTAATTTTTCCCCCGTTTAGTTTGTTGATTCTGATCCCTTGGGATGAAAGCTTTTAATTGTTGTTATGTAACGGGGCCCTTTCCAATAAATTAATTTGTTTATGGTGCTGTATGAGGAATTTTTTTAAATGGTGAAGTTGTGATAAACTCTGGCTAGTGTTTGCAGGGAATTTGATTATGCGATTCATTCAGTTATTCATTCAAACCCGCTTCTTCCCTTTCGGGGTCACGGGGGTCTGCCGGTGCCTATCTCCAGCACACATTGGGTGATAGGCAGGGGTACACCCTGGACAGGTCGCCAGTCCATCGCAGGGCAACATTCACTCACACATTCACTCCTAAGGGGAATTTAGATTATTCAATTAACCTAATCCAGGAAGGTCACCGGTGAGCCTCGAACCGATAACCTTCTAACCTTCAGTGCTACCCACTGCGCCACCATGCCGCTAATGACTATGCGATTGTATCTCGTAAATACGGGATGGTAAACTCACAAAATGAAAATGAAGGAACTAAATGTATGATTTCACTTTACGCTTGTTTAATATCGCAAGCACACTTGGTGTGTATACAGATCTTATAAGGTAAGTTCAAGTTAGGGTATTGCTCAAGTAATACGTCTGGTATAGGAAGACCATCTACAAAAAAAAAATCCAATATAAAATATTCATACAAGATGATGTAACAAGCCCTGATTACTCCTCCCGAAACTTGTTAATCAAACATCGCTTAAAATGCTTTGGCTGGAAGGATGGATGGATTAATGAGGGAAGGAAATGATGTATGTATAGATGAGGGAGGGAGGGATGGATTGATAAATGGATGGATCGATGGAGGGAAGCATGAGGGACGGAAGGATGGGTTGATAGATGGATGGATGGAGGGATGAGAGATGGGTGGATGGATGGCTGAGGGAGGGAAGGATGGATGATAGACGGATGGGTGGGTTCACATACAGATGGATGAGGGAGGGAAAAATGAATGATGGATGGATGGACGAGGTATGAGGGAGATGAATGATGTACGTGTGGACAGACTAGGAACGTGGGAGAGATGGATGGATGGATGGATGGAGAGATGAATGGATGGATATCCTCAAATAACCCCAGAACTGCGGTCGCTTGTGTTTTATTCATGAGGTGCATGTAGAAGCTACAATGGTCGTGTGCTGCATCAAGGTGAAGGTGCTAGAGTTAAAAATACTTGTGTCCTGACGGGGAGAACGGGAGAGGAGGAGAGAGAAGACGAGTGGAATGACGCATCATTCTTGTGTCTGATCGGTCCTGAGGGTGAAGTTACGTAACACACATCAGAATCCGTGGCTGCAGCAGGGACGAGGAATCCATTCAGCAGCAAACCGCTGAGTTATTATGATTCTGCTCACTGTTATAACCTGCCACATCATCACTGTCGCCTCAGCTCATCCGCTTTGAACGATCTTTATCACACCGCGCTGAGCAAAGAGTCCTGTGCCGCAGCCGTGTGATGAATCTGTGGTGTGTAGGTCCGTTTAATAGCAGAAGCATGCTTGTGTTTTAGAGGGTTTTATTTCAGGCCTCTGCAAGTCTGCAAGGAGAACAGCGGGACTCCTCGCTCTTTGTGAGGACTTGTTTGTGTTTGTGGATTTAATGTGGCAGAAAGATGCGGGGAGCAGGGGTAGCATCGATGATTCACCGCTCATGAGGTCAGCGGATCACATACCGTGCAGCTTTTTATTGTGGCAGCATTAAAACGAGCATAAAGTTTGATTAAACGCATTGCACTGCCTTCAGTTTGATGCATTTTCCTTAAAGCATTCCAACATAATTTGGATTTATAAACTTATATGTACAGCTCTCATGCATAGACATTGGAAAAACACTATACGTAGTTACCAGATAGCAGATGCCTCAACTAGGCGAGCTTTTGGTGGATTTTTCAATGTCACCAAGAGTTTGCACAAAAACTTTGATATTGGCTTGTAAAAGTCTCATTCAAAACTATTTTTAACAATTTTCCTCAGCAGAACCATTTTTTAAACGGTTGCTAGGGTAATGAATCTGGTTGCTAGGGATAAATCAAGGATGTCATTAAAAGGTTTCCCTCTCACTGTAAGTGATACATTCCAAGTACTATCATAGCATTTTCCGAAGGTGAGATATAGATCTGCTGATTTGGTTGCTAGGGTTAAAGGTTTAGTTGCTATGGAGGAGTCAGTTACATAATATTGTGTTCAGTATGAGTAAAATAAACTCAAATTGGTTGCTATGGTAAACAACCTGGTTGCCATGGAGGGGTCAGTGACATGTCAATATGAGCAAAATATATCTCGGCTGAGATAGATATGCCAAAGTGGTCGCTATGGTAAACAACCTGGTTGATATGGAGGGGTTAGCGACATTAAATAAAGTTCCCTTTGTCACTCTAAGTTATTTTATCCAACCCCCATGTCTCTGTCATTTACCAAAACTGTTAAATTAAAAAAAGATTGTTGCTAGGGTAAACAGTTTGGTTGCTAGGGTGCTACTATTAACAGGAACACACCCCCATTTCTTTTTTTGTTATATTTTCCTTTCCATTTTCAAAGTCCATTATGGGTTCATTGTAAATCTGTAACCCCCTCTAGAGCCTGGGGTTCAAACACTTTTGCAAAGTGCTGCTAAGCTCTTGCTGGTAACCTCCGCAAGTGTGGTCAGTTTCACGTTTCTCGGTGTGAAATCACACTGTTTTGTTGCTAAACCTGCATTTGCTTGGTTTATTGTGTTAGTTTATTGTACAGCTCCGCAAATTAAATGGAGTATAATTAAAAAGCCAAATGCTTTGTTGATTTTAATTTGCTTTAAATTTGCTACAATTATTCAATAATGGCTTTTTGACAACCGAGGACCAATTAGTGAAGTGCTATTTTTATCTGTTTGTTCACGCTTCTCGTATCTGGCTGTGGAACCTTTTGTCCCCTGTGAATCTGGGGTTGGGTTTAATGAGGCTAATGGTTGCTAGCTTTCCAAGGAAAACAGTGGAGAAGTGCTGCCACCAGGGCTTTTTAACTGACAACAGCCGCGTCAGTTCCAGTTAGACTTTCTGTGCCAAATCAGGTGATCCTTTATCTCTCTTTTAGACTTTCTGGGACACTTAACTCTGTTGTTCCTCTCCAACTCTCCGGTCAATTGGTACCAAGCCAGATTTTGCCTCTCCTTCAGCCCGGGCCTGCAGTGTCAGCTGGGTAGAAGTTCTTCTGGGAAGTTTATGACCTTCACCTACTTTATACATTGTTTTTTCCACTATCAGAGCTATTATATTTAGTAGACTTTGTACTTATGCGGAACAAAAACTTGACTCATTGCTTTAATCCTCGCTGTGTCCTTTTAAAAAGAAGCACAGAGCAGGTTAGGGGCCTTTAAGGAGAGACATAAGAATTATTCACTTCTAGCCTTCGGCGTAATTCAGTTAAACATCAAGGAAATCAAGATTTGAGCAACATTTCTAAAGACTAGCATCCACCAATGCACAGTTAGATGCAGATGGTACACAAGATGTTAGACTAGAACCCTTGCCTCCCCTGGTTCTTGGCTAATGCTTGGTAGCAGCTTGTTAAATTATGCTACCATCATGCTAATCACATGCACAAACTGAAATAATGAAGCTGCTCATTGGGAAACAATGGAGGAATCAGGATAAATCATGCAAATTACACGCTACAATTACTATCATTATTCAAATAGCATTCTATTTCAGGCTAGCATCATGATAATGCTTACATAACGTTGACATTTGTTAATGTTGATAATGTTAGCATCATGCTAATTTCTTTATCTAATATCGTTATCATTCTAATAACATGCTATTTTATCAAGATAATTCATGCTTATAACTCTAACATTTGTTAATGTTGATAATGTTAACGTGTTAGCATCATGCTAATAACATGATGGTGTCACCAAATGTTTTCTTTCAATTTCTTTTTTTGTTTACTCGCTGCATTTTTCCCAATAATGACAATAAACAATAACATTTCCATTTATTAAAGCATCGTTTGGTTACAGCACTATAAACTTTATTATTTTAATGCAATCAGCATCCTTCGTTTCGGAACAGTTGTTTGGCATTCACTAACTATGAGTGGGGGAAAAGGTGTCAGTCATAAAAAAATTCAGAAAAATTCCCAAGAGATCAGACATTTTGAGCAAAGTGTATATTGAACGGAATATTAATCTGAGATCACAGTAGCAGCATCTTGAGAAGTGCAGACTCACTGTGAAGAATCAGAGGGAGGAAAGGTTGCTTATTAACTGTTTTTATCTTAACGTTGTTCCTGCAAGTGTACTTGCGTAATCGGAGGCTTTGATGTTGAAATATTTGGGCCAGGCTGATTGTGCGTATGAGCACAAGACTTAACAGAGGCCAAAGTTCCAAGATCAGCTCTCCCCGGAATCTGTGCGGCATTCTCAGGATCAAAAGCTAAAGAGCAAAGTGAAGTTTCTTCTGATTATTGAGGATTACAGTAGAATCTCGAGTCAGTGTGATGACGTTTTTAGCTGATCTTTGAACTTCGGTCAGCAGCCTTACATTAGAGTCTAGGGGTCAGGGGTGAACAGCTTGTAAAAGCAAGTTTATCTCATGACGGATTGGGTGCTAATTCACAGAAATAAGTATGCAATAGCTAACAGCCTAATCCTTTGTTGTTCTCCAGTGCAGCTTTGTTCGCTGAAATCTTGCAGCTTTTAGATGAACTGATCATTTATTTACTGAGAAAAGCAGCCGAAACGTTGATGCAACAATGATCAAAAGCCTGATTTCATGAATGCTTCACTATGGTATTTCTTGTGTTGTTTCTATACACAGTCTCTATCTTACTCATGGTGTTTGAATGGCATTGTGATTAATGTGTGAACTGCTAAGTAAACTTATTTAACCCCACAATAGTCCTTGAACTAATCACAGATTGCTTAACGGAGATGATTAAAAGTAGAGTGAGTCATTAGATAAAATTGTGGGTAAATAGATCTGGAGAGCATCGGTATGTGTTACAAAATAATGTCTTGTTTTGATTATGTGATTCGAGAGAATACACAAAGACACTCAGAAGCTTGGAATGCCCTTGCCATCACACAAATGTCAAGGAAACACAAAGTTGACAGTATCTCCCACTTGATTGATCTTTTCCACTGTATCCTGGACCTAAGCTGTTCCCACAACAACTTAATAGGGCTCAGTTACAGAGACTAGAACCCTTGCTTCGACTTGTTAAATGATGCTAATAACATTTAAGGGCATGAACAAAAATAATGAACTTTCTAATTGCTAATGTAGCTTAGATTTTTTTTTGTAGATTTTTTTACCATCATCATACTAAAATAAGTTCATGCTTGCATAACTTTGACATTGTAAATAATGTTAACATGTTAGCATCATGCTAATGACATGATGACATTCTCAATTCTAATATTGTTATCATTTTAAAAACATGCAATTTCATGCTTTCCTCATGGTATTGTATGCTTGCATGTTAATATCTGTTAGCATCATGCTAATGACATGCTAGTATCACACAAATTGCATTCTTCTTTATACTAGCGTTGTGACATGGAAATAAATTCTAATATCGTTATTATTCTAATAACACATTTCACGCTTGGATAATGTTAACATGTATTAGCATCCTGCTAGTGACATGCTGGCATCATGTTGTTACAGTTTGTTAGCATTGTAAACATCATTAGTATTCCAGTGACATGTTATTTCATGCTTTCATTTCATTTTAATGTGATGCTATTTCAAGCTAGCATCATGTGAACACATGTTAGCATCATGCTAATAGCATGCTTAATCAAGCTAGGATGATGCTAATTACATGCAAATTTATTCTAATATCATGCTAATGACATGGATATTCATTTGAGAATTGTGATCATTTTAATGTGATGCTATTTCAAGCTAGCATCATGTGAACACATGTTAGCATCATGCTAATAGCATGCTTATTCAAGCTAGGATAGTGCTAATTATATGCAAATATATGCTAATATCATGATAATGACATGGATATTCATTTGAGCATTGTGATCATTTTAATGTGATGCTATTTCATGCTAGCATCATGAGAACACATGTTAGCATCATGCTAATAGCATGCTTAATCAAGCTAGGATGATGCTAATTACATGCAAATTTATTCTAATATCATGATAATGACATGGATATTCATTTGAGAATTGTGATCATTTTAATGTGATGCTATTTCAAGCTAGCATCATGCGAACGCATGTTAGCATCATGCTAATAGCATGCTTATTCAAGCTAGGATAGTGCTAATTATATGCAAATATATGCTAATATCATGATAATGACATGGATATTCATTTGAGCATCGTGTTCATTTTAGTGACACGCTCTTTCATGTTGTCATCAAGGTAATTCACTTGAAAATATGTTAGCATCATGTTAATTTCTTCTAGCATCATGATAGTGACATGGGTATTGTACAAGCTTTGAGTTCCGTTCAAAGGGTCACAATCACTTTAATTTTCCAGCCCACATGAGAAATCACTTTATTTCAACAGGTGAGGAAATGGAGGATGCTCAGTCGACATCACAACGATGGTAAAGTGAAGTCAGTGGTGCCGGAGGAGCATGTGATCTGCCCATGGACAATGTCCCCCTTTCTGGGAAGTCCCATTCTTCTGGAATGCTGCATCTGCAATGGACCCTTTATCACCTATGGGAATGAGGAGGCCTGGCAACCACGCCAACGCACACAGGTCAGAACACCAACACGCACTGTGACACGCCAGCAAACGTTATCTCTGAGGTCTCCAATGATTGGTATATACGCATCCAATGACGAGGGCTATTATTTTGGTTATTTCATCTGCTGCTCTAATCTGGAGTTCACAGTACTCAAAATGTTTATGGTAATAAAGCATACTTTTAATTTAAACATTTCTCAAAAATGTGTTTTATTTGATATATTATTGTATTTATTTGTATTGTTAATTTTTCATCAACTGAAATGCTTTGAGGTAATCAGTTTCCAAGTAGGGTTTGAGAAACTTTTACAGTGAGTGCAACACCCTACTGTAACTTATCTTCAACCTTCACTCTTTTTCAGTTTATTTAAGCTCTTAGTTTTTACTCAAGATAAAGAGCAGAGTCTTGTGAGAAGCGCACAGTAGGTGCACGTGCAAACACAACACACCAATGCTTTCCCTCATATATTTCACCCCCCTGCAGCTTTCTCTCAAGGGAGGTTATTAAAGAAGCTGATTTGGAAACTTTCTCTCTTCTCTAAATCTTTTACCATCTAAAACTGTCCTTCTTACACTCATACATTACACTTCCTGCTTAAAATCACATGATTTTAGCTGTTTCAAAGCTGTATTCAAAGATTTAATGGTTCTAATGGATTCTACGATCTGATCGTTTAAGAAAAATCACCTTATACACGTGATGAATCTTTTTACTTACTTTTAATTTTACTCACTTTTACTTACTATAAATGAGATAACTTGCCCTTAAAACAATAGTAATACAATACCATTTGTAATAGAAAGGAATATTTATAATCCTATTTTCTGACAGGAAATATATCACAACCAGGAAGTTAAAAATTCTTTAAATAAGGTTGTACAGATTCTGTCTGCCCTTTTCTGTACACTCTTTGCCACAGAGAAGATCTGTTTTAATTTGGCACAAATACATGCAAGAAGGCTTTAGTTTTACCTGTGATTTACATTTATGGGTTGCACCCCTACGAATGGTTTAAAACCGCCACTTCTCTGAGGCTATGTTTACTTTATTTTCTTTGGCTATATTTTCTTAACAGTGTACCACCTCGACCATTTCAGAAAACATAGCTTTGCATTTTAACAATCACTTTGCATTATTAACTTGGATCAGAGTTCAAAAGGGACGTTCAATGCTAACACTGCGAGTCTGTTCGTCATTGAAGACACATTCCACTGACCTACATCTTTTTTCCCAGGCAATGGACCTCTACTACCATGGAGACCCCGAGCCTGATTTTTGCTGCTCGTCTGACACCTGTAAGTTTCCTTTACTATTTTTTTCTTTCATTCAGGGCCTTTCTCTCTTTTATGAGTCTTCTCTCATTCAGTCCCCTGTAAAACTCACCCGGGATCTCTCTTGTAGTCTCTTTCTGAGCTGTTTTGTTCTGTTTTTCACATGCACAGACTATAATCACCTTGAACCATAGGCTTACTGTTGAACTTTTAATAACTATTTTCAGGCTCAAAACAGCTTATCTGTGCACAAGCACATTACAAACATGAAAATAATGGGAGAGTGCGTTGTGAAGGGCTTGTGAGCATGCTTTTGTTTCCTGAATGCCCTTCACATTGAGCATGAGCATTTTAAAATCATAGGGGGGTCATTTCTGTAAACATTCTCTTTGAGGAACTTAACTTGTATGATTTCTGCTTGTGTTTATGATTTTATCAAAATCTAAAACTGGAAATGTAACTTTTTTAGAAGGATTACATAAAAAAGTTTTCCTCTAGCACACCAAAAACACGTTTTTGAAAAACATGTTACATTGTAATTACATTACATTTTTTTGTTGAAATTACCTCTAAATAAATACACTTACTAGCCTGATGAGCTAATGTCAATAAAGAAACTCCTTCCCGTGATTGAAATGAGTAATCGGTTTTGGTAATTGGTGTTTACATGACTCCAAGGCTAAGTAGAATGCTTTTAAAATCATGTTTACACTGTAACTGAACTGGATTTTGTCATGGGTGTCCAATTATATGGATTTAATGGTTTCACATAAAAAAAAAAAAGTGGATTTGAACATGAGTTTTTTGTCTGGCACTTGAAACATTCACCTGTGTGTTCTTCTCAACACTGGCTTGCTCCTTGTTATCGACCCATTTTTCAAAATAGGCTCTGATGATTGGTTAAACAGTTGGTTTCTAGCAGTACGACTCGGAACAGAGCTTCTCCATCTTAAAAAATTATTTCAGCATGTGTGTAGTTAGCTTAGCATAAATCATTGAAACTGATTAGACCATTAGCGAAAAACAATAAATATTTTTCCTGTTTAAAATGTTTTAAAAAAGACTCTTTTAGAGTTCAGTAGCCTAACATCAGCATACCCAATATCAATCTTTCATTTTCCAAATCAAATATAAATAAAAGGTTTGAAAATATTTTTATACTGAATTGCTACTGGTCCAATCAGATTCAATGACCTTTGCTGAGCTATGCTAAAGATGGTATCACCAGATCAGTAGGACAGCTAAATAGCTTCTAAAATGTAAAAAAGGTGTAGTTTTTTTTATTCAGTTGTAATATAGTTTATATTGCATCCCAATAAATGCAGACTTTTACCACAATAGTCTCAAAATGTCTTGGTTGTACACACTTTTAAAGGTTGATAATCTAATCAGAGTTCGGGAAATATTCAGAATGTAATCACTTTATAGTACCTTTATCTTTTTTATGTGGAAAGTTGTGTTTCCCTTTTCTGTCAAGTCATGAACTCAACACAAAATATGGGACAAGCGCAGACAATTATATAAATTATCGCTCATGGGTGCACTGATTAGGTCTGTAGTTATGAAGTCAATGTCTGTGAAGAGACAACATTTAAAACACTATTTGTAAGTGTTTTTATTATAATGTTCACACTATACAGTAATTTATCCCATCTGATTTAAAGATAGATTGCATCATGCAAAAACAGTGATTCAAGACCACATTAGCATGCGTAATGTTTTGCTTTTGTATCGAGGGCTTAGCCTCATTTGAATAAGATTTTACGTAATCCCATCCTCCAATATAAATAAACAAAGTCTCTGGACACTTCGGACTGAAGCTGTGTCTCTCCTCTCAAAGACTTCTATTCAATCGGAGACGTCTTCCTGTTTCCACTAAAACTGAAAGAGACAGTCTTGAGGGGATGAGCACAAAGAGAACGAATATATCAGGGTTTTCAAGTTTACGCAAAATGTGTTGCAAAAATAAGTAAATAGAGATAAATGACCTTACAATAACATTAATAGCAGTGTCACGTGTAAACAAATGCATTGCTTTAAATAACTATTTTCTTCTTGCCATTTCATGAACAAAATATTTAAACAACTATAGAAAGTATAAAATTAAACAATATACCATTGAAATGAAATATTATTCAATACGAAACCATTTCAAACATGTTCTGTGCAAAACAAGGCAATAAAAAGGAAAGCGAGTGAAGCTTGGAGTGTTTTCCTGACCGTAGCTTCCCTCTTCGTCTGATTGGATGGATCGCGAGTGTCCCCCAATGAGACAAGAATGCTTTCCATCAAGGATTGACTCGTTCAGGGTTTTGCATTTTTGTGATTGGGTGACGGTCTGGATCAAACCAGTGCTTCCTAAACTACCACAGTGTGTTAGTTACAAGTGTGTCTCAGATGACTCGAGAGAATCCAGAACTGCAGAATGATTTCCGCCCAATAGAGCGGGGGGAGGTCTCGTCACATCC
The DNA here is from genome assembly GCA_007224835.1 of Danionella cerebrum. Taxonomy (NCBI): domain Eukaryota; kingdom Metazoa; phylum Chordata; class Actinopteri; order Cypriniformes; family Danionidae; genus Danionella; species Danionella cerebrum. Next base: position 196,538 of record SRMA01026163.1, read on the forward strand.
GGCGCAGCGGCCATTTTGTGTGTATTTTTAGTTTCCGCCAGTAGTTGCGTGTAAATTAGTTTGGGGTTAAAAATTAACAAAATACTGAAAAATACTAAATAAACAAGCATTACTAATAAAATAGAATAACCCCCCCCCCTAAAAAATGTTGTTAGTAATTCATATAATAATAATTTCTATCACTAGAAGTTGCTCCGTTAAATGAGTAACCGTGGCAAATATTTGTAGGGTTCACAACTGTTTCCACAACTCCTAGCTATGTATTAATTTCCATTGTAATTGTTTTAATATATTGTCATAATATTGCTCTTGCCAAGCATAAATATGTACAGACGTACAAGTAAATAATATTTTAAAAACAAATACTTATAATTCTATTTATCTAACAAGATCTCCTAGTGGAAACCAAGATTGCTAACAAGATGGCCACTGCACCCAAATTGACGACACCTAATCCCACTCTATACAAGTCTATGGAAACTAGCTGAAGTTTCCTCGGAAATTACGTTATTTACACAAATGGTTTTGATGAATTTCAGAGGTTTTCGATACATTTTTTAAAAATATTATGTGTATTTCCTGTTGGCTCATCTATAGGCGGGGCCTATATATATGATTGACAGCTACACTGACATACAATGAAGAGCATGGAGCAATGAATAACGAATAAAAATACTTAATTACTGCATGCAGGTGTTCTGCTGGAATTATTACTGTTCTCGGGGAACACTGCGTTATTCATGCACGAACCTGATCTCAGGTCAGTTGCAAGAGCCTTTTGATAAGTTTCCCGGCTAAGGTGGGCATTTGGCTTGCTGCTTCGCTTTTGACGGAGTTCCGCTAGCTCTGGCCCCGCTTTCAAGAGAAGCAGAGCATTGTTTGAGGCGAGAGAGAAGGACTTGGAGCTCCGCCCCGGAGAATATCCGGTGTCGGCTCAGATTCACGCCGGTGGAATGCGGTGCACTGACCAAACTCAGTTGTTTCACCTCAAAACTGACTCCTGTTCTCGGAGTGCGGCGCTGTGCACTATTTCCTGACCCTATGAAAGATAAAGCATCGCCGCTGGCATGTAAGTGCAGATTTATTATACTGTACTTTTTTATTTGTGACTGACTGGTGATGGAGGGAGCACCGGAGGCGCGGTCACCTTCGGTGCAGTGACCCGGTTTTACCACGGTGCTCTTATCTGTATTGATAGAGTCTGATAAGGGCACTTGGGTCTGGTTTGCCAAACATATGTAACGCTAGACAGGTCTGCTCTCATAACAGGATTAACAGCACGATGAGAACTTCAGCTGAACTTAAAGGTTTGTTTATACCCCCAAATAACTTTTCATTCGCATAAATAAAACATGTAATCTTTCAAACGTTGATAATTGTTATCAGTAATATGCTTTACATACTCAGTTGCTTCTTTACATTGTTTGGCAATATACATGATGCATTAATGCTGTTTATTTAGCTGTAGTGTAGAGTTTTATTTCTATATTATATACATTTTTCTATGGAAACCCATTTCCGACAAATGAAAAATATATTAATTCGGAACTTTAAGATAAAAAGTCGAAATGTTGAGGTACAAAGTAAAAATTTTGAGAGAATTTTTGAACTTTTGAGATCTAGAAGAGTCTACATTTGTAGATAAGTCAAATTTTGAGATGGAAAGTAATTATTTTAACTAATACTTTTTAAGTACATTTAAAGATGTGTACTTTTAGTGTACTCAAGTAACATTTTAGAGGGGAATATTTCCTTTTTACATAATGATTTTGTTAAAATGTTTGTTAATACCTGCATTGCTGTACAGGATTCTTCTCATCTGTCAATATGGGATTATTTGAAAAGTTAAATCTGAAGCTCGGTTGCACTCACTGGCCACTTTATTACACCTGTCCAACTGCTCCTTTATGCAAATTTCTAATCAGCCAATCACATGGCAGGAACTCAATGCATTTAGGCATGTAGACCTGATGAAAAAGCTGTTCAAAGCGAGCATCACAAAGGGGAAGTTGCTTTATTAACTTATTTCTTGGGTAATTTTCAATCAAATAAATTTTTTCACTCTTACTCAAGTAAAAATGTGACTGTTACGGTTAAGAGTCACTTCTGTCCTGGCCCGTGGTGTAGTGGACATGCAGGACATGTATGCATGGTTGCACAGGGCGAAGCAGGTTCGAATCCTGACCCTGTCGTCTTTCCCATCCCACCCCATTCTCTCTCCGCCTTTCTTCCTGTCTCCCTCTACTATCTTGTCTGTTCACAATGAAAAACCAATAAATATATTTGAAGAAAAAAAAGGAGTCACTTCTGAAACTCAAACACTAGAAAAATGTGCTGAAGGATGTAGCTTTAAGTATATAAGTCCATTATAACAGTTGAGGTGGTTGAATCAAAGGGTGTACACCATCCTAAAACCCGTGGATGTTGTGAGCTTTTAATCTTATTCAATGAATTTTATGACTGACTAATCAGGCTAATATTCTGCAGGAGTTGATGTTGCATAACTTCGGTGCTCCAGGGCTTTTAAAGATCTTGCAGCAATTCCCTGAAACTCCCTGCACATTAAAAAAAAAAGATTCTTTTTGATGATCATGTTCTTTTTGTTTCAGCGACTTGTTCAAAAATACATTTATTTATTAGTTAATCACAAATTATTGCAAATTGTAGGAGTCAGTGACAAAATATAATGTTCTCTTTTGTCACTATAGTTTATATAACCCAAACGCCATGTCTCTATCAATTCCCAAAGCTGAGATAGAGTTCAGAAACTTCGGTTGCTAGGGTACACTGTTTTGTTTAGTTGTCATTCGATGGTTAAGGCAACAAAATAAAGGATTTTATATAGTTTTAAGAGCACTTTAATTCTTGTTTTTTTTTCATCTTTTAGTCCCAGTCGGCTCAAACAAAAGGCATTTTAGTTCTTATCTTTGCGTCCATCAATCTGTGACAGTAATTGCTTTTTATTTACCAGCACCATTCTCCAGTCATTTGACAAAAACAAATTTGTTCATAAGACTACAATGTGTTTAAATATAAGTGATTGATTATATTATACTGTTAGGGTCAAAGCAGATATGCCGGTTTGTGCTATAAGGGTCAAGTAGTCAGAAATGTGCTGTTACTTTTGATGACGAGAAGTGTACATCTTGTCTAGCTATAAAATAAAATCTAAATGAAAATTATAAAATGGCTAATGTTAGCTTCGTAGCTTCAATAGAATAGGAAAATGCTTTCAAAAGCCTTTTGGTTTATTGGGGATGGCATTGGTGGGTCAGTAAAAGTGAATAGACTTAATGTCACGAGGTAAACGAAGGACTCACTCTCAGTCAGTAGTTTTCCAGCAAGTGCTGAAGTTTTGGCTTGAGTCCCTTGTCTTTTGTCTCATTCAGCCCCTCTCTCTTAAATAGAGAGTTGAAGCGTGATAGCCTGATATCCCTTCTGTCTCCTAGATTTCATTGGCTTTTGGAAACCGGTTCATTTTTTTCTTTACCTTTTGTTGCTCTTACGCAATGTGGATGTTTACTGTAAGTGCTGCTTATATGAACAAACCTGGCTTTCTGGGGGCTTGTTTTTAAAAGAAAGTATGCACCGTGCAATGACTCCCCGACTCTAGTTTTCACCGGTTTTGAGCATTCCTCCAGTGAGAACATTTAGGCCTAGTACTCTACTCTAAGTGGATCCGGGACGATCTAGTTTGCAGCTGTAAGAAACATAACAGGAGATTCTTGGGGCGTGACAAGCCTGTGTACTCTTCACTCACAGCTGGCCTCTCATAGACGTCATGAATGACTCTTAGTGGAACATACACAGGAGGCCACGCCCCCACAGGCAGAGACTTGCGTCAGGAAACACTCCTACTCACAGCAGACCACACCCCTCAGTGGAAAGTTCTCCACAGCCTCCTCCCCCAGTCTTTTAAATAGCTGGAAGTGTAGAGTGGAGTTCAGTTGAGAGGAGCTTTTGTGCTGCTTTGGTCAGGGGCCCAGAGTGGAAAACTACAGCCATGACAATCCAAACAGAGACGAGCGCTCCAGCCTCAGACTTGACCTACTCTAAAACAAGAGGACTTGTTGCTAATCTGAGCGGTAGGCTTTGTTTTCTAGTGGCTTGAGCCAAGTTTTGCAGGTAAAGGGAAGAATATTAAGTGATTTTCCTCTTGGATTCATGTTCTTTTTCTGTCCTTTCTCTTTTCTGTGCAGCCTTTATGAAGCAGAGGAAGATGGGACTCAATGACTTCATTCAGAAACTTTCCACAAACTCTTATGCATGCAAACAGTAAGTTTAAGCGACTTTGATGCTGCAGTTACGTAAGATTAGCATGAAACAAGTTTTATTTGCAGTGATTTTCAGTTAGCGTTGATTTTTTTTCCTACTTTCAGATACATTTTAATCTTTCTCAATGTCTTTTTTTAACTAGCACGCTGAAACTTTGCCTATGTTTGTGTTCTAGCGGTGAAAGGATGACGAATTCTTCACTTAATTAAATGTTAAACTACATGATAAATACTGCTTTTAAAATAAATTTGTGTTTCTGTATGATGTTGCATTCATCAGGATCTTGAAGGGATTCAGATAAAAATCGTTTACTTTTTTAAAACACTTTTTTTTTTCTCTGTATTTTGGCTGTTTTAATCCCAAACTCAAAAGTAATTATTCCCCAATGCATTCAACTTTTCTAAACATACTTGCATTACTTAGCATCTCTGTTGTGTTCTTGCAGCCCTGAGGTACAGTCCATCTTGAACCTGGCACCCCCTCAAGATGTGGAGCTCATGAACAGCAACCCATCCCCTCCGGTAAATCTGCACGTTTTCTTCTCGGTGAAATGATCTAAAATGCTGTTGTCTAACCATATCTTTGCTCTGCAGCCGAGTCCCTCACAGCAGATAAACCTCGGACCTTCTTCCAACCCCACCGCTAAACCCTCAGACTTTGATTTCCTGAAGGTCATCGGAAAAGGCAGCTTTGGCAAGGTTCTCCTGGCTCTTCACCGAAGCGATGAAAAGTTCTATGCTGTGAAGGTGCTGCAGAAGAAAGCTATCTTGAAAAAGAAAGAGGTAATTTCGATTATATTTTAAGACGTTTGTGATATTTGGCAACGTGAAGTAAGACCGTGTTCCTCTGACTTCAGGAGAAGCACATCATGTCAGAGCGCAACGTGTTACTGAAGAACGTCAAGCATCCTTTCTTGGTGGGCCTGCATTACTCGTTTCAGACCGCGGACAAACTGTACTTCGTCCTGGACTACATTAACGGCGGAGAGGTGCGTTTTAACTCTCCGACAGTTTGGGGTGAAACAATGCAGAAAATAGATGTCGATGGAGACAGAGATGTAAATCCAGACAGAAAAAGGAAATCCTGCCTCGGCTCCAAAAAGGAAATGACTGGGAGGGAAAGTTTGCGAGGTGCTAGATCCAGATTTAGCAGCTAGGGTCTAGCTCCAGAGACATCTTAATAATCGCATTTCCTGCCATTGTTCAGGATTGCATTGATGGATCTTTAATCCCTCTCCTCTTTCTTTTTATTCATCCTTAGCTCTTCTACCACTTGCAAAGGGAGCGATGCTTCCTAGAGCCGCGGGCACGATTCTACGCAGCTGAGATTGGCAGTGCACTGGGATACCTGCATTCACTTAACATCGTATATCGGGATCTGAAGCCTGAGAACATCCTCCTGGATTCCCAAGGTCACATCATCCTGACTGATTTCGGCCTTTGCAAGGAGAACATAGAACCTAACGGAACCACATCAACGTTCTGCGGGACACCAGAGGTAACATCTTAATTTATTGGCTAGACATCGGTTGTTGAACTGTTTTTTTTTACGTTTGCTCTTGCGTCTTGCAGTATTTGGCACCGGAGGTGCTGCACAAGCAGCCCTACGACCGGACGGTTGACTGGTGGTGTTTAGGAGCAGTGCTGTATGAAATGTTGTATGGCCTGGTGAGTTATTTTCTCAATGTTTGTGCAAAAATGTTCGTTGTTGAGTAGCCCTGACTGATTTTACGGTTTATCCGCAGCCTCCTTTCTACAGCCGCAACACAGCAGAGATGTACGATAATATTTTGAACAAGCCCCTACAGCTCAAACCAAACATTTCCAACGCTGCCAGACACCTGCTGGAGGGCCTGCTGCAGAAAGACCGCATCAAGAGACTCGGCTTCACTGATGATTTTGTAAGATTATTCACAATCTTCTGCAGACTCTTATTAATCCTAGATAGGGTCATGGGGCTCTCCCATCCCAGCTCACATTGTGAATTCCTATAATGACAACGTAATTTATTAATGCTCTAAATCTTTCATTCTAGGGTGAGGTGGACTTTTCATTTGTCCCTGCCAACATCTACTTCAAACAAATTCTAATGTCTATGTTTAATGACGCACTGAATCGCAGATGTTCAAGCGCATTTAAAACAGATGTTTACCAAGTATATCCAGCCAAAATAACGAAGCAAACAACAATAAAAAAGTTGATTAGGCGATAATAAAACTCGATTTAGGCAGGTAGAGTCGAGAGCATGGGATGTGAAGCAACTTTAACAATGATTACAACACAAAATGGCCATCTAGACTACTCTGGGTATCTATTTTCTTGATTGATTTGTAAAAGTCGCTAAATAAACATGCAACACATGTAAGTGTAGTCTCAGTCAACCGAGAGATGAAGACTCTTCACTCATTTATTTCCTTGACCCAAAAGCTGTTCTATTTAGGAGTGGCTTGGACTAGCGCTGATCCATGTGGATTCGTTGTAAGCATTTAAAACTCATGAGAATACGCTCTTCTTTTGTTTTAAAATGTAAAAATCGGTTCTACGAGCAGAACAATGGTGGATGACGTATTTAACATAGTAGCTAGTAGACGACTGTATGTTTAATAAAACATTTTTCCTTCAACTCCAAATTCAAGTTTCAGGGGGAGCTTATAAACAAGCCATTCTAAATCAGAGCTGCATTGATGTTTGTTCCAAGTAAACCTAGTGTTCAACCCCTTCGCCACACTCAAAATGGGGGTTTTCAGGTGCAGATCTGTAAGAGAAAGTTTGTTCTAAACCAAAAATGAAGGCTTTAAAAACAAGTTCTTAAGAGTTTCAGCAAAAAAGCAACTTTATTTTAACTTAATCACACAGCTAGAAAAAGCTAGCTCACAACGTAAAAACAGCTAGCTTAATGCTAAATTGTCTTTACAAAGAAGGAGAGAAAGGAAGATGCGCTAGTGGCTTGGAAACCCAAAAAGAGCGAAGCTGGTTCGCTTCCCCAAATGTTCACCCAATACAATTCTGGAGTGCTTAATATTGCAGATCACTGTCTCTTAGCCGGGAGTGTTCCCTTTCTAAATCTTAATGTAGTGGTTGCCACAAACAGGCCAAAGCATACTTTTCAGGTGAACCAATGACTTACAAATTGAAACTGATGAGGGTTCATTGACTGGTGATGACCCCTATGCCCCTAACTAGAAGTATCATGGCATATTACTGGCATTAGTTTTCAAGCTAATAGTTGTATCTAATTGATCTCTTTTTAGGCTGAGATCAAGAGCCACATGTTTTTCTCGCCCATAAATTGGGATGATCTGAACGCCAAGAAGCTGACGCCACCCTTCAACCCCAACGTGGTACGTTCCAAAGTTCTGCTGTCTTTGTTTTTTGAGTGCTTAGAGTTTAAGAATCACCGTGATGTGATTAGAGATAAAAGAGAATACACTGATGCAATCAATCAATGTCGTCTAATCAACATCTCTCTGATTCCTTCCAGACGGGGCCTAATGACTTGAGGCACTTTGACCCCGAGTTCACAGATGAGCCGGTGCCGAATTCCATTGGTTGCTCTCCGGACAGCGCCCTAGTCACAGCCAGCATCAGCGAGGCCGAGGCTTTTCTGGGCTTCTCTTACGCCCCCGCCATGGACTCCTACCTGTAGCCCATCGACGCAGATCCTCACCATAGACTTGTAGCTTTTTACCATGGAATCACTGTCCCATGGAATCCCACCTGTAGTGCATCACTATGAGAAAGAAAGCCAGTCTCTTCTCCCTGCCTCATGGTTAGGGTCATTTGCACATGGCGTATGGCAGCTTGAAAGGCCTTTATTGAAAGGCTTGAGTTTTACACAATGAAGACTCTTCGTCGTCTGCATCCGAAAGCATGATTTCTCCTCCGCTTTCACCCCTGTTCGGGACCGATGGAGAAAGATTGATTCTGGTGGACGTTTCTTAGATTTTTTTCAGAAGATTAAACACTAGACAGCATTGGACTAAACATGTATCTTCAGTTGTTCTTGAATGTTTGTTTATTTTAATTCCTCTGCAAGATAGAAACGGTCAGTTTGACGCTAAAACCACTAACATGAACCAGCATCTGATATTTTCGTGATCCTTCGGTTATGCATCTGGGATCAACTTGCACATTTATCTGTCAGATATAACACCACTTCCTTATGGCTGTCGTTTTTTTTTTTGTCTTAAGTGGAAGGTGCTAGCGAGAAGTGCTGCTAAAGTGTATAGATCTGCACCCGGACCAAGGAATCAGATGCTGCAGCTCTGAAACACCTTAGTCTTCCTCCGCTCTGAACGTCACATTCCATTCGAAAAGACTGTATATGGTTATTTAAGATAGTTTGTATATTTTAAGGTCTATGTATTAGTTTTAATGTATATGGAACAAAGACTTCAAAAGGTATGCTTCTATGTATATGTTAATGTACTGTAAAATTGTAAAACGACTGAATCATGTGACCTTGTTTGGTTCGCAATAAAAATTGAATGGATATTTTTCCCTGAAATCATCTTTGGTTTATTTTAATGAAAAAATGTATACATTTATAGGGTGATGCTAACATCATGTGCTTTGAAATGTTACCACATGCCACCTCAGCAGGTCAAAGGTAGCTTTTAGTACAGTGATATGCGTCATTTCGTTTCTCACGACATTACTCAGCAGCTCGGAACAAGTGAACTCTTAACCAGCCATAAATGCAGTTTCTCTGTCAGCTGTAAATGTTTGCATGTATTAACAGCATCTCCTGGAAGGACTCTTCTGGGAGCTAGAGTTATGGTGTAGACAAGTTCACCAGAAACACAGTCTTGAGGCTTCAAACTGGGTCATGCATCAGAAAATTGTTTACAAGGATGTTAAAAGTAAACCCGAGCCTTCCATAAAATGCATTTCTGAGAAATGCTCTGCATTTTACACGGGGGGAATTATTAACTGCAGAAGCAACAGCGTCAGACAATCTGCCATTAAAAGAATTGAAAACTATGTAACTCTCAAAACTTTGGGAGAAAGGCTTACTAACTTGTTAAGCCAGTATCACTTCTAGGCACAAGTCAAGGATTTTGTAGGCCAGGTGCTTGATGAACCAGTTATACCAAACTGGTGCTAATGATCATCAGACACACTTCAAAAATGGAAGATGTTAAGTAGAAGTGTCAACTCAGAACTGGAGGAACCCAGTAGGACCAAGATACACCCGTCTACTGTAAGTCTTCATAGAATATTTGTAGCCAGAAAGCCATACCATTGGCATGGAAACAAGGCTAGGGGACTCAATGTGCATGAAAACTTAAGAACTGGGTACAGAAAATGGCAGCAGCTGCTCTGGAAAATGAAAAGTTGAATTAATCTTGTCTGACTACATTGTGCAAATGTGAAGTGGTCTGGGTTCCAGCAAAAGAGAACTCTTGATTCCTTTGGAAAACAGTTCCCAAATATCTGCATAGAAAGGTCACAGAGGAGGAGATAGAACACCTTTGACACCTAAACCTTGTACAAAGAGCTAAAGCTGATGGATAAACGTTTTGGTAATGTATCTCAACGTATTAGAAATTACTAATAACACCACTTTCTATATAGACCTTGCAGAATATTCTTAGGTTTGGTGAAAACCTAAAAATGGCTCTTTTAAAGACATTTATAACAATTTTATCCTTTATTCAAGCACCCCCATACGTTTGTGTGATTATAAATCAATGTTGGATGTTAAACCTTTGTTCAAGAGCATCTTTAGATTTGGATTCGATTGCAACGGTTGAAGACAGCCCTAATCTGAGATTTCTTGTACACTGGCGACTCCCAATGTTAGTTTTGGAAACAGCGATTCCGATTTGTGTCCATGGCTTTACGCAACAGTGACTTCATATCTTGTTTTTCATTGTGTTTGTGTAACTAAATACAACATAGTACTGTATTTATTAACAACTTTGTACTTACTAGTGCATTTATGACTCGTTCTACTTTTACCCGTAATGCTATATTTTTCGTTTAAAATGTTGTTTTATTCTGATACATTTTTGATAAGCCTGTTCATTACTTTTACTCAATGAAATGATGAAAAGCTTTCAATTTTAACGAATCACTGGCTCTTTTGCCATAGAAAGTAATAAAAACCTCTGTCGAACTGCGCATGTGTTTGAGAAATCACAAATGCACTTCCTGTCTCTAGCTGTAAGCACAAAGTGTTTAAAGTCCACATTTCACTTCTTTTGTGAACAAAATTTTCTCTTGCCACCTTAAAAAGTTCACATTGGACACTTTCAAAAGAAAGACGTATTTCTTTGATATTTCTTGGTTTTAAGGGACAAGCTTCCATGCAAGTCCCTGTAAATTGTAATTTGAAGTGTTTTTGAAGTTTTTAGATATTTTCAAAATTTTCATTTAAGTAGAGTTCTTCCTCAGCAAAATATTTGCTATTAATATGTGAATTTTTTTTGTCTATATATTACATACGATTGTTGAGGATAAATAGGCTAAATATATATTTTTATAAAATTCAAAAGTGTAAACATTTTTTTCTGGCATTGTTAGATATATTTTGGATTGTAAATATTGTGATTTGTATAACCAGACAACATAATTATATTGTAAGGCTTTTAAATCTATTGTTGGTCTTACTTCCTTTTTGTCTGTTTTGTCTGTATAAGTAAATCTTACTTGTCTTACTAGATACTTTGATTCTTTACTTTTGAACTTTTATATAAAAAGATAAAATGCTTTATCTTTTGTACTTTTGTACATGTACTTATATACTCAGAAAAATATAGAATTGTTAACACTTTTTTAGCAGTTACGTTAACTTTTTTTCCAGTTTGGTATCTGTACTTTTACCCAATGTCTGCAACACTTCTAAATGTAAGGAAAGTGGGTTACATAATCCCTTGAAGAGCTATTTACAGCACTGTATAGTGAATCTTTGTGATTCAAAGATTCGAATCAGAACAAGCGAACCGTCTAAAAGAGTCGATACCGATTTTGAACACCTATGAATACAGGTTCTTAAGTCAAGAAATGTCCAAATAATTAAGCTATGATAGAAAACCATAACTTTCCACGAGGGCAATCAATATTGTAAGAGCCAAGTTCAGTCGGAGGTTAGTTCCGCGTTGTTCATCAAGCTCCTCTGCTTACTTGACACTTTCAGTCTCGCTAGTTAGCGTTGGTTAATGTGGGCGGCTCTAAAGTCACAGTTCCTTCCAAAACAAGAAACGTGCATTGACACAAGGACGCTGACTAGAAGTTATGGAAAGCCGGGGAGAACGGGGATGATATCTTAGACGACAGTCCTTGGTGCAGAGAGGTAATAGGCTTGTAAAGAGTGGCGATTGAGTTTGTTGGTTCTGACTTATTTGCTTGTTGATCTGCGAGGTGAGGGACGAGAAATACAAGATGCACTACTGATTGGGACATGCTGTTACTCTTCTAATATCCAGCCCAAAATAAAACTTGTTGATGGTGGTTCTACTGTTAGAAGTGATTATTATTACCATCAGTGGTGTTTATTTAATGATTGGATTGATGTGTCTTTCATAATACAATATATAATAGAGAATAGACTATATAGGTCAAGAAAGATTTCTGCAGTGTAGTGTTCAATAGATGTCAACATGTTGTGGCTATACACTTATCTTAAAAATCTCAAAATGTACATGTTTGATCTGTGAAAAGATGTTGATTCTGTTTATTGTCCAACTCCTAGTTGCACCACAACCCTTGAAGAAGATGGATGCACAGGAAGAGTCACTAAAATTGAATTCTGACCTCCAGAGCCAAGCACCTATACAGAATATAGACACTAACAAACATATGGAGAAAAGCCCTGCTGGAAGATTTGGTAAGAACTTTAGCAAATAATGAGAAGAATTGATATTTCAAACAGTTAGGGTCTCAGATCTGATTTGGTGAAGGTGTATCTTAGCGCAATGTTCAAGAAAAATAATTATAATTATTTATTACCCATATTGTTTATGTAATATTGTTCCAATCAGTCTGGGATAAACACCAAAGTCCACAGCAATTGTTTTATAACGGCAGACGTTCTTGAAAAATGCTGTTTTCAGCAGCAATTGTAATTTGTTGCTAATCTCTTTTATTTCAGTTTGTGCCTGCAAGCAGCTCTCCAAGGCAATGACCAGGAGAGAAAGTATTTAGTGCTATGGATGTGAATACCATTCGTCTATTTCATGCAGCCTTCTAATTTTTTAAAACTGCCTTGAGTGAGGCATTTACTGATTCTTCAGAACCATTTTGCTGACATAAATGGTTTTGTAGGTTCTCAAGTGATGGAAATTAAACTAAATAATGTGATAAAAGTAAACAAAGTGAAAATTCATCCCTTTTTAATCCCAATAATTGCTCTGGTATTTCCTTTGCAGGTGGTGGTGCAGCTCTGGTGTTGTCCTCTGTGTCTGTGGCCTGTTTGAGTGGCTTGATGATGGGCTACGAGATGAGTCTGATATCAGGAGCTTTGCTGCAGCTTAGGGAGGTTTTATCTCTCTCGTGCCCGAAACAAGAGCAGGTGGTTGGCGCCCTTCTGTTTGGAGCATTCCTCCTCTCCCTGTGTGGAGGTATTATCCTGGACCACTACGGACGACGCTTCTCCATCATCCTCACAGCCATGCTGTGCGTTTTAGGAACACTTCTGAGCGTGTGTGTGGTGTCGTTCTGGGCACTGATTGTTGGGCGGATGTTGGTTGGCATGGCCGTGGCGCTGTCTGGGACGGCGTCTTGTCTGTATGCAGCAGAAGTGGCACCGGCCACCTGGCGTGGGAGGTGCGTGTGTGTGTATGAGTTGATGGTAGTTTTAGGGATGCTCTTGGGTTTTGGACTGAGTTGGGCGTTTGCTGGGGTTCCGGATGGTTGGAGATTTACCTTCGGTGGCGTGCTGCTCCCTGCTTTAGTGCAAGCTGGGATAATGCCACTTTTGCCACAGAGTCCACGCTTTTTGCTTGCCCAACAACGAGAAAAGGAAGCTCACGCTACTCTTGTGCGTCTTCGTGACGGAATCAAAGGGGTGGAACCAGTGGATGATGAGCTCCGGGCGATCCGATTGGCAATGGGTGCTGAGAACCTACATGGCTTCCTAGACCTCTTCCAATCCCGGGATAACATGCTCCAGAGACTTCTTGTTGGCGCAGCACTGGTTTTCTTGCAGCAGGCGTCAGGGCAGCCCAATATTTTAACATACGCCTCAACTGTTCTGAGCAGTGTAGGATTTCATGGGAACGAAGCTGCCACTCTAGCATCCACAGGGTTTGGAGTGGTTAAAGTTGGTGGAACTATTCCTGCCATCTTTTTAGTGGACAAAGTGGGGCCTAAAGCCCTTCTGTGTGTTGGAGCTGTTGTCATGACATTGTCAACGGCAACACTGGGGGCTGTTACTATGCAAAGCCGCACACATGTTTCCAGCCTATGCAGAGGCCCAGGGAATAAAGCAAACTTTACGTTATTTGAGATGGGAGATGAGACTGATATGGAGACAGACACTCCTCTAGGGTTATACCAACCTTCTCTTTATGGAAAACAGCACAAATCCAATGACACTAAGGACCGCTGGATCCTAAACATCACACATGATCACAAGACTTCATTATTGGAACGGACTGAGGTTTTTAATAACAAATCCGATGCGGCACTTGATTCTCTTCATGGCCATGAGGTGTCTCCCTCACTGAAATGGATCTCTCTGGTCAGCCTGCTCGTGTATGTTGCTGGGTTCTCCATCAGCTTGGGACCAAGTAAGATTATAATAATAAAGTAGCATTTAGTTTCTTGGTAAAAAATGTTATTTCACATCTGTTCTTTCAGTGGTCCATGTGGTTTTAAGTTCAATCTTCCCCACTGGAATTCGGGGAAAGGCTGTGTCTGTCATTTCTGCCTTCAACTGGGCCACAAACCTGCTCATATCGATGACGTTCCTTACCCTGACAGGTAACACTTTTGCACAAACTGATTAGTAAACAGCCTGGGTTAAAATTGTGTGTCTAACATTTACTTTCCACCTGTGTGGCTGTCTCTGCTCAGATGGAATGAAAACACAAAGAATGTTACTCTTTCCTATAATTCTGACAAATGTCATCAGCTGTGTGTTTTACTTCAGTATTTTGTTGTTAATAGAGAGGATAGGCCTTCCCTCCGTCATATTCTCCTATGCTGCTACAAGCTTCCTCTTGGTGGTGTTTGTGATTGTGTTCGTGCCAGAGACGAAAGGACGATCCCTGGAACAGATCTCAAAGGAACTTGCCATGAAGTGAATAAACACACACATACGCACAAATCCATCCCATAAACTCATTTCTAATGCAGATTTAACCACTGTCCTTGATACTGGCCTTTTGATTTTAGTGTTAGTAGACCTACAGTGGGTAGAGAATAGGATTGGGCCTACAAGTGATCCTTGTGGCACCTCAGTTATACAGTTTTACAGAACGGATTCAGTCTGTCATGAGGTAAACCAGCTCAGAACTTTATGCTGAATGGACATGTACTTATCTGGCGTCCAGGAAAGTTATGTGGTGTCTCTTTATTGCTTTAAAACCTACAAAAATGGCAACTAAATACGATTTAGCAAAACTAAATACGATGACCTTTCACAAATCTCATGAAATCACCCTAAATGAGTGAATTACATTTAAGCTTAATTCTGGTTTTATGATTTAACACTTTGTTCACAATCAACAAACTTCTTGTCTACAACCTGTTCTTCAACATGCTCAGCCCCTGAAACAAAGCCCTCCTTCAGCATTACAAAGTCTCCTGGCCCTTGCCCTACACGGCATGCTTGAGTAAGCCATTTCTACAGCCCCTCAAATAATGAATAAACATGTGTCCTGTTTTGCAGGAATCACCTGAACAGCAGACTTCTATGTCATAGAAGAAAATGCAAAACTGCAGCACAACCCTCTCAGGAAGAAAAAGCCCTTTCTACACTTTAATTGTTTTTACCAAGATGAAAAGGAAAGGAGTGCAAACAACATACCCGAATGTTTTCAGATCCGTCGCTGAATGCAAGATTGAAGAGAAACGATTGAAAGAAAAACTACACAGTCTCATTGATGAATTCAGCTATTTTGTATTTAAAGTTTCATATAGATTTTGTTAGGAATTTCTTGAATCTGTGCAATCATGATTGTAATCATGTCATGGCAAGCCCAAACTACCAGTGCTCTGCACATATCAATGTTGTGTGGAAAGCGATGCCATAAATTAAAGTGTTCTCTTGTTGTCGTATACCTGATATAGTCATTACAAAACTTGGATTTGGCATTTTGTTCCATATTACAAAATGATGGCTTAATAGTTTTCTGTTGGGTTACTTTCAATTGAAACATTCTTACAATGGTTATTTGCATAATTACATAAAGCATAGCGATTTTAAAATGTGGGTACAAAAAAGCAAAGATAATTCAACCAAGCTTAGTTTAAGAAATTAAATTGAGAGGAGAACATTTTTGTGATCGCTTTTAAATAAATTTATTTTTCCGTAGTCGCTCTTTTATCGTTGATTGGTGTCACGTGACACCGTTCAGCCGTTATATCTTAACTCAACGGCTACGTTCGCTTGATTGGCCGTTAGCTCAAGATGTGAACGAGCAAGTGAGTTTCAGTCTCCTAAAATCACCCATTTATGTCAAATTGTGTGATTTGTATCGTGTAATTTGTCTATTGTGAGACGTAACGTCACTATGGCGTTTCCAAAACGAGTTTTGTTCCTCGCGTTTCGTAATATTAACTGTTCACGTTGTTGAAATACGAAACCTGTTTTTCATGTTTTTTTTTTAACCGCGTACAATTTCTGTTCAAATTTTAACACGACATTACGAAACGAACACGACTCAAAAATTACAAACTAAGTTTCGAATTACATTTATGAAAGATTAATAAAGAATTCAGCATAAACAGCCATGTTTGAGGCAAAAGTATTTTTAACCATTTTAGATGTGGAACGATTAAAAAGAATTTAAAGAGTCTGCCAAGAATTATGCAAGTGTTGAGATTGCTCTGCCCATAATTGGCACGAAATCAGCACTGTATACATTTAATGCTGTAAACACGTAATGAAACCAATGAATACAATGCAGTGAATTAACAAAAGAGAAATTCTAATCAAATCCAATTTTGATGTGAGACCACCCTTTTTCTTTAAAACAGTGATTCTTCATGCTGGTGTTGAAGCATCTCGCCTGGTAGGTTGTTCCAAAATTTTTTGAGAACTAACCACCGATCGACACACTCGAGGATTGAGGCCGTGTATCACTGCGCAGTAGCTGAGGACAGTTTAAGAGATTTTGGCTGTATGTTTGGGGAGGTTGTCCTGCTGCAGAATAAATTTGGTCCTAATTACACATCCTCCTCAAGGCATTGCATTGCAGGTATCTGCCTCAATTTCTTGAAACAGCAACGCCAACATATTGCTTTGACTTGGTCTTCTTTTGTTCTCACTTCACATTATATTCTGAAACTATTTTTTTTGTCAAACTTTGGCACAGTATTACATATAAATAAAAGGTAATTATATTTCCTCAAATATTGTAGAGGACAAGGATCGTTTTAGTTGTTTATTATAAAATACAAAAGTGTTCACGTATTACACAAACATACCAATCATTCACAAACACAAGTGTTGTTCATACGCATAGCATAACCCAGCGATACATCACCTGCTAAAGAAATGTTAACCTTTAGCGTTTATCATTAAAAGAATCTTAAAGACGTCGTAAGTATCATTAGCTAAAATTTCCAAAAAGTTTTTCTAAAATGTGTAATTTCAACACCATTTCTCACCAATTTTAAATTTGGTGTCCATGCACTATAATACAGTTAAATCCAGTATCATAAACCACACGTCAGAAACGATGCCAGTGCACTGATGGTCAGCTTCAAGAGGTCGTCATTAATCGCAGTTAGGTCAATGACTGAAAACACACGACCCAGACCCGCTTGGACGTGAAATGGCAAAAGCTGCCTCGGACACAAACAGTACAACAGTTACAAGCCTTAAAACACTCAATGATAAGGTGCTTTCATTTCCATTCTGTGCCTTTGAGCAGTTGTGATTTATGAAGGAGTTTTCTGACACTCGGACAGCAACGGATAAATCTGCTCCACGGCTGATGCTACACTCTGTACGTTTGGTCCTAGAAAAAGCAAGAGTTGTTACTTAAAGAAACATCTCCTTATAATAAACAAACATTCATTATATAATAGATAAACTACTCCATAATACTGTGATGGCGGTAGGCAGTAAAGTACTATAACAGGATTGTAAGAGGTGGAGAACGTTTTAAATAGCACCTTCAATCTTACTGGAAATGTAGCTTCACGCATTGAAGAGCTGCTAGCAGTAGCTTTTTTGCTGCATTTTGTTTGTTTTTTTTGCCGATTGTCTTATAAAATCTTCCTATTTCATGATTATTTGAACCCTGACGAGATTGCTAGTGGTAAACATGCAGAAAAATCTCCACAGCATCACACGCCCACCACCATGATTCACTTTGGGAACTGGGTTCTTGGGGTTGAATGCCTCTCCCTTCATTCTGCAAACTTAGGCAATATCACTATGGTTAAACAGGTCTGGTTTCATCTCATCTGACCGACAGATAATTTCCCAGTAATTTAACCCTTAGAAGTCTCTGCATACATTGGTGCATCTGTTTTGAATTAAGTAGGAACGACGCAGCCCAGCTATTATTATTATTATTATTAAAAAGTTAGGGTTGCGTTTTAAATGAAATACAAGAGTTATCACGGTTCATCAGATTTTTGCGGTACAAAAGGACAATGTGATGCTTTAGATTGTATTTTTTGTGCACAATTTCTATTTTTTTGTGGAATTATTCTGTAACGGAATGAAAATATATTTATATAAAAAAAGAAGAAGCTGGGGTTGTACTAAAAACTACATCAAGCATTGCCACAAATAACTGTTTTAAAGAAAATTTGTTAGAGTAAATATAACTAAAAGGCCCCGCACTTCTAAGGGTTAAAGTATGACACTATATTGTAACATTGGCAGATTAAGGAAACAAAATGGGCTGTACGGTGCAAGTATTTACCTGTAACTGTGATATTGCCTGTGGAAAACACCTGCACTGTACTCCTGAGGGTTTTGATTCGGTATGTTGCAGCAGGATGGAGCTCCGGTTCATAACTAAAAACAACAAAAACAGAGAATCATCAATCACACTTCCACATCCAGTCACTAGAGAGCACCATTCGCCTACTTTTAAAGACTCCCTTAGAACAGGGGTTTGTAATCATCTTGATAGTGAAACTAGATTTTTGGTACATATCAATGCTACGTTCTATTGTGTTGTAGTCTTACCTTGCAATGGGACGGTTATTTTTTGTGAACTCAATGAGCCGGATTTGAAAAGGCATGGAGCACACAGCCAGGACATTGACAACTTTAAAGTCTGAGAATCTCACCTGCAGGTGGTAAAACATGATTCGTTAATCGTCATCAGTAGAACATCTACACAGACATTATCAGAGCGTTAGAAACCTTGAATCCAATCTTCTGCAGACAGCGCGCCAAACGCCGGGCACCAAGTTTAGCTTCCTCCTCACTAAACACAAAACAACATTGAAATATATTTGATTTAAAAAAAGGAATTGTTTTTTTTTTTATGTGGGAAAAAGTGATTTTTGCAAGACCTTGTTGCACCAGTGCAAATAATTTTCCCTGACGACCAGATAGAGGCAGTGATGCGTGGCTTCCGCAGCTTCATCAGGACTTTCTGGAAAACAATTCAGAGAAGCCGAGACAGGCGTTAATGATTGCTCACATACAGAATTAATATTGCTGATACATCAAAGGGTGATATAACTTTCCATGAACCCTGTGCGTATCTTCAAATGAACATTAATTAAAAGCTAGATATGATAAAATTAGTCAATGATGCAACAGAGCAGATCTGAATTACACAACTTACAAACTTCTGACCCTTTGTACATTGCTGGGAAGTCAATCAAATTATTCTGTAATTGTGATTTTTCAATTATCAGCTACCCTATCAAACATTTATTTAGAAGTTGATGTAAGAGATTAATAATTTACTGTTTTGTTTTATAATGCAGTGTGAAATCAACTAATTGTTTATTTTTTTCTGGAAAATTTTCCAAAATGCCAAACCATGAATCGTATTATTTTATAATCGGATGAGCCATGACAGTTTATTATTCTACTCTATATATCTGTATCTATATAGATATTTTTTAAGTAGTTATACTATAAAAATGTATGCCCTTGAGCTGCTAGCACTTTATGTATGTATATAATGTTACATAGTGGTCAGGAAATGTTTGTTCTGTGACGTCTGAGACACAGAGAAATTAAATTTTGAATAATTATGATTTCTAGGGTGTGAAGAATTAACAATAATCTGACTGATAACTGCTGAATCTTAATAGTTAAGCGAAGTCGGTTAATACAACTGAAAGCAAGGAGCAGTGATTTATTCCTTAATATTTCCTTAATGTGCAAATTTTGAGAGATGCTATAGTAAAATAGTCCCACTGTGAAATAGCACTTTTAAAAAGATATTTTGTTTGTTACGTGATGTTTTGGTTGATTTTTCTATTTATTTTCCCACAATTTCTTGTATTTTCTTGAATATAATTTCCGATTTATTGTAGTTGTGTAAATAAAAAATAATTCTTAAAATATAAGTGTCATCATGGCAACAACATGAGAATAATTTGGATTTGAGGGAAATAATTGTAAATTCTCATAAAGAAGGAGAAGGATATACACATTAATAAAAGCCATTTTAAATGTCAAAAACGGCACTGAGAAGAATTTTCAAGCTGAATCTCTTTACACCTTCAAAAAGCAGCTAAAATCTACTCTTTCGAGAGCACTAACTAACTTAAAAAAAATCCATCTGAAGCACTGATTTGAATTCATTTTCTGTACTAGCTTGAAAGTGCTCTATGTGTATGTCTTCTGATCAATCCACTTTGTACCAAACTGCTTGATTGTTTACTCCCAATGTAAGTCGCTTTGGATAAAAGCATCTGCTAAATACATAAATGTAAAATCATCTTTCTGTTAGACTTCAATTGGGGAGATTTTTCTTTATGTGCAATTTTACAGTGGTACTAATAGTAATCAGCACATCTGTACGTTTTACTTGTCTCCGCAAAATAAAAGAGATAAAATGTGTATCAGTGTATATATACACCTACTTTACATAATTAAACTAAATTAAGTTGTCTCACTTACAAAAAAAGTGAATATGATTTAACATTACATTTAAATAGTATATCATAAATAATAATAATAATAATCATGCCACATGGGCACCACCCACTTTGATGATAGAAAGGCTGCTCTTCTGTACCCAACATACGCCACATACTGGCGGCCTACTGGCAGATAAATGACAGAGATGCTCTGTTTAGAATCTTATCTCATCTGTGCTTTTTACATTGCAGTGTCTGCACAGACCACAGGGTCCGCATCCCATGCCATCATCACTAGCACCACGTCCTACAGCATTCTGGTTTTCCTGTGTGCGCTCCCATCCAGGTACGAACCAGTCTTAATACGCATTACACGTGGAAATGGTATAAAAGCTAGACTCTAATTACAAATGTTTCATGCACATTCATTTGACACACAGAGAATATCTCCTAAAGACAGTTCAGACTCACTCCCACTTCGGGTTTGTAGATGACATTGGTCCCCTCTAGGCCTATGGTTCGCAGGTTTAGATGGCATCTGGTTCTGAAGACCGATACAACATTAGTAATGATGATATCAAGCGCAACATCGTTGCTGGGTTCCATCGAGCCGCCCGTGATGTAGCTTGTGAGAGATGCTCTTTATAGATGCATGTCGCTTTCAAAAGAACCTGCAAATGAGAAAACATTTTTTAAAAACCTCTTTATTCAAGATGGCAGTCAAATGCGTGGACTGTGCCATGGGGGATGATTACTTGCAGTGAGATTTCCTACTTGAAAATGCAAACAGTTTGTATGTTACATTAGCATTTTTGACTTTCAGCTATGGTCCCAGCCACTGGCAGATATTGATCACTAAACGTGGAAGCGAAGCACAGAACATTTCTGGATTAATGCTGTACAGATTCACTTTCAATGCGTGCAGAAATAATGCATCTGCTTGTTAAACGTTCCTGCAAACAAACACTTGTGTTCAGCAGAGCAGGACAACTTCACATGAAGACAATAACGCCTCAGTGCTAGGTACATAGGCGAATAAAGAGATAACGTGTTCAGAAAAATACCATTTATTAATGTAATGCGTAGCTATGGTTACAACCAAACGAGTTCTTTTTCTTTATTTGTTTAGCAAGCACCAGGCTGGTAAAACTTTCTCTTAACTACCTGATCTGGAGCGTCAAACAGTCCTCCCGAAAGAATTAAAAAACAAATGGTGACGAGATGTATTAAAATGAGAGTCTTTTTAAAATCTCGGCATACAATTAACGCGTTGGTGAACACCAAAAGTAAACAAAAGCTACACACTGAACGACAACCGGCGATTGTTGTCAAGGATGCATTAGTTCCTTCCTGCGCAAATGAGAAACTGTCGGTTCCAGAACTCCACAGCGCCACCGCACGCGCGGGAGGAGAACTGCGTCGACCTTTTTTTGGTCACTACGACTATCCCGATTCGAGCTATTATAACTACTCTATTAATCTATTTACTGTTTTGTTTGTTGTTCAATTGCCTAGATACAATCTCCTCGTCAGATTCTCAAATTTAATTTTACACTTGTATTTCCAGGCCATTAATGCTGAAATATGCCCTCTTTTTTATTTTATTATGTTAAATTTAATTAAAACCGAGAAATAAACACTTGTTAATACTCATACTGTTGCTGAATGATTAAGTATATTATATAAATGCCTTTAAACTGGTGTCTTGAAACCATGATACTCAGCAATCAGTTTTCAGCTCATCTGAGAGTTGTTTTGAAGCTCTGGTGTTGTCGCACTTGAGAGAAGATGCAAAGAGGAGCAACACAGCCTATGAAAATTGTTAATTTCATATTTCTACATGAGATGAAATGGTGAAGATGTTTACTGGCCAGGACCTGCCATGATTGCCGCATGTTTGGAAATTGCACTCGAAAAGTTGAAAATGGACCTATTGCTTGAAGCACTTTGAAAAAAAAAAAGAAAACACAGAGCAGGAATCTACTGGCGATTTCAAAGGTGGTAAAAAAATAAACAATAGGACTTTGACAATCAAATCATTTAGATTTATAAAGCTTTATTTATTTGTTTATCTTGCTTTATTCTTTAAACTAGGCCCAGTGAAACTCAACAGACCCACACTCTAACGTTTTGTTTTTTTACTTTTTTCAATTCCACATTACTTCCATAGTTCATATGTGTTTTCATATTCCAAACCATTCAGATCTGACTAATTTGGGCTTTCTTGAACCCTGTTGCACTCTCAGACCCTTGGCTCTCCTTCCAAACTGGACGTTTCCCAAGCAAAACAGCACAATAGCCTCAGAGTGATTCAGTGCTGTTGTTTGGTCCCTCCTTGGTTACCAGATAGTCTTTTGTGAAATCTCAAGGGGCTCTCTGGCAGAAATACACTGAAGTAAATAAAATAAATTGTGTGTGGAAAGCCCTGTAGAGATGTCCAGAGATGTTTACTATAAAGCCTGAGATTTAAAGCAGGTTAGAGCTGTGTCAGGCTACAAGCGACGTCCACCGCGCCCCCCATGCCCGCCTGCAGCTTCAGAGACTTAAGTGTGTTTATAGACTATAAAATAGACCTTAGCATCATTGAGATTCTCTTCCTGAGAGAAATAATGCACTGTTCATTAAGATAGAAGATACATAAACAGAGAGAACATGCAGAGTAAACATACTCTCCATCACTCCCTTTCTCCTCTGTGAGCCCTTCCCAGACCCGACCACCAAGATCCTCTTGAATCTTCTGTTCTGCTGTTCACTCCTATCTTTGGAGATAAAAAGGCTAGTCTATTCTCAAACGCTCCATTCACTTTGTAGCTCCTCCAAGAGGCATAAATATGCTCCGGTAGCTTACTAACAACACAGGGCACATGCATATGCATATTCGAACATTCATGGCCATGCAGCTCTTGGGATGGAGGTTAAAAAGGGGTCAGTTTATTTGGAAAGCCTCCGGGGTTAGATGAAGGGCACTGCAAGAGCATATTTGCAGGAGGATGTGAGTTCTGGAACACTTTGGAAACCTTGTAAAAGTTCAATCAAATGCATCTGGATTTCTCTTCGAGTAGAGTTTGAAGTAAAAGGAGCTGAAACGCAATGTCAAATTAAACATTGTGCTGTCGGATGGGTTGCTGAGGTAATGAGGGGGATTTGTAAACACAGGGGTGAAGCATTACCTTCAATCTTTGTTTACTTTGGGAAGAAATCAAAGGAATCAAACATTGAGATCTGGTAGCAGCCATCACAAGGCACATTATGCCTCAGCGAAGTTGTGCAATGGGACAAATGTTTTCAAAGAATTATTATATTGTCCTGGATTTCTTGCAATTTTGTAGTTTAATTAGACCAAATTAGCATTTCTTGAAGGAGGCGTGCTGGGAGAAGGCACTGGTGTTGTTGCATGCAATTGAGTAAATAGGATTTCGTATTGCAAAACTTTTGAGTGATCATCAGAAAAATCTGGGATCTGGCCTCCACACAAAGAAGTAGAGGTGGACTCGAACAGCTGGACCTCTGCTCAGATCTAATGATTGTTTTAGTTCTGTCCCTGACTTCTTGTGCACATGGATGTGGCACACTGGCCACAGCTAACGCTAACGGTGACAAATAATACTAGTTTTCCTGGCAATTAGTTTTGTTTTTGACAATTAAACCGAATAAAAAAAATACCAAGTTGTTCACTAATATTAAAGGAATCCATGGGTTGTTCAAATTGTCTTAACAAAGAACAGAGTTTTCAAATTACAAACAAATTTCACAACAATACACATATATACCACCAACAGCAAAACTCATCAACTTAATCAATGAACAGTGTCCTGTGCTGTGATGATGCTGAGTCAGATCATCACTATTTTCTTGTGTTCGTAATTGGAAAACTATATTTCTGTTTTCAACCACTTCAGGCTGATTTTAAGGCTAGATTTGGACACAACCTTTTCGCCGTTTAAGCAAATTTAATGATTTTTAGTGATTTTTACCCATATATTGTGAAATGCACTCTGGGCAAGTTCGCCATCCCTAAATTTACCTGCTTTACATGGATTAGGTTTTATTTTAGTCCATGATTTTTACTCTTTAATTGCCAAGATCTAACATATCACTGATTAAACAAAGACTTATTTTCAATGTGAAAAAAGATTGTGGCCTGGATTTTTTTTTTAACCTTTTTTCAGTCTTGAACATGTGAAACAGAAACAACATTGGCTTTTTAGTTTTTGTGTGGCACCAGCTTTTCATTTTTTCTTTTGCCGTTGACTTTGCAAAGCTATGAAACCAAATAAGCAAACATTCTTGATTGGTTCAATTTGAGATTTTTACTCTTGATAACCATGTAAAACTGATGGAAAAGCTGCAGGGATTGACGAAAAGTTTGGGTATTCGAACACTCACACCCAATGCTTTCAATGGAATGTCTTAACTTTAGAATTAAAGGCTAATCATAGAATTACTTTGGCTGTACCAAAAGTAATCACTGCTGGCAATCCAGAAAAGAGAACCATTCGAGTCAGCGAACAGGAAGAGAATGTCTTAGTGCGAAAGATAAAGTGAAATAAAACTGACAGACACAACCACACTCCCAGAGTAAGAGACATGTACACACACCTGCTAAATGCACTGGTCTGTTGTCTACGAAGTGATTTACCGTCAGTAGATTTATGCACACTACAGTGTCTGGGGTTTCAGCACAGAGTCATAAAAAGGAAGCAGACATGCAGCCTGTGTGCAGTGCATGTGTGTGTGTGATGCTTTGAGCGCAAGCTATCTGACCCCCATCCCAGCTATAAATACTGATCTGGGATCCCAACATGTGTTTACATTGTCTGTTCCTTAAAACACAGGGCCGTCGACAGACACTACATGAACACGTATCTCAAGGTAATCTGAGAGAATTTCACCCACATTCTCCCAAACGATTCATTGGTTTCATGGACTCTACCCACAACAGCTCAATGGGGTTCAGAGGCAGTTACTGGCCTCTCCATTGCATTAAGAACCACTGCTGACCTCTGAGTTTGTAGGTGTGATTGATCATTATCCTGATGAAAGTGCCGACAAATGTACTAATTTTCATCAAAATGTAATCATTGGGAATTCTGAGATTTAACAGGAAGCCCTGGCGTTCATGGAGGATACAGTATGGCAAATGCAGGAGGGATGGTGTGCAAGAGGTCATCTGGTTTCCATTGGGTGTGGTGTTCTGACTATGTTTGGACTGAGCAAGAAAGCCATTGAAGATGTGTTTATACATACAAGACTCTCTCGTCACAAACACCTCTGACTCTGTCTTGCTCATCCTCTCTGTGAGATAAATAAACTGATAAAAGGTCTGGGGGGGGACCATGACGTTAGTGTGGCTCAGTGAGTGCCACAGTTCTCCCTGACCTCGCTGTCACTCGTGCTGACTTTTACTTCATGGCTTTTCTGAGTTTGAACACTTCTACTGGAAGTCCTTTACCTCTACTTTCTCATCCTCACGAGTTGATGGCGTGTCATTTGCATTTCTAGGCCATAGTTCTGTTTAATTTGTAGCTCTTGAAGTTACATTTCAAGTTTCTTTACCACTAGTTCTGTTGTTGTGTTGGCTTGAACCTCACATCAGTTGTGGAGGTCATCAGTCTATGCAAGTGCATACCAATCAACGTGTAAAAGTATTTGAACCCCAGGCTCTAGAAGGGCTTATATATAATAGCTTTATAATGGCCATTGAAAAGAAATGGGGCAAGGCAAATAAATTACCTTAAAGATGAAACAACATGGAGAAATTGTGGATTTGATAATATTAATCATTTTAACAACTTACGTTTTTTTATGACAACACTGACATCTCCCTGGAAACCAAACTGTTTACCCTAGCAACGGAATTTTCTGAACTGTATTGCAGCTTTGGAAAATCCGAGAAACATGGGGGTTGGTTTATTTTACTCGACATTGAAAATGGACACTGACATTGAATTTAGCCCCTAAAGGAAACTTATTGAGGAAAGTTGGTTCACATCACTCATCGTGACACTGGCTTAAACGCTTAAATGTTTCCCATGTCAATACCTCAGCAATCATCCAAAGCTGAGATGCTCAATTGGATGCTATGGTAAACAGCCTGGTGGCAAGAGTGGTCATTGATGGACTACAATATGCTTTTTGTCACCAAGAGTGATATAAATCCATTTATTTACATCCAAGATATAAATCTGTATGGATTCCCAAATCCTAGCTGTGGTTGCTATGGAAGGGTCAGTGATGTAATATAATGCCTGTGTCACTATAAGTTAATTAAACCAACCATCATTAAACAAGCAAACTGAGACAGAATTCAGAAAATGTGGTTGCTAGGGTAAACAGTTTTGTTGCCGTGGGCTAGGGATGTTACAATTGTTTGTACTCAAAGTACCAAATATATCTGCGTCTGATTTCTCCTGAGTTACTTAGGAGGTGAGAAAGAGCAGATAAAAAGGTGAATGATTGTTTGACCTTAGACTCATGCGTCACTGTCTGCTGGGGTATACGTCATGACAGTTGTTGTCTTTTCAGGGGGTAGTCTGCTGGCATTTTATCAGTGGGATTTACAAAGATAGACACCTTTTATACATGATCACTTGAGTTCTGGAAGAGTTTGATTAACTCTTGTGTGTTGAATTTGAGTCGGCCAAAGACCGTTTTAGGAAATGAATTCCTACCAAAGCATCTTTCATCTTTGGCATGGCAGACTGTAAAGGTCCTGAGCTTAGCAGACATAATGGACACAACAATTCACTTCTTAGATCTGAAGACGTTATTAAAACTTAAAGCCATAACCAATAAAAATCTGTCACGCTCGAGTGACCCTAACCGAGTGAGATTAATCAGCAGATCAGACTTGTTCACATGAGAGTTATATTTCTCCTCTTGATTTTCATATCCTGTTGCAATGCGTGGGTGCTGGGATGAGCTCAGCAACCTTCACTCGTCTTCCTCTCTTGAAGAACTTTCCTGGCTCAGTTAGTTGAGCATGGTGCTAATCCCTGGAAGAGCAAGATGTGATTTCATGTTACAATGACCACCTTGGGAGGAAGAAGGGGTAAACCCTGGAACAAATTTGGGACCATTCACCCTAATGGGACTGAATGATTGATAAGCATCTGCTTGTTTGAGAACATCATTAATTCTGACCAAAACTACAACTCTGTTTGCAGAAATGATGCCCCAAATGATCAAGGAACCTCCACCATGTTTCACTTTTGCCTGCAGACACTCTTTAATGTAGCACAAGCTTTCAATGAAAATCTGCAGCTGCTAAATATTTAGCCTCATCAGTCCAAAGCACCTGCTGCAGTTTTTCTGCACCCCATCGCGCCCCATATGTTTCCTACATACTTCAGGTTTACATGAAGTTTGATGTGTTGTGTGTTTACATTGTTTCTTTAGTTTCACTCTACCCTTGCTGAGCCTAACAATCAAGAAGTTATGTTTGAAATGAAAATTCTCAAATGTGGGAAATATAAATGTCCACAGAAAGCCATGTTTTCTGGTTAAAAAATGAAATTAAAGGCAGAAAGCCATGTTTTATGGTTAAAAAATGAAAATAAAGGCTGCTAGATTTGCATTTATGTCGCTGCGATGCATTGTTGAATAAGAATAATTTATATGGCAAATTGGTTGCTATGGTAAACATTCTGGTTGCTATGAAGGGGTAAGTGACCTCATATAATGTCGCTTTCTTGTGGATTGAATCAACCCTTAAGTAACTATAATTTTTCCTACGCTGCGATATAGATGTGTAAAATAGTTTGCTAGTGTAAACAGTGGGGTTGCTTGGAAGTATTTTCTAATTCAGTTCACATATAATTTTTCTTGACTATAATAACTACTTAGAAAAATAATTTTCACAATCCTTATTTTAGACAAATGATGTTTAATGTTCATTTAGATATCCTTGACTTTTGGATGTTCTCTCCATGAGATCAAGTTAAGGAAGCACTGGGAAAATATATTTATTAACATGTTTTTTTTGTTGTAGAATGAGCGCATCACCTTTATACCCAGACGTCTCTGAGAATAGATCCGTTATGTTGAATTTGTGTGGGTTAAAAGTTATCTGGAAAGCTGCGTATGGATGAGAGATGGTCTCTTTCAGACAACCGTAAGTGTGTGTGTGTGTGTGTGCGCGTGCGTGAGATGAAAAGATGGATGGGAAGCTATACAGAGCAAGATACAAGGGAAGTGCAGATACATGTATTATCTTTAATAATGAGAAAAAGAGATAAGAAGCGTCTTGCTGCCAGTAACATGATAAATTCAAATCTTTTTACACAAATAGATGACACACACCACATCCTATCCAACTATAACTTATTTAGATGCTTAAATATTACGTCAAAGAGTGTGCCAAACTCATCCCTACAAACCTTTAAACAAGATTAAAATGCCAAAATTGCATGAACTATAACAGCGTGACAAAAGATGTGAAGAAGGATAGAAATAGACATAAACCCATTTTTTTGGGTCCAGACACTCTGCCTGAACTCTCTCCTCCGTCTTGACGGCACGACTTGATGCATTTTGGAGACATTAAGCATTTTTGTGCTTGTTTGTAAAAACTGGCTGCATCATGAGCGAGTGTGTGGATGAATCAGATAAACTGAGTTTGAAATCTGGCCCTGGTGCAGATTTACAGCTAAACTTGATCCCTGACAGTTTTCAAAATATTTGGCGTAATTCTAAGTTTATACTGAAGAGAATCTGAACTGATGTCAGATGGGGAAAATCACAAGTACGTTTGAATTTGTGTATTTGTATAAGAAGCAATGGCATGTATTCATTTACTTTAAACTGTAGGAAATGTGTCCAGAGGATAATGTTTGTCACACGTGGAGCAAAGCATAATTTTACTTCATCGATCCATCACAAAGAGTTCCAAGAATACATGGAATAGCTTTGAGTTTGCATTACACTGCTGAGTGTACAAGAGTACACCCCCTTTAAAAAAATATGAATTTTAATCTGTATTTCAAGGAACAATTTGCAAACTTTTTCACAGTTTTATTGACTTATTTAACTCCATAACATGACACTAGGGTTAATAATCAAACTGAGGTCACAAAATCTTAAGGTTTACTCTAATTGGCAAAAATTAATACTCCCTGCAACAAAAAACTACTACATCTATGATTTTAATGGCATCTGTCCAGAGGCTGGTGCTGGATGGAGAGTGATGCTTCAGAATTCCCCTCGATTGGCTTCAGATCAGGCCTTTCAATCAACCTCAGAAATGCAGCAGTAGCGTTAGAAGTGATTGCAGCATCTTCTCCTTCAGTATAGAGCAGAACTTTGTTGAGTTCATAAAACCAGCTCCTCAACACCAGCAGCACTCATGCAGCCCCACATAAGAACACCGCCACCACCATGTTTCACCATTCGTCTTCATTTGAAATCCTGTCCTTTACGACGTCATACAGTTTTAAAACCATCAGTTCCAAAAACAGATCTGTCCCATCGCTCCGGAGTCCCAGTGGTCTTCATCTTTTTCTGCATGAGTAGGCGTGCTTCCTGTGCATGGGCTTTAGGAGACGCTTTCTCCGTAGCCACTTTCTACTGCTTTAGCTAACTGCAGTGAACTTTCATGGGGATCTTCTTTAATTCTTCTCATGAGAGGACACTCCTGTCAAGATGTTAACTTCCGACATGTTTTCTTCCATGGGGAGCCATTGGTAATTACATGAAAGGGAAGGGCTTTTTTTTTTTTTTTTTAATAAGTAATACCCTTCTTATAGTCACCTTTCTCCTGGACACCTCTGAAATGACTCACCTGTGGTTAGAATGTTGTAGTCATCTGTGTGGCTTCTCTCCTAAGACTATAATAACTCTTCACTTTATCGTGTGTGCAAATCTTTTTAGTTTTGTAGTATAGCTCTGCGATGGACTGGTACTCCTGCCTCTCGCTCCATGTGCGCTGGAGATAGGCAGCGGCAGACCCCCGTGACCCCAAAAGGCAATAAGCGGGTTGTAAAATGAATGAATATATAGAGGCAGGCCTGGGTGGGAGAATGCTTAATCTTATTGGTTGAAATATGCATCTGCAGGTAAGCATGTGATGAGGAAACTTGTATAATGCGGTAGAAGCTGATTCCACATAATTTGATCCTGTTAAAGTCATTTCTGTTTTAAAAAGTTGTGCCTGTACAGGAATGTCATTAGCATGAGTGTTAGTCCACATCGAAGGAGTTCAACTTCGTTCATCAGCTGAATTCTGTCATGTTTATAAAGTGAGGGAAGGATGAAAGGACCGTGGGGAGGGATCTGCTAATGTGTAAGGTGATTATATGTATGTGTCTGTCACTGTGTGTGTGTGCGCGTGTGTGTGTCTCCGACTGGGAACGAGAGAGAGAGTCCATTACACATGAATCACTCAGTCTTGACTCAATGTCCCAGAACATTAGCGTTCAATAAAACGCTGCGGCCGTTTGTCTCTGCTCACCTCGTCTCTGTTAAACAGAGCTTAAATCTCCATCATGTACAAAGCTACAAGTGTTTGAGGGATTTTGGACAGGGTGGGTGTCATGCAAATGCATGCAGCTGGTCCCTTGAGAGCCAGAAACACAATTAACACTTTGCTGAGACAATAAACCAGAAAAAGTAAATAAAAAAAAAATCTAAACATAGTCACAGCTTAAGTCAAACGGCTAAATAGAGCATTACCAAGTTTAGATATTTAGTATTCCAAAAGTTTGTTCCCTGCAAATGTAGAATACTTGTGTATTTACGTAAATGTGAAGAGCTAGATCTGCCATTTTCCTGTTCCCTCATGCGCCCTAGGGACCACTTCCCTTTCGTTGTGCTCCTTCCTGTAGTAACATCCTTTTGGAAGACATTAGAGCGCATTAGAGCAAGCCCAGCTGACGGTGATGAAGGATCTTGAAGTGGCGGTCCTGGGGGTTTGGTTTCAGCGCTGACCCTAAATCAACTCATGGGCAAAGCGTTACGCCATTTAAAATTGAGTGATCTTAGGTTGATCAAAAACTCCTGAAGATATGAATGAATCGGTGTAGCCCAGTGAAAAGATGCCCATGGCGTTTATATATATATGCATTTGTAAGATTCTTTATCCAGAATGACTAACATGGCATTGATAAAATCATTTCACTCTGTGCGGCCTGAGTAAGCTCGAGTTTCGAGACGATTGCGGAGACCGGTGTGTATGGCGACCCTGCCTGTCTCCCGAATCAAGAGTGGTGGAAACAAGGAAAAATGGTGCATTTGGGGGAGATTGGAAATTGTGAGGTGATTCAAAGACATGTTTATGATAAAAATGCAGTGTTCGTCTAGAGAGGTCCTATTTTGATTCTAAATCCATTGAAAGCCATTATAGAGGACCTTTTAAATAAATAAAAAATTAAATAAATATGGGCATCTTGTCAAAACTGATAAGAAAACATCGAAAATAAAGAGAGGCAGTGTGTGATCAGGGAGGTTGTCATGCGCTGTATCTTATTGTTGAGGAGTCTGGGTTGTCTTGCATTGTAGCCAATCATCATGTCTGCTCTTTCGTGGCTTTACTCCGACAGAGCAGACTCCAGTCTGTCTCTTCACTTAGTTATCAGCTCCACACCATGAGCTCAGCACTGCGGAAGCCCAAGAGAGATCCAGCTGAGTCATGCAGATATGGAGGCTTCCTGGGAGTTGGTCCGAAACAACTCTTTACCACGTAGAGAATTGGCAGGAGCTGCTCTCAGGCTAATTTTTACTGATAAGACACTGTGGGGAGTGAACGTGGGAGAAGATGTATGCATGAACACATGACGTAAAATGGTAGGCAACAAGATAGACCGGGTTTTCTTCGACGAGAAGAAAAAGCTACAGTAGAACTCCGTCATAGTGTTTTATTTCACGGTATTCATTTGTGTTTGTTGGCGTAAACAAGTGGTGTCAGGCTTGTCAAGCATATGGAAGGTTGATACTGGAGTGTGATGTAGTGTGTTTGAGCCTCGAGACACAGATGTAGTGTTACGAAACGATGAGCGCGGAGCCAGCTCTCTTTCTCTCATTATCCTACTAATGGGACGACTGGCAAAAACACAGCCAGTGTTGGGAAATATCAGATATGTGCAGTATGTCTGAGAACCAAATCATATTCAGGGTATAATGTGGGATTTAGGGCCTGTTTTCAGCAGCATTTACACGATCCACTTTGTCATGTTGACTTTATCTGGATTGACTTTCCCAGGATCTCCAGTTTGATTGGTCAAACTTAAGGCCATGTTCATGGTCACAGTTGGAAATGCAGACAAATTTAGTTTTTCCTATTAAAATGGTGCAAAGACTGTAAATATATCAGCCAATCAGAAGCTTTTTGTTTGTAAACAAAGAAGATACTGAATAGTGATGCCAAGCACAGGGCATAATTACAATGACGAAACCAACCTTCAAAACTTCCAAAAAACATAATATTTTCAAAACTGCACACGTTGGCCATCATTTTTAAAAAAGTACATAAAATAACCCCCCCCCATGAGTAATCTTGATCACTGAAAGTTACAAGCTACTGTTTTTTTTCCATTTCCTTTGATGTAATCACGTGTAGATTAAATACTCTTTCGAACAGATAGTCATTTTGGCCATGCCTTGACATCCCTATTGGGGTTTATGTATTGGACAAAACTTATTTAGCCCTAAATCCATTCTTTCCAAGTTTCCTGGGCTTTTGGAGCTCACACATCCCCAAAGCATCAGTGATCCGCCTCCATGCTTCACAGTGGGGATGGTGGTCTGTTCGTGTTGACTGCAGCATTTTTAGTTTATAGCTCCAAATAACTTTTTGGTGTATTGTAAGCGGCTACTTTGTGGCCTCAAAATTATATTTTTGAGCATTCTGACCTTGACTGAGGTTTTAAAAATGTAGTTTTGTTTCGCCTGGTGTAAGGTTTCCATGTGGATGAACCTTACAAGCCATGCACATCTGAAGTGAAAGAACTTACCCAAGACTAGACATTACAAGATTAGAAGTGAGTGACACAGACTCAATAGCCATTCAGTTTCCAAACTCCAGAGATTTGATATTCTGAGATTTGGGGGTTGTTGGCTTTCTTAGTTGTCCTCCCGTTTCTGTATTTCCATCCTGTTTGATAACACTCAGCATTTGGACTCAAACCTTTCCCCATATATAAAAACAAGAACCAGGTTTCTCCCTCGCACAAAGATTACGTCTTTCCATCTCTGTCTTTCTTTCTATCGCTGCACACGTTCACATGGTGCGGAGTTTCATGCACCTGGCGATGTGTGGAGTTTAAGTGATGAGGAGAGGAGCAGTAGGTTGAGTGTGATGAAGCTCATTTCGAGCGGAGAGCCATTTATCTCTGGTCATGTGAGAGATCTAATGTAAAATATAACTGCAAGCAGTAATGCGGGGCCAAGCATCCAGTAGGCAAAACGTGAGCAGAAGCACCATCAAAATGTAAACCAAAGACATATGAAATTACCTCAAGGCATGGTAGCATAAAAAACAAGTTGAATTGAGCACTATCTAAAATTTTATGAATTTTGACCATTAGATGGCGCTCCTAGTAACTTTTGTTCTGGGGTCAGTCTTTGGTACTGATGACTCACAACAAATTTGGTGTCAATTTGGCAAACAATTGCAGAGATAGAGCTTCGGAAACCACATGACCCGACGGCATCACAATCGTCATGGCTCTTATCGAAAACGGTAAAAGCAATCAACAGGCTACGAATAACTTTTTGCCAGCAAGGTCTTAGGATGTTCCGATTCAAATTTGGTGAGAATCAGTCAAACGGCCTGGGTGGAGTTAGAAAAAGTAAGGTTTTCAGCCAATTCAACATGACAGACAGGAAGTTCAATCAATTATGGTAAATTTTATATCTATGTTTTCAGCTCGACCCAAGGAACAAAACTGGATGAGATTTTTGACAATAGGCTAAACTAGCAAAAGTTATTAGCATTTTTCTAAAATCATTTATATCTTTTGACCAAAAGGTGGCGCTGGCGTAAAATTTGTTGAGTCTCTTCAGGGCATGGTGTCAAACATGCACAACAACTTTCAGAATTTCAAAGTAAAGTATGTTTGAAATACAGCATTTTTTGGCATAAATCAAAATGGCCGACGCCCAAAATGGCCCACACAGTAAAAATGGACATGGTCCGACTCGGCTTGATGCTCCAAACGCGCTGATGCCAATTTTATGAATTTTGGACAAACGGTTTGGGAAATACAGGCCGAATTGCCAATTTTTTATATCTCCGGACCACTAGGCGGCAGAGCGACGAAACACTGCATGCAGCCTCAGATCATAGGTGTTACAACATAGACAAAGTTTGGTGCACATAGGCTAAAGCGTTGCGAAGTTATTGCCTTACAATCATTTTTGCGAGTTTTGCGTAAGGATCATTTGCGAATAATTCAATAACGGTTTGACGATTCAAAAATACAAGCAATAACTTTTGTTCGACATAGTCAGTAGATGATGTGGAGCGAATTTCGTGAAGTTTGGACAAACGGCCACGGAGGAGTTAGCAAAAGTAGGTTTTTCATAAAATTCAAAATGGCGGAAAAATTTGCATGACGGAAAATGACGTCATAGGGTCAGGTCGATTCGTCTTGAGCCAAGGAATCAGTGGGAAGTGGAATTTTGTTTATTCGACTTACGGTTCAAAAGTTATTAGCATAAACGTGGGTGTAACTTTGGCCTATTGGTGGCGCTAGATGGTTTGGTTTGGAGACTTCAAATTTGGTCAGCTTAAAGGTCAGAGGCTTGGCAGTAAGTGGGCCAAATTTCATAACTTTTGGGCAAGTGGGTCATAGGGCTGCCATTGACTTCGCGACGGAAATGGAAGAAGGAAGAATAATAATAATAGGAAGAAACGGAACAAACACAATAGGTGCCTTCGCAGCTTTGCTGCTTGGCCCCTAATAACCTCACCCTCACCCGATCGATTTATCAGACCCCAGCTCAATCTCACAAGCCATCCCATAAACACAGCTTTGGGGTGACCCCACATCTGTCTGGCCTTTCCGTCCCAATGTGTGCAACTTTTAGATGAACTCAACGTGTGTGAATGTAAGAAAGCCTGCCTTCCTTTCCATAAACATAGCTTTAAAATAACTGCCTGGAGAGAATTATTACACTTTGAACAGTTGTTTTTAACCTCGAACTTGAGGGGTTTCACACAAGGCTTCCTTAAAGATCCATATTTATCATTATAGAAATAAAATGATGGTGGAAAACGAAATAATCTGCAACATCCATGACGTGAATTGTTCCGTTCCCAAAGGTGCTCTACTGGATTGAGATCCGGTGACTCTGGAGGTCATTTCAGTTCAGTGAACTCATCGTTGTATTCAATTTATGATTAATCCGGCCTTGTATGTTTACTCCCAAACTGTAAGTCGCTTTGGATAAAAGCGGCTGCTAAATACATAAATGTGAATGTGCCTCATCAGGCTGGAAGTAGCACCAGAAGATGGTACACTGTGGTTACGTGGTGATACTCATGGAGGCTGTGACACAACGCTCAAGTGGTGCTATTGGGCCAAGTGTGCCAAGAAAATATCCCCCACACATTTACACCATCAGCACCAGCCTGGACCATTGATACAAGGTAGAATGGATCGATGCCAAATTCTGACCCCTACATCCGTATGGAATGGAGACCATGCAACATTTTTTCATATCTTCTTTTGTCCAATTTTGGAGATTTGTTGCATCAGTTTCCTGTTCTGAGCTGACTGGAGTGACGCCCAGTGTGGTCTTCTGCTTCTATAGCCCATCCTCCTCAAGGTTCGACGTGCAGAGATGCTCTTATGCAGACCTCGATTGTAACGAGTAGTGTTTTTTTTTTTTTTGTACTGTTACCTTTCTAGCCGCTAGAACCAGTCTGACCATTCTGCTTTGACCTCTGGCATCAACAAGGCATTTCGGCCCACAGAACTGCTGCTTACTGGATAGATTCTCTTTTTCAGACCATTCTCTATAAACCCTAGAAAATCCCAGTACATCAGCAGTTTCAAAAATACCAAGTCACTTAAATCCTCTTTCTTCCCGTTCTTATGCTAGATTTGAACAGCAGCAGATCGCCTAAAAACACATTAATTCTCAATTTATTTATAGCAGTTTGGAACCAACTTTTTGGTATTCAATATGGTTTGAATAAATGCCCCTTTTTTATTTCATCCACTAATTCAAACACTTTCTAAACATAACGTTAAGATTAATTAATAAAACGTCACAGGAGTTTTCCATTAACAGAAAGTTTTGCATCAAGGCTACGTGTAGAGACTCTCCCGAGTACTGCATTGTTCGAAATCATTTTTCTGTGTCCAGGATTGTTGTCCTCCCTAAGAACTAGGGACAAGGAAAAAAAACATGCATTCCGACTCGGGACATTGACCTTGGCCGTTAGCAGCTCCGATGCAGAGGAGGAACATGACCACTCCCAGCCTCCCTACCCCAAAAACACAGCCCCACACATACATCTACATGCACACAGCTGCAAAACCTCTCGATAACATCTGACAGCCGATCCATTCCAGGTCACCGTCCATCCCAATCTGCTCTTCATGCCCTTGTCGTCTTTTTGACCGTCAAGTAATTCAGATGCACAGATTTAAATATAGATAATGAAACAACAACTTCACATGTTTCAAATGATCCTGTTTTTGTTTTGAAGTATTTCTATTTTTACTGTGACACTGGAGTGTTCGACCCAGGAGCTGTTGAACTGGATCATTTGCAGTCAAGCCAGTAAATCTTCACTTTTTTGGTGCTTTTTGAATTTTTAACTGGTGGTATATCGTTTAACACAATGCTCAGTATAAATTGGTGCACACCACTACAAACCTTTAGTTTCAGAACATTTTTCATGAGATACTACAAAATGTGGGCCATTGATTACAAACACGATTTGTTCATTTGATTTTAAGGCCATGTTTCAAAAATGAGCACATCCCAATTCTAGCCGACTAGGGCCCATGCGGAAAAAGACCACTGGGACTCCGGAGCAATGAGACTAAGATCTGTTTTTGGAACTGATGGTTTTAAATCTGTATGTTGTTGTGAAGGGGAGGATTTCAAAGGAAGACAAATGGTGCTTACAGTGAACCATGGTGGTGTTCTTATGTGGGGCTGCATGAGTGCTGCTGGTGTTGGGGAGCTGGTTTTATGAACTCAACAAAGTTCTGCTCCATTAGGGGTGGGCGATATCTCGATATTTAAAATATATCGAGATATTTTTTAAACTCGATATGAATTCTGGCATATCGTACATATCGATATAATGTCTATATTTAATTTTCGCCAATTTGCTTGTGTGCCTTCTCTGTGCTGCGCTCGTCCACGCCTCCTTGCTTTTGTTCCCCCTCCCCTTGCCTGTCGTCTCAATCAACATGGCGGCGCCCGCAACCAGCCCGGAGGCTACAGAACGTGTTGCAAAAACAGAACAGCTGGCTCCATTATATGGAAATACTTTGGTTTTAAGTCGTCAGACGAACAACAGACAGATGTCTACTGCCGTGAATGCCGTGAAAGTTGCTGCCAACCAAAGCTCAACTAATCTCCACAATTCTATAACGCGGAGTGTTGAATATGAAAGACAGAGCGCAAGGTGGTTTAGCATCACAGAGTCAATGGCATTTCACATAGCGATGGACATGGCACCCATATCCGTCGTTGAACAACGTGGCTTTAAACGTACGCTAAAAACACTTGATCCCAGTCAGATACAGTTTACCGAGTCGGCATTACTTTTCGAGACAGGAACTCCCGCGACTGTACACTACAGAGAGAGCGCGGCTTGCTGCTGAATTGGAAAAGGTTACTTACAACAGAGGTCCTGCAAAGATGAGCTTGAGTTGTTTTATTTTTTGAATGAAAAGAAGGCAATGTGTATTATTTTACAGTTAAATTATTATTTATGTTATCAGGGATTTTGTTTAGATCCTAAATGTTACAGGAGCACTTTGTTCCTATGCACTGCCTGTTTTTTAGTTGTTTTATTTTTGAATGAAAAGGCAATATGTATACAAGGATTTCTGAAAGAAAATTTGCAGAAGCACCTCTGAGCTTCAATAAAAAATGACTTTGACATTTGTATAATTTTTTTTTTTTTAGCAGTAGGGTTTTTTTCGAGGGATGGGGGTGGGGTGGTTATAAATCCTGTAAAGATATCGAGATATATATCGTATATCAAGATATAGCAAAATATATCGCTTCATATCGCCCAGCCCTATGCTCCATACTGCTCCAAGGAGAAGATGCTGCAATCACTTTTGCAACACGACAAAACACTGATCTGGGTTCAGATCAGGAGCCACACTTCGTCGTTCAATCGAGGGGAATTCTGAAGCATCAATCTCCACCCAGCTCTAAAAGGGGTTCTTGAAGAATGGATATAGATGTTGTTCATTCTATGCCGAGATGACTTTGTGTTGTCCTTAAAATCAAAGACGTAGTTGTTTTTGTATTTTGCCTCTATTGTTTATTTTTGCCTCTTTAGATTTTGTGATCCAAGTTTGATCATTAACCTGAGTTTCATGTTAAATAAGTAATTTTCTAAACCCTTCACACAGTTGAGTTTTTTTATTGTTCTTTTGCTCATTAAATTAATACTCACTTTCGCTGTTGCTGAATTGAGTTCTGGTTTGTTCGCGTCATGTTAGCAGCGACCGTGTCGTTGTAGTGCATGTAAGATAAAGTGTTTCCAGTTGCTGCTATCTGTCTTTTTGTGAGTCTGATGACGGCTTCTTCTGTTTGTATGCGTGTGAGTTAGCTTGAGCTCTAAGTCGGATGTGGCCATGCCAGTGTCCAGTTTCCAGGGACCTTTGACCCTGTTGAGCTAATTAGTGAAATCCCTACCAACAACACAGAGAACGGTGGATTCTGTGGCATTTGTTCGATCATTATTCATTTATAAAGAGTGCTGGACGGACACCTGTTTGTCTGTCACAGCTGCAACAGAGGAGATGATGGACAAATGAGAGTGAGGTTCAGGCTAAAGTGTTCTGAAAACAACGGTTTCTTATAATTCGACAAAAAGGTGTGCAACATGCTGTAAACTTTTTATTTTTATCAATGAACAAGAAGCAATGAATGACCATAAAAGAAAGAGAAATATATGTTTGGTATATTTGGATTTTAAAGGAACGCAGCTGATTTGTTACAAACATCTCAAAGAACTAAACAGTGCTCTGCTGTGATTGTAACTTTCTCTCATCCTTCTGACTCCTCGTCAGAATAATCCCAGGCCACCACTTCCAGTACTTCTTGTTCTTGTTTGGGGTCATTGTACTGCTGAGGGGCCAACCATACGCTTCCCTGATGACGCTTTTGCAAGATGCGCATGTTTCTTCTTGCGTTTCTGTTATCTCTTGAAGTTTTGTGGTTGCTCCATGAGTTTTGCTAATCACCTGCTGATTGATCACCTGTGATTGGATTTCTGCCATCCAGTGCCAGATTGTTCAGTCTGCTCTGTGGTACTGCAGGTGTCCCTGGTGAGTCAAGAGCTCTGCTCCTGAATCTCTCTGGTAACCATTGCCAGCCTGGATTTATTTTTAGCTTGGATCTTTCACCCTTTTGCTACGACACACAGTCTAACCATCTTTCAAGCTGCGCTTGTTTGAGTCCAGCTTTGTTCTAAATAGTAACAATTTCTCTGCATTGATGACACCATGAATTCTGTCCTTATCTCTTACTTCATTTGCAGAAATATTTGCAGAAATATTTGCAGAAGCTTCACTGTTGCCTGCAGACACATTTTACCAATCTCCAGTCTTTCTCCAAACTGCTTTCTACTAAAGCCAAACATTTCAAAGTCCATTCAAACCATTTTATCAGTCCAGAGCACCTGCTGCTATTTTCTGCAGCCAGGTTCCAATGCTTTCATGTATACTTGAGTTGTTTGATCTTGATCAAGCAGCTCTTCCATGAAAACTGCTTTTAGCCAGACTACTCCAAACAGTAGATGGGAGTACTGTACCTGCGTCTCACTGGTTTCTGCCACCTTCGAGCTGATTCACTGCTGGATATTGTTTTCAAAGAGTAATTAGTTTGAAGTGTCTAGCATCTGATGCTTAGTTTTTTTTTTTTTGGACGAACATTTAGTTCGTGTGATCCATCCCTGTTTCTTTGTGATTATTCAAAAGAGCTTGAAGAACTCATCTTGAAATCCCAGTCCTTGTTGATGCAGGATAACTACCTTGTGTCTTGTTGCTGTGCTCATTCTTTCCATGACAGGAAATTTTCTGTTTCAACCTCACCTCTTTCACAGCTGCTTCTGTTTCAGTTCATAACAGCGTTTCATCCTACGTGTGAAATTGAAGATCATTGTCACCTCTAGGTATAATTGGGGATCATACACCTGATCATAATTCTATAAAATACCTACAAATTTACAGTTAAAAAAACACTGTAAAATGTGTAGAAAATGGGTTGAATCTTTAAAAATAAAGAGAATTATTCCATGGGGAACAGACTTGTTGCAGAACAATAAAGATCTCTGACTTCTTTCTGACACGATCTCCCAATTTCACACATTTTGAAATCCTCTGTTTTTCATGACTAGGTTGACCCACACGCGCTGCTATTAAATGTGAGATAGATGATGCACAACGACTTCAGCTTCAGCCCGTCTGTTTATCTTTCTGGGTTTAATGTGAAGGAATAGGATGGAGCTCAGAGAGCGACTGTGTGAAAACAGTGGCTATTTAAAGCTCTTCACATAATGCTGCACCATGAATCTTAAATCCCTTTATTAGCTCCTGACCGAGGGCCACCCACCAGGGAAAGAGAAATAGAGATAATGTAAGATTGCAAGCATCCTAATGTTACCGTCTACTCCTCCTCCTTCTCCTTCACGTTCACCTGAAGTGAGCATTTGTCCGTAAAGCTCTTTGACTTCCTCTTGTTTTACAATCCTCTCTGATTTATCTCCATAGTGTCAGTAAATGATGCTGCCAGAAACCAGATCTGTCTGTTCGTCTGTCCGGTTAAGAAACATGGCAAGGTTAAAATACCTCAGGTAATTTGCTGGAGAGATGTTTGTAAGACACTGGTGCCATAAATCTCTGGAGAGTTCCTCTCCTCTTCTTTGATGACCTTTACCATTCGGTTCGTTTTATAGAATATTATTGCAAAAGGGCATCTGAGGATGATGGGCATTAGCATGCAATGGGGGGAGCTCACGGGGGACACCCCGCGTGAGTCGTAGCAATCATCGCCTGATTTAAAACCACTCTTGAACCGCCAGAGATC
This sequence comes from Danionella cerebrum, assembly GCA_007224835.1. Taxonomy (NCBI): domain Eukaryota; kingdom Metazoa; phylum Chordata; class Actinopteri; order Cypriniformes; family Danionidae; genus Danionella; species Danionella cerebrum. The sequence continues at coordinate 238,222 of SRMA01026163.1, forward strand.
GCGCCACTCAGGGCTCGCGTGTAGCGGGATGTTTTGGCTTGAATTAGGCGCTTATATTAGAGACCGGTGCGGGGTGCCATTAAAAAGCAAAACAGGGGGTTTGGGGACGCGGAGTATCCATTTCACATGCCTCTCCAGAGGCGCCAGCAGGCCATTTGAGACGCTGCTCGTGGGATCCTGTTAAGAAGGGACCGGCGCTGAGTGCTGCGCTTTTTTTGCGTCACGGTGCGCGCAATACCGTGAATTCCGCGCAAAGGCGCGTCAATATCAAATTGTTGATGTACCTGCATGGATTCTCCAAGTGCCTCAATGTTGCATTAAACCTGATTTAGATTAAAGTAGCAGCATTCATGAAAATTAATTCATTTTTATTATTATTTTTACCTCCAAACATAGCCGAACTTTAGTTTGTAATGCACTTGTTTTTATAATTATTGTATTTGTGATTACTGAGCATTAGCCCCTGTATTAATCTGATTATTAAATGAACATATATGCATTTTTGATTATATTGCATTTTTTCCTTTATGGAAGCCAGTTTTTGTCACTTGAAAAAAAAAACACACAATTAAGATCATTGTGATTTTTTTTTTATGCCGCAGTTGCAATTTTAAGATAAATCACAAAATGTCAACACCAAAAAATGCACATTAAGGAGTTACAGAGATTTAACACAAAGCAAACAAGTCAACAAAATGTTGCAGAAATTATTTGAAATTATTTTGAATACAAAATTGATAAATTCTTTAATACATTTAAATCAGCAAAAAAACGACGGAATTTGCAAATTAGTGTTCGAGTTTAACCGATGTTTTTTTATTCAGGAAATAAACAAGGGCTGCATTTTACTCGAAAGATCATTTGTATTATTAGTATTCAGAGCAAAATCATTTCTGCAAATGTATGGTTGTGCTGTTTTTTTTAAGATAAAAAACGAATAACCAGACGTGAAACGTTTTGCAGCACAATTAAGAAAGCGAAATCAAAAGATATTACTTTTTTTTTAAATCACTAGCGATTAATATGATTATATTTTCAGTTTGCTATATTTATTTGTTTACTTTTTTTCATTATTTTGTTCACTTTAATGTTGTCATTTTACAATTATTCGTTATTGAATTCACATTTAACACATTGCCGTGGCGTTATGACGAGGTGCGGTGAGGCTTTTACAGCGCGTGTTGTTTTACGCTGTTGTACGTAGTGGTGTAAAGCGGAGCAAAAAAACGTTCCATTAAATTGAAATTGCAGCGCGCGGAAATAAAGTGCGCGGATGATGTGCGCAGGATTCCATCGGTGTTTAACAGTTGAACCATGTGCACGGGCACGCCCCTGAGCGCGAGGATACTTCCTAAGATGCTCAAAATCCCGAGTCACAAGTTACTCTTCCCCAGTGCGCACGAGACGCGAATGCGCCTGATTCATCTCCAGCTCAATATGTCCACCGGCTCCATCAGCGACGCGGATGATTTCCACGAGTCTGACCTCCTGGAGGACCTGTTCAAATTCGGTTCCGGTAAAGATCCCGGGACATCAAACGAGAGCACGGACAGCTCGAACTGCGAAGGGGCGTCTGTTACCGAATGCTCGGGGAAAAGGCGCAAATCAAGCGCCATGCGCAAATCTGCACCGAACGGTGTCGCTCAGGAGGGCAAGCAGGTACAGAGGAACGCGGCGAACGCGCGCGAGAGGGCAAGGATGCGCGTGCTGAGCAAAGCCTTCTCCCGATTGAAGACCACCTTACCGTGGGTCCCTGCGGACACCAAACTCTCCAAACTAGACACGCTGCGCCTGGCCTCCAGCTACATCGCGCACCTGAGACAGATCCTCGCCAACGACAAATACGAGAACGGCTACATCCATCCAGTGAACCTGGTGAGATACCAACACTGAAACCACACGCACAATTCACGTAGTTCCCACTATGAATAACATGCCATTTTCTACCATTTTTAGAAACAAAAAAAACTTTAAACATGATTTATTTCGGCCATAAACGAAAACAAGTTTAGTGTGCCTCAGTTTGACGCGTCAAGGAAGTTAATTATCTGTAATATGTTTTTTTCCCCCACAGACTTGGCCTTTTATGGTTGCAGGAAAACCAGAAAACGAACTTAAAGAAATTCTGAATTCTTCACGACTATGTGGAACTACAGCTTCCTGAGACTCCTGCTGGATTTAATCAAGGACCTTTTTATTCACCTTGTAAATACGACTGGGAACCTGCATCGCTTAACTGCATTCCTGTAAAGAAATTATTTCTTAATTTAAATATTCACACATGTACCTTGCGGGTTCAAGGAAACTGTGATTTTTACTGTTTTTCTAAAGGCTTTCACGTTGTTTTTTTGTTTTTGTTTTTTTTTTTGTTTATAAAAAAACGAAATGGCCATGACAAGTACCTTTACCAAATAGTATTTGTAAATAATAAAGTGCCAAATGCTGCAAGGGTCCGAGGGTTCATGTTTATTCACTTTGCTTTGACCTATGTGAACCTTGTTATCATATTGCTCCACCTTTTTCTCTCAGGATCTGTGGCGAGAGGACATGTCACCCTGCCCGGGAGAGATAACATGATGAATCCCCTCCATCGGAAGGAACGTAAACCTTCCTTTTATCATGATAAATCTGTCAGCAGATAAGCGTTCCGTTTTTGGAAATCTCTTATATTTCCACATCATAATAGTTCTCTTTTGCATTCGAGCTTGGGATAAAATATAGGCTGACGTGTTTCTTGTTTCAGATCGGTGTTTTAATCTCTCAGAGCGGCTTTTGTTTAATTTCTCGCGGGGTTGTGACCGTTCTGTTTATAGCGCCCGGACAGATATTTATGCGACACTCCTCTGGGTCTGATGGGCGCGAAAGCACGAGGACCAGATGAAGGGACGTGCGGGGTAGCTGCAAGCCCAAGGCTTAGAAAAACACTGCTCCCGCGAATTTAAGATGATATTATTCATCACCGAATTACTGAAATCCGCAAAACCTTCGATGGCGCAAGAGATTAACACTCCGCCGCCGCCGCCATCTATCACGCAGTGTTATTGTAAGGAGAGAACCGGGGAGGCTTGAACACATACCCAAACACTCGTGCCTGGCCAAATACACATCTAAGCATTGAGAAATCTTTTGATATGTCTTAAAAATGCTATTTTTTAAACTTTAAAATTTATGCGACACTATTTTTATTTTGAAAACACATAGGCATATTTGGTACATGTACAATCTTAACATCTCATTGGTCAAAAGCTTGTAACATTTTATTAATTATTTTGTGTGTAATATGTGGTAGCCTTTACCTGATGCTACTTACATTTAATATTAAAACTTAACAATACAATTTGGACGATAGAGGGCGTTAGGGCGCCGCCCAACACTCACCACTCAACTAAGCGTAGAGTAGGCTGTATGTAGAGAAAATCTGTTTATAAGACACATATTTATGCATTTGGGTGATTTAAACAACAAAAAGTAGAATATATATACACAGATATATAAGATGCTGCAGAGACACCGGTGATAACCATGGAAAAATCTTTGGAATATCAGTAAGCAACTCAAAAATATTACAAATGGGAAAATATTTCAAATTTGGCAGACTCAATGGGAAAAAGGGGGCACAGGAAGCAATAATTTAAAATTTAAAAATGAACATATACATTTAAGTAATAGAAAAGAAGAAACCACAAGATTACACATATACAGAATTAAATGTTATCACAAAAAAGTGATATCATTTAATAAAACGCAAACACGACATGTGACGTTCTTTGTTAAATACACAGATGTGATTGTAATAGTACACAGATTTCCCACAGTGCAAATCAAAAAGAGTCTGAAAATGTAAACATGGAACAATTAAAAAATGTCCAGATTTTTGTGTTAAAAAGCAAAATTAGTGTTTCACCTGCAATATTGGCCAGTGGATTTGCTCATTGCTCAGTCTAAAGCCTGGTTTATACTTCATCGGGGCAAAGTGTAACCCATTCACTTCAACCTGACGCATGGTATATTGTAACTGTCTGTGATCGTTCGAGTTGAAAATTTGTGGTATAACATAATTATTCAAGATCTTCAACAGACACCAACACGGATCAAATAACTGAGCATTGGAACTTGGAAGTGCAGAAATAAAAGCACCGTTCATTTCTAAATTCACCCCATCCCCAGTGGGTTTGAAAAAAATATAGCGCCATGTTTCAGCTTAACAGTTTGCCGTTGAGAATGACACACATAGTATGGTACCAAGACTTAAAAATAAGTAATATACAGTGTTTGCAATATTTTCACAAACCCCTCCTTGAAATTGTGTCTGTCCATTTCCAAACTCCATCAGTCTTATCTTGAGGCATATGGAATGTTATATTGCTAAGCTTTTTTGAATTTGTCAATCGGTGTGCATTTCGATCATTGAAATTTCACCATAAAGAGGAAGTTGTTATAACTTACAAAGCCATACAATGTCTGATCGGTCCCAAATGTACCATGTATACTATATAATTTACTATATATTTAATAACTATGTAATTAGTCAGTTTCTGAACACATCTACAAAATGCACCACCAGGTGGCCACAGGAAATGGTGATAATGTGCTTCTTTTATCGACTGTGACATCTGTGACAAGGATATTGTAAAAAAATAAATAAATAATTTATAGCGTTCTCTGGAGGTCACGACACTTGATGTTGTTGTTTCCGTTATTTAATTTGCCTGTAGTTTTCAGAATTTTAACATTTATCGCTTGAATACATCTTTTAAATTAGGATTGGTCATAGTTCGTAGTGCAAGATCTGTTAGATCTGTTTTGAAAATCGTTTTTTGTTTGGTGCTATTGGTTTGGCTGCTGCCTCTGACAAGAGAAGATCCCTTAAACATGACATATTTCTCTAAGAGAGGAGTGACACTTCTTAAAAAAATTTGCCTTTAACATAGTCGTGTATTTTTTTTTTTAAGTCATCCTCTGCAAATCAAAAGAGCCTCCTTCCTTTTTATTTGAATGATCCCCCTCACTTCCTGACCGAAGCACACGTTATTCATCAATATATCAACACGGTCCCTCAATCACCTCCGGACCACCGAAGAGAACTCTTAGTTCTGCCCGGGTCAGCTTGTGCTCTGCCCGGCAGCGGCTGAGAGAGGAGGCAGGGAGGCTCGGTCATTAGGAAGATAAAGTGGACCCTCTGTTCCCATGCACTGAGAGAATACTAGGCTAATTGTTTTGTTGGACGTCTGCCCAACATCTTTTTTTACAGCCTCCGAAGCCTCTTGAGATGAAACTGGCATGTAGAGTTCAGAGGATAGAGTATAAAAACGACCCGATAAGAGATTGTATCCCTGCTAAAGTTTAATGCTTTAAAACAGTTTTTGTTGAACTGATCGTGTATCTGGAATTTATCTAAACTGGTTTAACTCTTATTGGTTTCTTGGCGTATACTCCTAAAAGCTTAAGAACGTTCTTTTGACTTTTGTGGTGAATGTTACCGCCGGGTGAGGGATGCTGTATCAACCAAGTCTCAATTGATTTCAGCACCCACATGTTGAACAGCGCCTGATGAGCTCAACTAGTCTCTAGTCAACTAGTATTGTTAGACAGAAAAAAATGGTATTTGTCAAGTTCTATTTTTGCAGGAGGCTGGGTTAGGTTTTCCCCATGTTTGAGGCTCAACATAGACTGCGTTAACACCGGTAACTTCTACCACTGCTGCTGCTACTACTATTGATATTGCTACTACTGCTGCTGCTACTACTACTACTAATATCATCACTGTCATAAGTGCTGCGTCTACTACTATCACATAACTACCACTGCTGCGACTACTACCGTCACTACTAGTGCTTTTTCTAACACCACCACTTCTACAGCTATTACAAACACTACTTCTACTGTTACTGTGTACTGATACTTTCGTGGCCACTGCTACTGCTACTACTTGTACTACAACTATTAGCCACTACTGCTACTCTAACTAATTGGGCTACTTCCACAAACACCACTAGCACTGCTATTACTACTACAATAACTGTTACTACAAGTGCTGCTACTACCACTACAACCACTAATACCTTCACTACTAGTGCGACTTCTACTATTACTACTAGTATAACTACCACCACTGCCTCTACTTCTTTCATTGCTAGTACTACTTCTATTACCATCACCACTAATACTACTATTACTTACTCTAGTAATTTCTACCAGTGCTGTTGCTGCTGCTACTACTATGACTATCTATACCAGTGCTAATATTTACACTATGAGCACTACTGCTACTAATACCACTACCACTACTACCATCACTACCAATGCTACTACTTCTGCTGTTAGAACTACAGTTGCTACTCATTACTAGGACTACTACCACCATTATTACTATCACAACCAGATAACCAGTGCTATTCTTACGACTAGTACTACCACATTACTATTAGTACTATTAGCTAACTGCTACGTCTACTACTACTACCACCACCACAGTCACCAGTTTTACTGCCAATACTACCATTACTGCTGCTGCTGCTGGCATGACTACTATAGGTAGTAATTTCTATACATTTAAATTTGTATTTGAATGTTCCTTGGGTGGTGAATGATTAAAAAAGTAGTTTTAGCTGAAGGTATGGTTCATTTTTGATGTTGGTGATGCTTTTAATTTCTTTTTGGATTTTTATTTTTTTTTTTTCAAATGGAAAATAGAATATTATAAGAACAAAAAAAATCATAAAAGTTGTACAGTTTCACATGGAATTCTTATACAGTTCATTGTTTGCTGATGAGTTCAGAGTCGAGTAAATGTCACATTTAAAACCTGCAGATGGCGACAGAATACCGTTCTTCTGTGCGTCACCAAGCGAATCAAGCGTCAACGTCTTTGTGCAAATGGCCACTGGAGAGCAGCAGAACGGAAAGCATTATGAATCAATCTTTTGCTTCTTTTAAAAGTTCTGTATGTCCACATTCATGATGCATTTAGAACACATTTAGTTTAAATAATCGTGAAATAAAGCCAAAAATATTGAGGTTCTAAAGATACTGACTTATCCTTTTGGCCGTTTTGTGCTTTTAGTATAGGTCTGTGCCTGGCTCGATTCAAGGCAAAAGTAGCTCTGCTCTCTAACTTACCATTGAGCAAAGAGAACTCCGCTCAGAAGTCCACCGCCCTTCACCTCATACGGGTACATTTGTGTGAGGTGAGAAATGTTTACCCAGGTGTGGGTGATTACCGCTGGAGGCTTGTGGTTAAGATCGGTCCTCTCTTAATTCTAGGCTTTGAGAATAGGCAGGTGATTTTGAAAGTTTGCTGTGATTTTGAAAGTAATTATTTTGGATAATGATAATGTTTACTCTGGGGAACTTAATAAAGCACTGAATGTGCTTTAAAATAAATTTCTTGAAGAATTCTTTGCCAAGAAATTCAAACTGGTCTGACTCTGGTTGCTATATTTTTTTCAGACTGGCAGCTATATTTTTTTCAGACTGGTAGCCCTAAAGGACATGGGGTCAACTGTAACTCAAGCTAAGCTAACTCATGCTAATCACTGTTCAAAAGTATTTGAACCCCAAGCTCGAGAAGGCCTTAGTCAGACACCTCCAAAGCAGCCAACTTGGTATTCCTCTCTCTCAGCTTCGGAAAATCATAAAAACTTGGGGTTTAGTTTACTGTAGTCAAATTAACATCAGCCTTTATACAGCACTTTTACAAGCCAACATCAAAGTTTTTGTGCATTCTTTAGCCGTCTACTTCATGTATGCAATCCCACCTTTGCTCTGTGAAGTGATCCTCAGCTGTGCGTGAGGTGTATATATGCTGGGTTTGCACTGCTCTGTGCACTGCTATGTGCACACGGATTCAATTAAAGCTGGAATTCCCAAACTAAAGCCTGGAATCATTCACATACTGCAGCTCTGTGATATTGCTGGGTGTCCCGACCATGTGCTCTGTGTTTGTGTACGTGTGCCCCTAGCATCAGGTTGAAATACCACGTCATAATCATGCAAACGTGTTTGTAATGAGGGTAACTCTGGAGATGATTGAGCGCTGGTGAGGTGGACACTCTCCAGCACAGGACACGGCAATGCGATTGTGTTTGGGCTGAGATGAAGAGCGTCTGATGTAAACAAAAAGTGAATAGTTCTCTCAAACAAAGCAGATGGCGAAGGTCAAGTTGAGGAAACAGTGACAGGAGTGAGTGAAGAGATAGAGGGGACAGTGGAGAGATGGAAGAGGAGCCAGTGTAAAGTGATGTGAGGGAGGAAAAGGAAGAGAATTAGAAAGCAGTGTAAAAATAAACTCAGCTGGGCTTCCTGATACTTTGAGTGATAGGACTGTTTATCCACATTCCCAGCACACAAAGAAAGAGACATATCTGATGCTTAATCCAGATAAAACATGGTTAGATGCTTGCCAACCCTTTAGATGAACTGAAATGAAGTGTTGGATTTACGTCGTTTTATCGCTACCACTTTTATCTTTCCGACTGCACTCGGTTCATCCAGTTCAAAACATTTCATGCCCCATTAACACAGGTGTTCCACAGGGCTCAATACTGGGCCCTTTTTCTTCAATGAAATGTAACATTAATTTCCACTGCTTTGCAGCTCTACCTTTCCAGCAATCCCACCTTTTTAATGTCACCTTCCCGACTGCACCAGTGCACCATTCCAACGAAGAGCAGTAGTCGACACTAAGTAGATCGCTATAAACAGTCACAGATGGCTTCTGATTCTCCATGATTGCTTCTTGGATCTCCCGTACTTCTTGTTGATTCGTTTGTCTCTGCTCCTGTTGAATACACCCCTTTTCTTCTCGTCTACCACTCGCCTCCACTTTCCCACTGTGGTATTTTGGTGACTGTGATAAACCTGTCCCTTTAAAGAGTTGAAATATATGTACCTCTCTTTTTGTCCATGAAATAATCTGTACTTCCTTTTCTCCTTCGATCCACAGTGATGTATTTAAATATATATTTACAGTAATTACCCACAATACCCTACATACTTACATAGTAGAATCAACATGGAGTTTTAAAAATATTACAAAAATGCTTCTTAACTTAAATAGTGTCTTTTGTTAATTCTTTTTACAATACATTCTTTTAAGAGCCATAGTGATATTTGGATTCATTTGATCATCTTGCTGCAACTGAATTTGGTGAGTTCAAATGTTGAAAAATTATCATATCTATAATACATATAATATTTATAAGAATATATTATATTCTTTTGTTAGTATTCACACTCAAATGTTTTATTTTGACACTCTCTCATCAGAATCCGCTGATCACTTTAGTGGATTGTTAACTAAGTGCTTTATGCATTCATACTTTGTTCTTTCTCTGCGTCTGGTTTGCTCACCCGTGAGGCCGCGATGCCCTTCCGGAGCGGCCAGGGATCACTTTTCACGCGACACCGGATAAGTCTCCCTCCTGCTATTAATATTTAATCAAGTCGTGCACCCGTTGCGGACAAATGATTTTTTATTTCTGACTGACGGGCGGCTGGGGGCTCGAGTTTCACCCGTTGAGCAGCCGGTCGTCACAGCCAAAGCTTGGACGGGGGAGAGAGCCTCGTGCCTCTGGTGCTTTCTGGCACTTGCTGCACGCCTGAGCCATCACCCATCATGTGCTTCACTGCAAGCACGACGAGACACTTTCATTAATTCGGGATTACGGAGACTTTTCGTCTATTTTAAATGGATTAAAATAAATCCACTTAATTCCCTTTGACAATTCATCGACATTGGAGATGTGAAAAGAAATCTTTGAGGGGTAGAATGGTTGTGCTAATGTTAGCCTCATCATTCACTTGAATTCAGGGGATTTTGAACAATGCTAGTTAAATTGTGACTGATTCTTTAATTACAAATGTTTTGGAACAAGGAACACAGCTTATTTACAGTACCTTGAATAACTTAAGCCCTTTCTTAAGTGAAACTCCATTTCCCATGATGCCTTGTGAGTCACAAAAGGTCACAAGTCTCCTATTACAAATCAATATTAAGATTGATTGGGCAGGAACTGTAATTCGTTAAGTGCCATATCAGATGCAGCCCAGTTTGGCACGCAAATAAAGTTGAACTAGAATCAAATTAAACAAAAGCTTGTTATCCCCTTTTTTCTAACCAACTGCGCTTTGCACTTCCAAATGAAAATTTAGAAGTAGATAGAAGTGAGGGTTTAATCAAGCATTTACTGGTCGTTCATTTTTTTAATCGTTAAGAGTGCGAGTGTGCCAGTGGTTTCCACCTTCAGGCGTTGGAGTTTCATTTTGATTTTTGTTTATTGTCTTTTGTTCCAAAGCTGTCAGTTTTTAGGACCTGCCAGGCTTTCCTTTTATTCACATCAGTTACATTGAGAAACAATTTAGAGGATTTCGAAATGACTTACCCACAACCGTATTCAAACAGGACTTCGCTTGAGGCCGATGGGAAACAATTCTGTAACTAAAGAATACTTACAAAAATGTAAGTGCTAATAATTAAGTTTGACCCATCAATATAATCCCAGACGCACTTGATCATGATGTTGCTGTTGGGGCTCTACCATCAACTTCCAGCCATTGGTTGCATGTTTTGGGTCATACTGCACGATAGATTTGGGCCAATCATACGCCTCTCTGATGGTATTGGAGGATTAATAAGTATCTCCTTGTATTTCGTAACCATCATGCTTCACTGTTGCCTGTAGTCATCATTATTGTACTATTCTGTAACCCTTGCACATTCCATATATTTCAAATTTCTACTCATCAGTCCAAAGCACCTACCGCCATTTTTCTGCATCCCCGTCCTATGTTTTCTTGCATCCTTTAGTCGCTTGGCCCAAATTTTAGGCATGGTTTTTAGCTACAATTCTTCCATTTCTGACTGATTACACTGCTGGAATTCCTTTTTAAAAAGGTAATTAGCTTGATGGGTCTTGCATTTGCTGGGCTGTCCACTTTATTACGATCCTCATTGTCTCTTGTTCCTTTGAACTTGTTTAAAAGAGCTTAAATAGCACATCTTGAAACTCACGTCCGCTTGCTGATGTATATTCACTACCTTGTGTCTTGAACCTAACCTAGAAGCCTCCTACACAGCTGTTTCTGTTTCAGTTCATAACTGGGTTTCAACCTAAGTGTGATCATCATTAGTACTACCTTCTTAACAGCAAATATTGATTGGATTAAAAACTTTTTGTTTGTTTACAATTTGTAATTTTACAAAATACAGATCGTTTTTATAAAGATTTTGGGGAATCGTTAATTCTCGTCCTCATTAGCAGATCCTTCCCTTCTTCTCTTTGAATCAGTCCGAACCTGCTCCCCTTCACCACACTCGGAGCTAGAACTCCTGAAACAATCAGTAATTATTTATACATCTGAAATGCACAGTTTTGTTTATAAATAAAAACACATTTTACTCTGTCAGAAATATATTTGCAGGAGTAAAGTTTTTCTACAAGTGAAGCTTTGCTAATATGTGAAAGTGTTAGACCCCTACTACATTTATTTCAGCGACGGCTTCTGTATTGTTTCTCACACACCTGGCATCCCTGCCCTTACCTGCAACCGTGCTTAGCAGCTGTCAAGAGTGCGATGTCCTGCATTGCAGATGGTGCCACTGAATGAATACAAGTAATGATTTATTATATCTAATTATAAAGTACTGAAAAGCTTGCCATATTTGTGAGCAACAGCTTATCTCATTCTGTCATTCTCTCACTTTTCACTCACAAACCGAATTTTGAAATGATGCCAAGTTTGCACGAATGCTCAGACACTTTGAGCGCATTTGAGTGTGTGGGAGAAGGGGACGGGATCATTTTACCCCAAAAATGTGGCAGCTACACAAAAGCATCCCATCCGGCTGGACCTGAGGGACCAGAGGAGGGAGGGGTTACCAAGGCGATGGCAGAATCCAGGAAACTTGAGATGACATAAAAGAATGCATTAACAGAGAGAGAGAGAAAGAGAGAGAAAGCGTAAGGGAGAGAAGAGAGGGGTAAAACAAGTTAATTATTTCAAACTGCTGCATGAATGACAGTGATATGTAGGGGAGGGTGTGTTTATCTTTTGGGGGTGTGTTAGAGGATGCAGTGCACAAGGTGTAACTTACATGTTGCACCTTCTGAAGTGTACAGGACAGATACGCAGCATTGATTCATTTCATTTTCAGCTGTGAAGAAAATTATATCTTTTTAAAACATCCAGTTCTGTGCAAAAAGTGTGAAAAAAATGCCTTAATTTCTCAACACTGACCAAATCTCCAACTGTGTTTAGGAGAAATGCAGCATCAAACATTCAAGGCACCTCCACCACTGTGGCCTGCAGACACAGAAATATTTCAAAATTTTGACTCAGTCCAAAGCATCTGCTGCCATTTTTTGCACCATAGTTCTCGATTTCTAGCTGCAACTCTTCCATGAAGAGCACTCCTGGCCATACATCTCTGGATAGATAGGAATAGCTGGTAGAGTTGTATTTGGCCCTAAACAATTTGGGCCAGCCAGAGATCAAGATTATTCAACTGAATACAGTCGTATTATATACGTATTATACCGGAATTTAGTAATGACCACCAAAAGTCAAAAACAATAGTCATCAAATGGTAATCTTCAGAGATGAGCCTCTGTTTCACCTACGGAACATCCATTTTTATTATTCTTGTAGCAATCTAAGTGGATTTCATGTACATTACAGTAACCCGACTGGGTTTGGGTAAAGATCTTCAGCTCTTGCACCTGGGTCCCATGCTGATGACACTGCTGGACATGTTCTGATTAGTAATAACACAATTTCCCTTGATCTACCACTGTATCAATCCTCAACTTTGCTTGTTTTTTGTACTTCTTCAAAAGAGCAGCACAACTTGAACCCCTGGTAGAGACCTTGTTGATGCAGTATAACTACATTGTGTTTTGTTGCTGTGCTCAATCTTGCAGAGAACCTCCTACACAGTCCATAACTGAAACCCTTTGGACATTTTGGTGTCCTTCACACCAAATATTAATTTGAAATTTTTTTTTTTCGCAGCTCACTTTGCATTTATTATTGTCTTTATTTACAGCATTTTCACACCTGCCTAAAGACTTTACACAGTACTCCATTTAATATATTTGGAGAGAATTGTACATTTTATGATTCAATTTTTTTTCATTGCTGCATTTCAAATTGGTTTCTGTCAAATTTTCCATCATGTTCTGTGGCTTTCAGATTGGTGGAACATTGGTTTCTAAATAACAATTTGGTTGTCTGTTAGATTTATGGTAAATATAACAATGTTTTTATGCCGTGGTCTGATCCTCCCTCTCTGGTTTGTGTGTCAGTGCTGGCGCCAATGTTGTGGAGATTGATTTTGTGTGTGTGTGTATGTGTATGCGTGTGTGTGTGTGTGTGTGTGCGTGTGTGTGTTCAAGCTAAGATGCATGTGTTCATGTCAGAGAGAGGACAGAGTGTGTTTTATATTCGACATGGCAAATTAGCAAATTCCATCCCTCCCTCCTCAACCCTGTACAATATATCATGGAAAATTAAGGGTTTGATGTCTTATGTTTCTTGATCTTAGTTGTTTTATTTTTGTACTTTTCTAAACCCACACACGCGTAGCACAGGAAATTAATTCAGCTGTCAGGGTTGGTTGGTAGACGGTGACCAGTTAAACACTGGGTCAGTCAAAGAGCTTTACAGATCGTTTTCTAATAATGAGTACTGCCTCTGCTGACTCTTCAAAGACCGCTAACCGGTGATGCAAGTTACAGTGTCCAAAACAACAGCATACACCTGGATATGTCTCAACTTTTTGCCGCTCTCTTCAGTTTGCTATTTCATGAGCCAAACTGCAATTTGAGTAAAAGCCAAACTTGAGTTAAAATGTTGACAGTTGTTGGGAAAACAGTAAAAAACACAGAGTGTGTTTGAGTGTTGTTATAATGAGAAAAACTCTTCAAATGTTATGTTTTAACTGGTTAAGAATCCCCAACTAGTTGATGCGTTTGCATGGTCAAAACACTGGAATTGTCTTGTAATAAGCATTTATTGAGCATTGAACCTCCCCCAAATAGTAACACGCCAATCACAGAGCTTCACCTTAATTAACCCTATCAGTTGATCAAAGTCATGTCTAACTAAACAGAAGTTTAAAAGTTTTTTTTTTTTTTATATGAACATGAGGATTACAAGGTGATGCTCCATTCCAGGTTGTACAACTAGAGTGGGTAACAAGGAGCAAGCCAGTGTTCGGAAGTCACTTGCTATTTTAAGGGACACTGGTTGCTGAAAATTTGAAGTGTTCAAAGAATATCTTTTTCACTCTTTCTTAATGTTGTGTTGTTGTTTTCTATTATTATTATTATTATTATTATTATTATTATTATTATTATTATGTAATTTAAGCTGTTTTAGAAACTCCATTAACTGTCTGTGTTTCTGGAGATATCTGTGCACACCATGCAGTTACTCTCTCTTGCTTCCTCACCACGCTCGAAATGCACACATTTCACTTGCTGAACTCTTTATTTATTATAAAATAAAGCATGGGATTGCATCGGAGTTATCCATGTCCAGGTGTGGCAGACAGCTAAAGAGAAACCTTTGCGTAGGGAATGAAGAGAAACCGCACTGTAATTCCAAAACAAACAAAGATCCGCCATAAAATGTACAAAGCATTACTGTTTTAACATTACAAGAAAATTGTAAAAGGAAGTCCTGTACACGAAACTTCACGAAGCTGTTCATTTATGTAAAAAGCACTATATCCATATAGTGATCGATATCCACGGATTGTACGAAGAAAATCTAGTTAATCTCTCCTTAACGACTCAGATTATGACGTTATTGTACTTACAGCTCGCAGCGTTATAAACAGGCTTTTGAATAAGAGATATAATTAGAAAGTGACATTTGAGAGGTGTTTTCAATCTGATACTGTTTAAAGTGCTTCACAGTGGAATGCACATCTGGATATTTTTGGTCCATTATTATAATTGCTAAGATTGTTTTCCTACATTGATTAGTCTGTTTCTTTTTTAAACAAATAATGTTCTATAATGTGATGAGTCACGGTTTCTTGCAGGTTTGTGTGTCAATTATTGAAGGATCTGGGTTTATCTTTGCATGCGGTCTCAAGGCTCTCGCTGGGGCTCCAGCTTCATTTCACGGAGACACTTTGCCACATTGTTGGTCATAATTGCAGGTGTGAAATGAACATGTGTTTGTCAGGAAGATCTGTTCTCTGTCAGCTCCCAGAATAATTGGGAACCTTTCAAGCATGAGGTCATTTACCACACCCACAATCGAAATGAAAACACTGGAAAATGTGTAATTAACGCTGAGAAAGGCTCATTAGGTTGATTATTATTCATTAGGTCTGTTTAAGGAATGGAATTTTTTTCACGTTTGTTTTAGACCATCTCTCGAGGGGTTTGTTTCCCCTCACGCACTCATTTGTGTGCAAACTCACAATTCTTGGATACGAGAGCATTGTATGTGTGTGAGAGTCCTCTATGGGATTATTGAAAGGATGAGATGGCCAGGCTTCTATTTTCTTTGGAGATGTTCCTTATTTATGTTTGCACATCGAAGCCAGGGCCGCTGTCTCAAGGCATGCTGGGAGTTGCATGCATTCCTTTGTATCATTTTGAGGCTTGGATGAGTGCTCTTTGTCTACTAATGACTTTATGGTTGAATCATCTACTTTGTTTCAGTTTTTAGCCACTTAGCATGACTGCATACTTAAACTTTTGTGGTTGGCCACTAATCTGATTCCAGACCTGCATAGTCACCAGGGAACAGCTCGCTGTCAGGCCTAGACTCATGGGGCTCCACTGGCAGAAAGAGAGGGGGTTTTGCTCAGTTCAGCTGAATAATATTCTGGAAGGTTAGCATATTGTAACACTCATTAAAATGGCTGCGCAGATGTTGGTTATGTCAGCTAATGTCTTCTCCAACTACATAAACACATTAATGCATTATGAGGACATCTTTCTCTCACACATTACCTTTCTGCTATCTTTCCAGACATTTTGAAACTGTATTAGTGGAGGTCTGGGGGTTGTTACAGTCCTGGATGGCATCTTAAGAATCAGTCTGGCATGAAGCAATGGTTTGGAGACCTGTTGAGCCTTGCAGGTATGTCACCGGTTTACCTTTCTGTACTTTAGTTTGTCTTTACACTGTGTCTTTAAAAGAATAGTAGTTGTGCAAAACATAAGCTGTGTTTCCATCCACCTACATTACTTGCACATTCTAGAATATTGCATGAAAAGCAAAAAAATCAGCATGAACTACGAAGGAAATGCATTTACCGAATAAATCCCAGTATGCGCATCAAAAAAAACGTCATGTGAATTTACTTCAAAAGTGTTTTTGTGTCAGAACTGCGTAAATGGATGTCTGTGTCTATTGCTTGATTTAGCTTTAAACTCTAAAGATGCTAACAGCTAACAAAACTGTATTGAGGAAAGAAAGAGTGAAGTGGGGGGGAGGGGAAAGAGAGGGAGTCTTTGAACGTTTTCTGCAGCCTCATTTAAAAAGCTAGCAAACTCCTAGTTTTGATGTAACTTCCTGTTTGCGATGCAACCCTCAGAACAATAGGATTTCACATAAAAATAGTCTTTTAATTAAAAAAAAAATGCTTGCTGGGTAACACTCCAGTCTTAGTGTCGAAGATGTTTCAAGAGTTATCATAAATAGATCCCAAATTTAGAATATAGATGTCATTGAGTTTATGCATCATCTTTCTTTTGAAATGTGGAAACCTGCTGCATCTTTAAGGTGCAAGTCAAGCCCTTTATTCATTTAGTACTTAGCTTGCCTGGTGATACTTTAATGGAAACTCCATGTGTCTATGAGAGAGAGAGAGAGAGAGAGAGAGAGAGAGAGAGAGAGAGAGGGGTTCTTTAGGTCCAGCCGACATGCTGAGTTAATGGAAGTAATCCTACACCCTAATGAAATAACAATGGTGCTGGACAGGACACACACTCAGACACAGACACAATTCCTCTCTGTCGCACTCTTTCATCTGTCTTTCCGTCCCTTTACTCTGATGATATGAAGTTCACTCTAAAGAACAAAAGTTTCGCTCCTATGACCTTGAAACACCACATTGCAGATTTGTGCCCATGTTGCATGAATTAGTTTGTAATCTGTGCGAATAGTTTGAAGGCTGACACACATTTGAAACAAACAGCGAATGCATTGATTTAAACCCTTCCAGACAAGATCCAGTGTTTATGGTGCTTTATGGTGCTCCGGCTCCAAGTCAGAGTGTATGCAAACACAAGCTCCGCAACACACTCGTGTATTTTCATTCACTCCGAAGTCCAACAGAAGCATATGTCATGAACGATTTCCAGAAGCACATGGAAGCCCATTCCGAGATGTCTACATCAGCAACAACTCCAAAATAACAAACTTGTCAAAAGTATTTCTGTCACCCCCTCGGCTCTTCACTCTCCGCCTCTGTTGATTGTTTCTGACATGCAGAATTCACCCCATAAAGTGTTTCGGATGGCGAGCGTACTTTCTGGGCTCCTTTCCTCAGGTATTAGCTGAATTTATGAGGTGTTAAATATTTCCTTTGTTCCCGCGAGCAGGCAGCTGCTGGAAGCATCACACGGCCCAGCCGAGTTCATTAGCCTGCTCGAGGAGCTTGTCTCTGGGGCTCAGTGACCACAGTCCTCCCTTGACTCCTTTTGCTTCAGTTATCAGGCGTTCGGTTACAGCACTTCAGCTACTAATGAAATCTGTGATATAATGTCTTTTCATTACTCTCTGCTACTGACCACTGCATGGATCACTGGTGGAGATGCAGAGGAGACTGTGCTCACTTATATATTTCAGTCAAAGTGAATCATGCTTGAATAACCAACACACGTCGCTTCAGAAAACTGTTTTTAAAATAACGGGGCACGTGTGAACTGGGCGTTTTTCTGGCTGTTAAATCCTCCCAAGCTACGTAAATGGGCGGAGATTCTCACTCTTCTACCTTTCTAACCCTTTCTAAGGGGTCAATGGTTTATCTATTAATACACTGTCATAAAAATACAAACTTGTCACACTTTGACTGAATATTCAGAGAAAACGAGATGACTAAAATACTGTTCTACGTGACTCTTTTATCATTACAAGAAAAACAAAGCAAAGGATGTATAATCTTGGAGAATTGTTAAGCCAGGAGGTGAAACGTGACCATACATCTGCGATCCAGAATTAGAACTAGTGTTACCCCAAGGACACAAATAATGTATTGGAAAAACAACCAACACAGCACTGATAAATGCATTAGGAAGACTTTTAAC
Organism: Danionella cerebrum; assembly: GCA_007224835.1. Taxonomy (NCBI): domain Eukaryota; kingdom Metazoa; phylum Chordata; class Actinopteri; order Cypriniformes; family Danionidae; genus Danionella; species Danionella cerebrum. Next base: position 256,497 of record SRMA01026163.1, read on the forward strand.
TTACTTACGATCCTAACAGTTGACAATAAAGTTCAAGTTTGTTTATTTATATAGCGCTTTTCACAACAGACATCGTCTCAAAGCACTCAAAGGTACAGTGAACCAACAAATTTAAACTCAAAAAAGAGAAAAAATGTGTATATGTCCCTGATGAGTAAGCCTGGGGCGACTGTGGCAAAACTCCCTTTTTGGAAGAAACCTTTAGAAGAACCGGACTCCAAAGGGGAACCCATCCTCATTTGGGCGACAACAGCAGTGTGATTTATATAAACAGTATATAGTATAAACAGATTATGACTGTGTTAGGTGTAGGTCCAGGGGGCGCCGGAACATCTCCAGGTGAATCTGGTTGTTAGGGTGAGGAGCTGGTGGGCGGAGCCTCCGGGGCGTCGGAACATCTCCAGGTGAATCTGGTTGTTAGGGTGAGGAGCTGGTGGGCGGAGCCTCAGGGAGACTCGGGATGAGTATGGAAAAGAAGAGTGGTACGGAATTAGTGTAGCTGCTGTTCATAATATTAATACAATTTATTGTAAGTAAATAAACACAACCTAAAATTTCTAAAATAATTTAATGGATTCATTTGTGTAAAAATATTGTTTTTTTTATACCAATATTGCTTTGGGACATTTTGCAAAGCTTTAGCATAAATTCTATTCCAAATCTTGACCAATCAGAGAAGAGAAAGATTAATGTCTAGAAATATATGTTATTATATTTTATTGAATAACTTTATATAGTTATGTATATATTTTTTTTAGTGCATTGCACAATAACTGGGCAACACAGGCTTACGTGAGCGCCGTGGGGGAGGGGAGGGGCTAAACTGGGCATCTCTGCTCTAGTGTGCCAGATGCAACCCCATTCGTGCCCCTCTTGGTGTATTTTTATTCTTTGTTTGACAGGCATCTTCTGGTTCTACCGCGTCAGCACAGAGCAGTGTGCAGCCAAAAGTTTTGCACAAGTCTATAAATAAGACTGTGTTGACCGCATGTTAGCCCCCCCCCCCCCCCCCCCTTCACCCAAATGATGGCCTGCCTGCACTTGCTTTTAAAAACCTTTGTACACAATTTCAGTTTCCTTTTATTTACTAGCTCATGATTCATTGGTTGCTGATTTTAGAGTTTCTCCTTCTTAATGCTGCGCTCAGAGGTGTGTACTATTCCCTCTGGTGCGCTGAGAGTGTAGAAATGTTATTTCTTTCCTGATGTTTATGGAGCCAAATTCTCATGCAGCATGTGGAGTTAAGCCTGCAGATCAACAGCAGCCCCCTGCTAGTTAAATTCCGCTCAACAGCATGAAATTCTTGTTTTCTTTCTGTAACCGTGTGTCAGTCAAACTCAGCCCGGTGTGGCCCTCGTGAGCATCATTTTTCAGAGCTCGAGGAACATTCTTGCTAATAGAGTTACAATCACAGAAAAGTGGTGACTAGAGTTATAGTGCATCCTCTCTTGTGTTTTAACGGACATCCCAAAGTAAAATGGCAATGTTTTCTTCTAAATAAGTCACAAAATATTTAGTTGCGCTACATTCAAATAATATTTATTTTAGTTTATCAATAAACATGAGAATTTTGTTTCTTACACCCGTATGCTATGAAATTTCATAGATTGTTGCTGTCTTCTTAAGGAGTTTGGAAAAGGGGAGTGAGCTTGACTTTACCTCTCACTGTTCTTTAATGGCCTTCAATGAATTTCTGGTTTAATTGGCGCTCACCACCATCGCTAGTCCTGAAAAGCTCCTCCTGAAACTTATATTTAAACATGTTTCATTGAGTAATGCATTACTGACTAATTGCCAACGTTATATTATCTAAATACATAAATGTCTATGAGTTACAAACATGTTTTTTTTGTCAAAAACTTTTTTCATATAAAGTCTTTTTCACGTTTAGGTTAAGGTGTGGTGAGTGATGGGGCAGTGCTCTAGCACCCTCTATTGACTAACTACCATTTATTGCTCTGCAACTCGCTAGCTGTGGTTTCATCTTTATTTGACTAAAAACATTAGCAAGAGTGATCATGGAGCTGTGAGTACAGGGGACGGAAAGTCTGCAAGTGCCGTAGATGTGTAACTCGGCTCATTTTGTCCTAGATTTAAAAAAGGCAGTTTTATAATAAAACTATTAATTTAAAAAGCATTCCCTTGCAAACAATGCGTTCTCTCACAAAGATTGCATCCCCTGCACAGATTGTGTTCCCTTGCAAAATAGCATTTACGTTCCTTCACAAAGATTAAATATATTTGCGTCAAATAAATTATATATTTAAGGTCATTAAAAACTTGTTAGTTGAAAAAGATGTTAGAGTTCAAAAGATAAGAACTTTTTGTTTTTTCTAATCATGCCCTCTGTAATTAAAAATAAAAAAATAATGCATCTTTTGGACTGAATCATACAATTTAACAGTTTTTAAGGTCAGTTTTTGTGTCCTATTTTTTCTGATTTCACAACCCTTTCTTTAGTGTAAAAATGCTCTGTTTTTGTGCTTGCTTCACTATTCTGTATTTTGAGTCGGAAGCCAAGACACACTTTGTTTTCGTGCTCTGGTGGTAAATAAAACTTAGCTGATCACCGGGACGAAACTATTAATAAAAGCCTCATCCTCCTGGCCCTTGTGATGTGCCCCATTACTGCCTTGAGTGCGAGCCAACTTTGCCCCTCATGGCAGCTGCGCGCATGCGCATCAGCGTGCGCTCCTGCTCCACCGCTGCGAGCGAACTTCAATAATGAAATAGACCACGGAGAGCGCGCGTGCTCACATCAACTTCAGGAGCGTCAATTAAAGCGGAAACCTTGGCTTGTGGAGGATCGTGCTGCTGGACTTCGGCTTCTAGCGGTGGATCTGTTGTTGGAGCTCCAGGCTCCTGTGCGTCCGGTGCAGCTCTCATGAACTTCGGGAGGACTTCCCCGAGAGCTCCTCTGACAGCGCGTGCACCGACCGGTGCGGGCTGCTCCTCGCGCCTCACGCAGCTCCTCCGCCTGAATATTTTTGGATGAGCATGTCAACAGAGTGATTGCAGAGGGACCTTTCTGGAGAGTAAATCGGAGCAACAGGTCAGGAGAACAGGTATAATGATCAGCACATAACGCTCGTTTCCAAAACGTGTCTTCTGCATGTTTATGGGGTTTAATGGAGCACCTGCTCAAGCGCGAATGTTTCAGGATTATTATTAACTCTAATAAAGCTTTAACTTCGCTGTAGACCACATAGAAAACAATTACGCAACAAACCGGAGTTTAACAGGATGAAATGAAAACTCAACTGCTGTCTGAAAATGATTAAATAGTGAAAGAACTGCCAAAGTCTGCTTCTTGAAACTTAGAAAGTATTTGGTGTTTGGGAAGTGAAAAACATTGCTCTCCTTGGTGCTCGGTTCGATTATTTAAAGTTTTTTTTTTTATTTCACATTTAAAATCCTGTTAGTTGGAGATATTCTGGTCATTTGGAACCGGTGATTTCACATTAATTACTTTACAAGTTTTTTTCTGATTAATTTGAAAGTTCTTCTCTTGGTGGTCATCGGAGAAATTTTCCCAGGGTGATCCCCGCGCCGTTTTCCCGACACGTGGAGTTTGTGTTTGTATTTGATACGGAGGAAACGGGAATATCATCCCGACACCGAAGTCGCTGGTTGCGCTTTGGCCATTGGTCTCTTTCTCGCGCTGTGGATAGCAGGCCGAGCCGATACCGGAGAAGCCGTCCAGATTAGATTACACACTTAACACGAAATAATTCACAACACACAGGTCGCTCTGCTGCCTGCCTGGTAAGAAGAGCGAGTTTGCTAGCCAACAATTACATAAGACAACCGGCGACCACCACTTTGGCAGTTTCCACACCACAAACTTTTGGAAACTTCAATGTTTTTGATGCATTGAGATTTTTTTTTTGTTTCAAAACAAGGCATATATGTTTGTTCTGAATGTAATGTACTTGTATTTTAAGAGTTTGTGCTTTTAAAAAATGGTTAGCGGTCCATGCTGTTAAAAAATGACAGAGTTAGTGTAATTTTACAGTATGATTATATTATAATTGAACAGCTTTGTGCTGTTAACTAAGCATTGTATGCTGTAACAATAAAAACAGTATCATGCTGTAAAAATGAGGTAATGTAGTTTTACATAGTGAATCTATTGTAATTTATTGACTTTGATTAACTGCATTTTTACAGTATAACGCTTTGTTTTTCGGGAAAAAACTTGTGGTGGTGACACTGGGCGCCATTTCCACGGTGGATTCTTATGGTTTTGAATGGAAAGGCTTCTCGTCTTTACAATGTCTTGGAAATGCCTAGAAAAAGTATGTATAATATTTCCAAAAACGTCTACCATCAGGCATTCAATAGTATATAAAGATTTCACACTTTGCTGGTAACACATATAAGAAACCCCCTCACCTCATGGATGGTCTGTCAAGACTTTCACCTGAGTTTCTGGCTGGGCAGTTTGCCTTAATTATGATTGCACACTGAGGCTAAAGAAGTCAAAAAGCACGTATATTTAAATGGTCTCTGAGTCAACACGTTCATATGGGAAATTAACAGAAGACAGTTATTGATATCCTTCATGAGGAGGGTTAGTCACAAAGTTGCTTCACTTCTGGCAAATTCATAGAAAGTTGAGTGGAAAGATTGTGGAGGGCACCGTGCAGCATAAGAAACACTACAAACAGAAACCGAAGGCTTCAAATGATACGGCTCTTGAAATGATTACCCTTGAGCTTTTCTTGCTTCCGTCTGCTGACACATTTATTTCTCTTTGGAGCAGTGTTTGGCACAAGCTTGTTCCATGAGAATGGTGTTACTGTGTTGGATTGGTTAGAGAATCTCTTGAGGGTAATGTCAAGAGGAAGATGAGGGACACCAGACCTAATAATACTGCGTTCAGGCCATTCTGCATTGATGCAGTAATTCCTGCAAAAGGAGGCTTGGCACTTCTGGTTAAAAACACAATTTTGCTTTTGATCTTGATTTTAATTTTGGTTTCTGTTATTTCTAAGCTATAGAATGAGATTCGTGTCAAAGTCTTTATGGAATAAAAAACAAAATATTGATTCTCACGGCTTTTGAAAGTAAATAAATAATTGTAAACTTTTAAAATGTTGTGCAATTTTTTTTTTCAGTTTTTTAATCTTTCAGTTTCAGTTAGAACTTTTTCTTTTTTTTCACTTTTATTACGTGGAGACGGGCTTAGCTAATCTGCCTCCTCATACGTGGTCTGCATTAGCAGGTACCTCTCTCCATTGGTCGGCTGAAATGAACCAACAAAGAAAATACAAGACAAAACACCACCAATCTGAATGATGGAAAATGCCTCTGTGCTGAGTAAACAAACATCTGTGAACACCATGCTCACCCTCTCTGCCTATTTCTTTGGCCTTAGAGGAGTTGTTTGTTCCGCGTAGGTGGTGAATCGTCAGACACATCCACCTATGAGGAGGCAGATCAGCCCATCTCCACGTGAGAAAAGTGTAAAATGTTAAATGAACCTCCCAGAAACACAGCGTTCAAAGCCGTGCTTTTTTTTTCTCCATAAATCTCATTCCATAGTAAGCCACAACTTTTCTCAAAAATCAGAAATGTTTTAGTCTGAAACTTTTTAGATTTAACTGTTGCTAGCTCATAATGATTAAGAAACACCACAGTCTGTAAAAACGTGTGCATGGCTCACCGTGTTTATTTTTTCACCTGATTTGACAGTCGTGCTCATGCTGCGGTGTCGAGTCTCGCGCTGAATCTGCAGCACTAAACGCTCCGCATGGTTTCATGACAACAGCAGTAAAGCAGGCTTTGCTCCTTTCATACCAAGTGTCCTGAATGTTCAGTACCAGCAGCTTTTGTTTTGAAATTATAGGGTATTTAGGGTTTCAGAATTTCGGTCTGTTCATTGTGTATTTGTTGGTGTGTGTGTGAGAGAGGACAGGCTCAGAGGGCACGAGTGATAACAGTAAAAATCAATGCTGCACAGCTCATTCCCTCGCCTGAGCATTAAAGGCTAGAATTTCAGAACAGCTCCACAGAGCAAATGAAAAATTCAAATGATCTGCTCTTCAACCTGTGCCCTTCAACTCCCTTTCTCGCACACACTCAAGCTTATTTAGCTTTTCAACTTCGTTTACGTCATAGATAGAAATAATATCTTCAGAAACAGAAACTTTGCACGGTGTCTGCATTCAAAGTGTGCTATGTGTAGAGTTAGAAAACCAGAGGATCAGTTACAGATGTGCAAGTTCGTCATGTCAATATCACGTGACTGATATGTGTCAGTATTGATGCAAGTGGAATTCAAATCTGAAATAGTAGCTCATCTAAATACTGCTTTTAAAGGATAAAGAGTTTATTTCAAATGTGTTCGTTTCCCCTTGTGTTTTCCTTTTAAGATATTTCTTATTTCAGGTACAAAACATTCTTAAAAATATTCCACTTTCTCACTTTAAAATCTATCTACATCTCATCCAAGAGAAACTGGTAGTGGACACAGTTTACTTATCAAAAAACACTTATTTGTGTTGAAATTATGGAGATTTTAGCATTTTTGTCACCAAAAAGTGGCCAACACGAACGATTAGGAGAATTTTTAAAAGAAACTCCTAAATAAGACTTGTTAACATTACTATTTAGCAAATACTAATGTAGCTAATACTAGTCAGAATTTAAACTGTTAAAAACACTTTATTTTTGAGGTTCACCACTATAATAGAAAAAAATACTATTGCAATTAGAATAAAATTGCTGTTTATTGTTTAAATTAATTTACAAACTATTCTTGACATTTTGTTTTCCCTTTTTGTAGCAATGCAGTCCAAAATTTATGACACAGATATTTCTGTTGCTATTCTTAGTACAATAAACAATAAGCCTCAACTCGCGCTATAAGAGCATAATTTAAACATTACATTTGTGGGGTAACAGGTCATTACGAGGACAAAACTGGTAAAATTGGGGTCAAATACTTCATTTTATAAGTGAGATCTATAAGGTCCACACCATAAGAAATTATGTTTATATTACTTTAAAAACACTTTAAATGTCTGATATATTATTGAATTAGCAAACTATAAAAACTAATGAAGATTTTTGAAATTGAATTACTTTTACATAATCAGAACATGTTTAGAAGTCGCACAAAGCCTGCTCATATGCTAGCGGTATTATTTGCCATATTTTTTGGCATTAATAATAATAATAATACAAGGTATTATTATTCAAATGACATACATAATGTGTACATACTTGTCCAAAAACATCCAGAAAGTCTATAAATGTCTTAATCGCTTTAATGTCCCAGAAAAACCACCATTCAAAGGGCAACCAGGTGTTTTTACAGCTTTAAACTTTGTTTTGGGCACTTTGCTACTGTTGAAATCAGGAACATATAAATGTTGGGAAATCCAATTTGTGGCCAAATCTCAATGTCCCTGGAAAGCTGGTCATTTGATCAAGTTTTTTTTTAAACTAAATCATGAATTTTCCTTATTAAAAGCAACCATTTTACAACTTGCTTTGCCACTCAGTCTCTGTAAAAGGGGTGTACCCCCAATCTATACCCTCTTTTAACAAGGTATTCTGCATAAAAGTGCTATATAAACACATTGACTGGACTTGTGTAACGTTCACACTACGAAAGTTACTTTGGTAAGAGCTCAGTCCATTAAAGTTTTCATATGAAATAGATTTTTTCGCAAACAAAGCCCCAAAACATTTCAACTCCAAAGTCCCAAACTATTCCTGCTCTACATTCGCCTGGAAGCATGCATAGCCTCCTTGGTTGACAGGACTTTGTTGATCAATTCATTTTTACTTTACTACAGTAATATGTGTTTTTATTTTGGTGACATAATAATAAGAGTTAATAACACCATCCCTATTTCTAACTCTAGGGTTAGCAAACAAGGTTTTGAATGAATTCTCTCAGCTTTTAGCCACTAAAATCCTCCGATAAGTATGAGGTTTGAGGCACGGCCTGCAGGTTACTGCAGCAGGACAGTAAAAGAACCCCATTATCCCAATCCACCGGCTTTCAGAGATTTTGAATAAGAGTTCTTTTCATTAGCAAAACCCCAGGAGCTTTCAAAGCAATTTACACAAATTTTAACCCTGACACGGACATGGGGACGGACGGGAAGAGAGAAGGGTAAACACTGAAGCTGATCTGGGGTGAAGGTGGATGCATTTAATGGCTACCGTTGTAAAAGTTATTGTGGTTTTGTATTAGATTTCTCCCCATAGCTATTGTTTAACGTTTACTTCTGTAAATGATATTTACTTCGGCCTTTCTGGCAAATGTAAAGTGAAGTTAGCCGACTTCTTCCTTCCCCTCCAACACACTGACAGACACAACGGCTTAGAGAAAGAGACAGATGCATACGCTACGCTTTCTATGGTGTTAATGGAGATTTTCACACAGCATCCTTCATTTGCAGGTGTCTGGACTTTAGCTGAGAGGAGAACGAGTTCCGCTGATGGAGAACACACAGGATCTGAATGAACAGAGCGTGAGTCTGACATGGTTTTATGAGGTTTACAGTAGATGCAGTCAGAGGAGGTTTTATCACTTTAGGTACATGTCGGAAATCATGTGATGAATGGTTTTCTTTTTGGTGATTCATGACAATGCAGAACTTATTTCGAGTAATTCAGAATGTCTTCGATTGCTTGGAAAGTTAGCTGTCAGAGATATTATAACAACGTAGGAGCAAATGGGAGCAATGGTGGTAGGCCAAGCAGGATGGCCTTCAAACTTAATGTGACCTGCACATAATCTCTAGAACAGGGCATACAGAGCTTTATGTAATGGCTTCTAAAGCCAAATGTATACTTCTGTGCAGAGCCTAGCATTGCCTGACGGTACTTCATAGACGCTAGTGAACAATGTTTCACTATGTAAACTAGGGTTGGGCGATTGTCGACCCTGGATGGAAATGCCAAGATGCGTGTACATTTTGCACATTAAAAAAAGTCACAACTGAGTAGGATACTCTATCTGATAAGAAAAAATGTGAATAGACCTCGATGGAAATGCACCGAATAAATCCCAATGCAGTGGAAAAGTGTTTTCCTGTCGGAACTGTGATGCGATGGCGTCCAATAATGGACCAAAAAACAAACCGATTTCATTGCACAACATCTGAAATGTTATTTTAGTCATTCTAAAACTCCTTAGCCAGAGTCCCGAACCCAGAAAGTGGTTCGTGATTATCACCTCCAAGACCTGTCTCAACCGGTTGCGTTCCAAAAAAGAAATGTCTCCCGCCTCCAAAAGCAAGACTGCACTTATTGCGTTTTGTCTATGTGTTCTAAGACACAAGTGAGCTATTATATATGAAAAACGACGCGAAACTGGCGCCAGTTTATCAGGAAGTGACTATTTTGTTCTCTTGGATTTGTTGGATGGAAACATATAATGACATACACGTAATGAATTAATTAGCTCTTTTTATTTATTTTTATTAACCCATTAACAATTGTCTGTTGACCCAACCCTAGTGTGAACTTCTGCTGTATTGACGTCTTCACTTTAATTCCCTGTCAACTTATTAATTAACTGTCATCTGATGATCTTTGTCATGCATAGGGTTTTATTTCAGCACTTGCTCGGCGATTTGGTCCATGTTTGTTGTGCTCATGGTCACATCATTTCAGAAACTCTCTGCAACCAAGCACGGATCTTACTGTTTGTGTCTAAGAGATCTTGAGTCTTTTTTTCTTATACCCTAATACCGGTGAGTGTGCGCGTTCAAGGGGTTGGAACACAGAACCGCTGAGAGGGGTACCAAATCTACATTTTTGGACCGTAGTTTCATGAGAAAACTTGCCTCAATCGAAAACCATGGACGCCAACGGAAAAATTCCATAATCATCTGATAAATAATTTTTACAGATAGTTTGATGTGCTACTGAAGGGTATACATTAAGGGTAACATGAGTCTGTTATAATTGAAATGTTGTATTGTGCAGCTCGAAGTGTTAGTGACTGTGTAAAGGCCACCCAGGTGTGTACTGAGCAGCATCAGGACTTTAATACACAACAGATGTGAGCTGAAGTGTTGAACACAGTAGCCATATGGCCACGGAGATCCCGAGCACCCTCACGCATTCACATAGTGAGAGTACAACACACTTCACGAACCAGAGCAGCGCTGTTTTTCATTTTTACATTTTTTTTGTGTGACATTAGGTTGTAGCAAAACCATTTGAATCATCATTTAGAACTGTATTCATTTTTGTCAAAGAAATAGAAATTAAACTTAAACTTTTTTTGTCCCTTACAGCCTCAGAATCAGAACATTAGAAGAACCACGTTTGCGCAAGAATTTACTTTTTGCAATGTTCATGTTTTCACACATTAAACACATCGACAGAGAGAATTGTTGAAAATTTACCTGCAATCACAGACTTTAATGCTAACAGATGCTAATGTTAGCATGCTTTAGTTTTAGATTAGCGATGTAAGCTAAAAAAGTTGTCGTAGAAGAAATTTAATCACACATCGTTTTATTCAAATGTTATTATTTCAATACATTAAAGCCATAAACAGACAGACCCCTTAAATGTTTAGCTTTGAGAGCTAACACACACCTTAACATATACAAATGCTAACATTAGCTTGTTTTAGCGACAGGTAAGTGATACATCATAAAAATAAATGATCTTAAAACAAATAAAATTCTTGTTTTTAACAATGGTATTTGTTCAACACATTAAAGCCATAAAAAGAACATTTGATTTTATTTTTTTTAGCTTTGAGCACAGACTTTAATGTGTACAGACGCTAACGTTAGCTTGTTTTAGCGACTGGTTAGTGATAAATTAGGAAACTTACAAAGTAATAGTTAAACCAACTTTTATCTTATTCACATGAAGACTATTTGAATAGACAGAGAGGCGTCCCGAATCCAGAAGAGGACTGATAATGATCCTGGGGTGTTTGGGGTAATGAAGGAGAGGAAGAGGGGGATTGAGTTGTGGGTGGGGTTTTTTGAACCTCTGGGGATCAATGCCTTTGGTTCTGGAAGAAAACAGCAGAAGAGTGAAGTGAGGGGAGGGGGCGGGGTGGGGTGTAGCTTCAGCCTTTTCCTCTGGTGCAGTCAGAGCCTCAGAGCAGAGAAAGAGAGAGGACTCGGGTTACACACTCGCGCGCACACGCACACACACACAGAGAGGCAACGAGAGGAGAAGAGAAAACACAGCTTCACGTTCACATATTTACACCTTCAAATTTAATGTAATTGCAAATAACCACAAGTCATGAGGTTGTTATGAAGCTGCTCGGTTTGGTTTCTAAAAACAATGTCAAAACTACTCGGTTTGATTCCTAGCAAAACAAGCACCCAACGTCCAAATAAAACAACAAGTACGGCGACTTAAGAGCAGATATGAATTGAGGGCTGCGGGGGGAAACTATGAAAAGCTGTGAAAAGTTCTGTGGTTCTCATGCTGTGTATGTTTATTTGTCATTTACACCTGTTGCTATAGCGGGTATGCATTGACGTCACTTTCCCACTGGGCCACCCACCCTTCCCAGAGACAAAACAAGTGGTAAAAGGACTGTGTTTCATACAAAAAGCGGCAAACCACTTGTTATTCTGATGATTGCTCGCTTGACTCAACTGTGATCGCCACAACTAACCAGCTTTCCTATTGGATTTCCTGACATTTATATGTACCAGATTTCAAAAGTACACTCAGACATACAAAAGCCTTGACTTCTTTAAGTGGGATTTGTCTGTTATTAGAGAAGCTGTTAGCTAGCTAGGCTTTGGTTTATTAAGGTTTTCTTTGGCCAATACCTGTCAAACAACCAATCCCATGTCGTTTCACATAACGTCATGTTTCCTAAACAACTGACGACATGCTACAAGATAAAAATCTTCATCAGTATCATATTTCAGTATCTATATACTTTGTTTTGTCATTCAAACCAGTCACAACCAGTCAAAAGAACAAAAGTAGACATAAAATATCCGTAAACCCAGGACAAACGAACCTTCTTACATCTTGGTTCTGGAGTAATTCATTTTAAATTCTCATCATCGGCACAAAATAATATTTAATTCTAAATACTACGCAATACTACTAATACTACGCTACTACGCATTTCTCTCAACTGTCTTGGAGACAGCTAGTTGTGCATTTAATGCAAAACGCTGTTCGTTCTGTTCAAATTTTGATGACTTTTGCTTGGAATCCTGTAGCCCGGGCCAGTCAGGTAAACAGACACGGTAGCCAATCAGCAGTAAGGAGCTTGTTTATGATACCCTTGGCCAGCTGAGTCTGCAGATAATGGTTCATCATAGATGTATGTATCAGACGGTTCTATCAAAATCTCGAAGAGACGCCGTTGGTCTTGGGGTGTGTTTGTTTTCCCGATCTCAAACATCCACATCGATTCCCAAAGATCGCACATCCCACCTTTAATCCATCATTTATCCATTTGCTTCTTTTTTTGAAATTCCTTAGTCTGTAGAATGCTTCCATTTTCAGTTTTTTTAGTCAAACTCGCAGACACCACTTGTTAAATTTGTAAATAGCTGTATTTGTGGACGCAAATGGACCTTGGTCAGGTTTTGGGTCGATGTCCTAACTTGATGCTTAATTTGAAACTTTAAAGCACACCCACACCATCACACCGCTTCCTCCATGCTTCACGGTTGGAAGCATGCAGTAAGAGACCTTCTGTTCACATTTTCTTTTTCGATTGCTCTCAGTTTGAACTCAATCTGACAGAGACTTCGAAGTTCACTGCTTTTCGCTTTTCATAGTTCCTCCGTTTCAGCTATTTGACCGTAAAGGCCTGATTGAAGAGATGAATTCATTGTGCCTTAAAACCTGCATTAAGAGTGGAGACCCTGTGTATTTTGAGGTTTGCTGTGTGGACTTTGGGGTCGAGTCTGGCTGACCACGTTGGGGCCAGACTGATCACATTATTTAACAAGCAGGTCGACATCTGGGAAGCAATTCATCATTTAATTAAATGCTCCTGAAACCTGGCCTTTCGTTAATGAGATTAATTTAAATAATTAACGACAAGCTGACACAAGCACAAGAACTGATGAATAATTAAGCAGCATTTTTTCAGCTGCAATCAGAGGGGAAGGGAGCACTTTAATGGTAGAGTGCTTTTTTAATATAACGTTTCAGCTAATTTCTTTAGAAGATACACACACACACACACACACACACACACACAACACAAGGCTAGAGGAGGGTTTCTGTGTGTAAACATTCTGTACAAAACAACAGGAGGGCAGTGTATTGCTCACATGTTCAGATCATAAGTCCAAAGCTGGAAAGGTGTGTCTGTCTACTGGGCTTGGCTAGGTGTCCAGTTTCCTTCTGACCCCTTTCCCCAGGCACAAGCTAGCTTTCAAACTTCACACAGAAGAGTGAGCGAGAGGGACAGAGGCGTCCAGCATTAGAACCGGTGCAATGAGACATCTCATCTGACTGAGCAAGACTTGCCTGCTCTGTGAATAAATTTACCTACGTAAATATACATGACTTTAATTTTTGAAGATTTTTGGAATTCAACGGAACGCTGTCTCTAGTAAAATCACTTAAAATAGTTGCTAAAAAGCATTTTCTCGCGCCTACATCTGCATCTGTAACAGTCTCAGAGAGAGACTTTGTGTCTTTGTGCTGTGCTCAACATTGCATTGACAAGAAAGCCTCCTACGTGGCTGTTTCTGTTTCAGTTCATGACTGGATGTGATATTGTTGATCATTAGCGTCTCTTTGGTATAATTGGTGGATCATACCCGTGAATATAATCCCAAAAAGAGAATATTTATATAATCTTGCATAATTTATCTAATCCTATTAGAATTGATCCTGTTTTAGACGCAAACTGTCGTAACTCCAAATATTGATTGATTTTGAATTTAGTATAACAATTTGCCATAAAAAAACGTAATTATTTATATTTCTGAAATCATTCTTTGTTTAAAGATATTTTAGAATCTACTGTCTGATGAATTTCTGAGATAGAACAGGGAATGCCACACATACAGGAAGTTATATCACAACCAGGAAGTAAAGCTTTCAAAAAGGCTGCTCTCCTTCAAAGATGTTTTTTTTTTCTTTACCCCACTCCTCTCTTCTTTTCTTCCACATTTCTCTTTGTTCCCTTCTTGATACAAGACTGTGTGCTTCCAACTAGATCTTAAGCTAAATAAATCTGTGTTTTCTGTTAAATTTTCTTATACCTTGCCCACCTGTAATGGGTTATGATTTATGCTTAAATAATGATACTTCAAATCTCTTAAAACGTTTGCACAGTACAGTAGATTTTGGTCAGTGTGCAGATGATCAGAGGGTTTGTGTAACTGAGAGTAGGTGACCGTGGGATCTCTGGGTATCTCTGTGGCTGTTGGAGCGTTTGCTGCAAGGAGCTAGGATTACTTGCAGGGGTTTTTCAGGGTAGGCCATTTCTGAAAGCCAATGTTTACATTGAAATTTGCTAAAAGGGTCCCTCAAAATAAAATAAAATGCAGAATCTACGGTGTCATCAGAGGTTGGAAGAATGCAGATAAATTCCTGGAAACATGTTTTGGTTGCCGGACGTTGTTTTCTGAAGTATTTTTGAAAAACCTGGCTATTCAGTTCATCTATGGACCAATCTAGTGTTTCGTAAAGTATTTTATACTCCGACACTCTGTCCAATCAAGGGTCTTCTTGCCTCTGATTGATCGACATTGAAGTAAGATGCCTCGAAGGAAGAGGCCAACGATAAAAGATGTACGGCACAAACTGTAGCCAAGGCTTCATTTTTGTTGTTGCTCTGAATTATTTTGTGAATGTTTTTTGTAATGAGACTCTTGATTTGATCAGTAAATACCTGAAGTCACAGCGAGGCCCGTTTGCGTGTGGAAGCTTTCGTTCTAATTTTAGTTTTTCATGGGTTGGGGCTTTTTGACGGTGAATTTGAACGCATCTAAACACAATGACGGAATAAGCCCTTGTTACCTGATCGTGATGTCCTGAAAACACCCATAATGCATCTGCATGCTCGGTGCCCACAGCCTCCGCAGTCACTCACTCTATTCTTTTCTGTTTCCTTTTTTTCTTCCTCTCTCTGTTGCCTTCCTCCACCTTTAGAGAAGAGTGTTTCAGGGAGGGGACGCATCAGATAATCTTACACCTCCCAGGGGCATTTGCTGAAATGTATGTGTGTGTGTGTGTGTGTGTGTGTGTGCGTGCGTGTGTGTGTGTGTGTGAGTTGGGGGCACAGGTAACAATGTATTTTACATGAAAGGAAGAGGATAAAGTTACAGCACTGATAACCATAATACTGAAAGGATAAAAAGAACAAGAAAAGGGGGACTGTTTTCTCTCTCTCTCTCTCTCTCTCTCTCTCGCTCTCTCTCTCTCTCTCTCTCTCTCTCTCTCTGTGTCAGGCCAGGAATCTGCCTATAGAAGACACTCCGGCATGTTTATTCATATTTTTAACTTTGTTTAGCAGACTCTATGCTATCTACCACGGACCAATGAACACATTCTTACTTCCTACATCTGCTTTTGCCAAATAGCAATCAAAGTAAGCCTTTGAATATTTCAGGTGTTTGTTTTCATTCACTCTTGGAACACTCGATGATGTTGGGGGTCATGCCTCAGGTCCAGTACTTTTGAAGATGGTTCTTAATGACTTTGTCTGTGAGTTTGGGGTCATTGTCCTGCTGCAGAATAAATGTGTGAGCAATCACATGCAACGCTTGAGTTTCACTTGACAAATGGTTCCATTTTGCGTTTGTGACCTTGGTTTGAGTCGTGAGCTGGTGGTTATTTCTCCATCCTGCTCCACTCTATCCTCTTGATTTCTTGTTTCTCCCCTATGCTCCTATTAAGACCAAAAAAAAAAAACATTTTAATACTAACTTATAACTAGAATGTACCTAAAAGATGAGAGTTGATGCTGTATGTAAAAATTAATGCTGGTTTGAAGGTGAAAGTAGTGAAACCAAATATTTGTCGATTGAATTATACATTTGAATTTACTGCTGCACATTTTTGTTGTACGTTTTCAGCAAACTGTGCGTGGTTGAATCTCAGAAATGAATCAATAAAAACACACTTTAGAGAGATACCACTAGAACCACTTTCTGTATTTAGAATATATTCTATATTTTGATGAGGGTTTTCTCTTGCTTATACACTTCATATACATACGCTCACAACTTTGCACACTGACAAAATGTTTGATTTCTTGGTAATTTTTTTGTCGAGGTACAGTCTCCAAATGCTGCGTTTATGATTGTGGCCAAAAATTGTGGTTACCTTAACCAGCACAACTGTATATTCTTAATATCTGGGAATATATAAAGGTTTTATTGACGTATTACAAATGAAAATACTCTGTAAAATTGTCTATAGATGTTCTATGGCTAGTCACTAAAGATTAAATAAAAATCTGAATGCCTCCCGCTTTTGATATCTGCTTCAATGGCAAATAAATGGGAATAAACTTTGCGACACATTTAATGATTATTTAATACATGGCTTTTTTTTTCCTTCTTAGATTTTTAAAACTGTAACAAGGTAAATCTAACCAAAGTTCTGTCTATCTGCATAAAGCCTGTCGTTTTTTACCTTTTACAGCTGAACAGAATGAAGCACTGGGTGCTAGAGCATGCTTTAACACTCACCGTAACACAAGCAATGGGTTCTAATCAGGTTTTGATTTCACTGCTATGCATTACTTTTCTTTGCTGTTTGCCATTTCAAACAGTCTGCCAAAGACGTACCAATTTCACTTCATAAATCCATAAACAGCCTCAGACCAGCGTTCAGCAGCACGTCCCATTGGATGCTGGATCCAGCTGGGACCATTCTCATGTGCTCCGTCTATTAAATGCTTCAAGAACGCAGATGCTTCTGCTGCAACTAGTGGAAGAGTGAGCCGCTACAGTTACACCAAGATTTACAGTGGGCTTAAAGCTCTGTGCGCTCAGCCCCTCACCTGCTAGCTCTCAGTGTGTCCGGCTAATTCGAGGAGACCATGTTAGCCATGTTTGCACTCAGGGCAGCACAATTAAATACACAGAACCAGAGGAATCCTGTCAGGATTGTAAACCATGTGAGATGTTCCAGCTGTGAAGGTGCACATGCAAGGGATGAAGTAACATTGAAAACAAAATTATCGTATTTTAGTGATTTAAATTTATTTTTATTTATTTATTTTTTTTTTTGTTGAGGCCGGAAATTGATATCGGAATCCAAAATTGGATTTATTGCACTGCTCAGTATTTACCCCTAGTGGCCCCTATATATAGATTTGATATAGTCCCCAACCTCTTCCAGACCACGGATGCCGGCATTTCTTTCCACAGACCAGTCCTCGGGGTATACCTCATTATTGATCGGTTCTAGTAAAAGCGTTCTTTTTCTTTCCAAACTTTTAAAGACGTTTGTTATTTACTGATTGTACTATTTTGTGGGTTAAATAATGGAGATTCAATCAAGAGAATTTGGTCGTTTTTCAAAATAAAAGAATGTTTAAATTCAGATAATAAATAAAAGTGAAATTATTATTGATTTCATTAAAGTTGTACCAATTGATGCACAGACCTGTACAGGTCAGGGGTGTCCGTGACATCACCAGTACCACCCTACAATGCATTTTTGAGCTAAAATTTGTCCCTTGAGACCAGCTATGATGTATGGGTTGGAGACTGTGGCTGTGAGGAAGAGACAAGAGGCAGAAATGAGGATGTTGAGGTTCAGTTTAGGAGTGACGAGGATGGACAAGATTAGGAACGAGCGCATCAGAGGGACAGCTCAGGTTGGTTGTTTTGAAGACAAAGAGGCCAGATTGAGATGGTTTGGACATGTGCAGAGGAGAGATACTGGTTATATTGGTAGAAGGATGTTGGAGATAGAGATGCCAGGCAAGAGGTCAAGAGGAAGGCCAAAGACGAGATATATGGATGTGCTGAAAGAGGACATGAAGGTAGTTGGTGCAAGAGTAGAGGATACTGAGGACAGAGAAAAGGATGATTTGCTGTGGTGGAGGAGGGTAACTGGGAACAGCCAAAAGGAAAAGAAGAAGTTACAGTATGTGACATACATCTCATTAGTCTTTTGGAGAACAGTGGTACTAGCGGTTTCACTGGAACAGTATAATGTTAAAGTATTTGTATGCCTGTGTATGCTTTTGCTTTGTCTGGCAGCATAGGTTTCTGAAAAATGGAAGCGTCAAAGTAATCAGGGTGTTTCCTGTCAAAAGGGGCTAAAACTTTATCATTATTACATCAAAAACACTTTAAATCAGTTTAAGTCAAGCGCAAGCATTATAGATTACCAATGATGTGCCATAATAAAGAGTTAAAATAAAAACACAAAAGTTTACACCATTGTTTCGCACAGGGGTTTCTCCTCTTGGGACTTTTATTATGGCACATTATTGGTAATCTCAACAACTCAACAAAGCTTTGTGCTAGGTCAAAAGTGTATGCGCACGCATGTGTGTGTGGTTTCAATTAGGAGCCAGATGACGGCTGAGGCGTGTAAACTGATTGTGAGAAGTTTATTGACTTGTGGCACTCTTTGATCCTTCCTTTGGTTTTATAATAAACGGTTTTTACATATTTTACATGGTTGAAGCTGTGGCGTAGGACTAATGCCATGATTGTTGACCTTGGAAGAAAGCAAGCTAGAAATAACTGAATGGGTCACGAGGACAAACTCAAAGAGAAAAACATTGACTGAGAAGAAAGAGTTCTGAAGTGTTTCTGATTACTTTGCTTCTAAAAAACAATTGATCTACAAGAAAAGGCAGAATCTGGTATTTAAAACATTTTTGAAAATTCCAGTCAAACTCGTGTATCTATATAGAGCTTAACGTTTGCATTTCTCACAATACAATAAACACTTTACAGACTTATTTTGCTCCTAATGATTCAATGTTTAGTTTGAAAAAGAAAAGTTAAATGCTAAGCTAAGAACGCCAGGGTCTAGTTTAATGTGTATCATCCATGCCTCTAGGGGGCAGTGACAAAGTTTGGAAATTCCTCTTGTTTCTCTCACTTTTTCCACATATTGAAGATCTTATCTCCCAGTAGCTCCACAATACATACTATGCCATTTTGTATCGCAGTATTTTGTGCCATGATGTAATGTTACACCCCTAGATAATTAAGCCAGGATGATCACACAAAGATGTTTTTAACACAGAGTCCTTTGCTCTTTCCTCAGGTGAAGAAATGCACCACTGATCTCCGTGCTCCAGACCCAGTGGACAGCAGGTAACGTGAGAGCGCTCGCATTCACAGACCTACAGTATACTCACAGGAGTCCATTTAGAGGTTATTTATGAGTGAGAGTGAACTGTGGGAGTGAGTGATGTACAGATAAAGAAGAGAGAGGGATGGTAAAGTCATTGTGTGCGAGTGGGTGTAGCAAAGAGTACCACATCTATTGGAAGAAACATGGCTATCAGAGTGGATGTGCGTACACTCCAGAATATTCACACAGATGTTTATGCCATAAATGCAAACAAAGGAACTTGTGTGTCTCTCTCTGATTGCTATTACATTTTACTGGGAGCAGGTTTGAACACATGTCTTTCGGATTAAAGTTTCAAAGTGAGATCTGCATCATGCTGAGAGCTCCAACATGAGTGGAGCTGTTTTTTATTGACAAAATTAAATAATCATAAGAATAATCATATAAACTTGTGTTTTAAAGAATTCGTTTGTGTGTAGAGCCCAGTTGATTTGTTTTTTGAAGTCTCCAAAAACAGGTTGAACGCATTCTTCAAGGTCTAAAAACACAAATGTTTACCAGTTTTTAAAAGACTCTGTAATGAATCATTTTATATTATGTTAGTTCATATGAAACTCCTCCTTTTCGTAATGCAACCTGCGATGATTGGTGGTTCAAACCGTCTGCTCTCATTGGATACTGCGAGTCACATCCCCAAAACGGACGTCTAACAAGAAATAAAAGTCAACAACACCTTGATGCTTATCAGTATGAACCGGTCACGATGCAGCGAATGGAGAACTCAAGTTTTACAACACAGTGTGTACACGGCGCACAGCCCACCGCAAACTAATACATAAACAACACGCCAGGAAGAAGCCCGCGAGGGTAACAAAATCTGTGTCCGAAGAGGACGAAGCTCAGGGGATGATGACGCTCCAAAATCAAAAGCGATTGGAGCAGGATCGCTCTCAGTGGTAAATATTCAGTTACAATATTATTTCGCCACTTCAACAATTTTTGGCAGCGTGACGACATTTCTACTCGAATGTATGTAGGTGAACATGCGGAAACTGTAACTTGGCACATGTTTGTTTCTTTAAATCTTTATTAAGGAGTAAAACTCCATACACAGAGTGTCAACATGTTCTTCCATCTTAGAGCTAAGTTAATTTAATTTTAAAAAATTTATCCTATGAACTCTTACTTTAAGTAAGAATCTTAAACAGTGGGTTAAATGGGCATTTGATGCACAGTTTATTACAAATGAAGAGATCTGTAAACCCTGAGATTAAAACATAGCATTAATACATATATTTTTTTTAATAAAATAAGTATTTAATTTGATTAATACAGAAATATGAAAGAATCTTGCATGGAGCCAACAGCTTCTCACCGAGTTTTTCCGTGTCCCATCCCAGCCTTCAGTAGGTCTCCAGTTTTGTCCCTTGTGTTCTTAGACCACTCTGAATGATTGGTTAAGTGTGTGGACAGGTGTTTTTTTAGACTGTGGAAACCCACGCAAGCACAGGGAGTGGCTTTGTAATTATTTAATTCTAATACTTGGAATGATTTTTTTTGTCAAAACTTGAAAAACCTGCACCCTGCCGAATACAAAGGGAGAAGGGTTCTCTTTGTTGATTGAAATGTTTATAAAGTGTTTCTCAGCCGATGGGAGTGTTGAATTATGATGAGTGATCTAGATGATTACACTACATTTTATTTATATTTGTGCAATATTACAACATTTAAACCAAAAACTCACATTTTCCCTTCTTTGTTGAGATTAAAAATAACTGTTTACATACACATTCTCTCGGCTGCCTCAATATTTTGATTGAAATGTATTTAGAATGTGTTTTTGTGTTCGTGGCAGGGTGCTGGAGATGCAGGACCTAACAGATGCACAGCACTCTGTTAACAGTAGCAGTGACGGCACGTCCAAACTGGACAAAAACCTCCTCAGCAACAGCATCACCACCAACGGAAACGGAGGTATGCGACAATCACCAATGTTTGTTTACGTATGGTATACCCCTGGTACCTCACATAGACCCTCAGACAAACCTTAAACTGGATGTAGGCAGCTTTAGTGAAGTCTGCGTGATTAGCCACACTGACTAGCCAATCAGAAAGCAAGAAGCATCCAAAGAGGCGGGTTCAATAAATAAACGCACGGGACCGGGGTAAAAATATCGTGATATTTATTGATATAATAATTTTCTCACTTTTCTCTTTAGAAATTATTATTCAGTTATCTATTATTGTGTTTATGTTGGACCAAAAAACAGTGTGTATTTGATAAAAATCCAGGTTTTTTTCCCCTAAATGTATATTTAAAAATAATGGTAAAAACAAGTTTGTCCGCAAGTTTGCAAATAAAGTGTTTTTT
This sequence comes from Danionella cerebrum, assembly GCA_007224835.1. NCBI lineage: Eukaryota > Metazoa > Chordata > Actinopteri > Cypriniformes > Danionidae > Danionella > Danionella cerebrum. Next base: position 278,083 of record SRMA01026163.1, read on the forward strand.
TTTAACAGATGAATGGCGAATAAATAAATCACCTTAAACAGAAAGGAGGAAACAGCGCCATAAAGTCGACGTGTGGCCAAAAGTATATTGCATGTGTAGTGTCAAGCACTTCCATAGAGAACGAATGGGAAAGTTAAGTGAAGATAACCGTTAACCATACCGCGGCTCCTTCAGGGAAACACTGAACAAATATTTTAGGAAGACTCTAGATGAACTCTAGGCTAATCAGACTCTCGGTACATCGGCTACTATAAAGTTTGGGGACCCTGGAGAAATGGAAAGTTTGCTCGTCTGTGTTGTGTGACCAGAATGAGGCAAAAGACGAGAGGATAAAAGAAGCAGAAGTTAGTAAATCATTTCGATTAGAGCTCAGCTAATGATTTTAACAGCTTGAACATACTCTCATACACACAGACAGGGAATTGTGCTTCTGCCAGAACATCGACATATTCAACATTCTCCTCTGTCTAGCTCATCAGCTCACAGCCTGGACCGAGACCCCAGACACACAAACCACCCACCCACCCGCATCTCACCATGAATCCCACTGCCAGCGAAGCCTCATTCATCTTACTTTAGAGGACTTTCAGTCCCTTACAAACACACACATTGATTTCATTTTTTTTTCAACTGTGGCGTCTTTTTTTCTCCAAAGGTGCCTTTGACAGAGCTGTCACAAACTCGATATGCCCAAATGTGCTTTTTGAAGCCTTTTATGAGTTACAAAATGGTCTTCAAACCCAGCAGGGTGCTTTCACACCTTCGTTTTTGAAAAACCCCAGGGAAAAGGGGAGTGGTCAGTCAAGAAGTAATGAGATAGCAGATGGCAGAACATAGGTGTGTAACTAATTGCTGGTCATAATTGTGTGTTTTTCTTTCATTGTTAACTGTGGGAGCACAATCTAATAGCCTCAGAAATTGTAATTGTAATGTAAATTCTAATTTCAGTCAGTAAATGAAATAAATGCTGCCAGTTAACTTATAAATCTTAGTTGCATTTACCTAAGCTAATAGAATTTACTTTGATAATTCCATTCGTTCCCATATGTCCTTGTTTAAAATACTTTTCACAATCTTCTGAGAGACTTTTTAGATCACAGTAGGTCTTCAGTGGTCTTCAACCATTTATAACCATGGCCAAACTTTTCTAATGGTAATTAAAATGGTGTTAATATCAAGTGCCACAAGTTTCTAATCTTATTGAATTACTGGGTAATAGAGCCCCCCTTACATCTGACTCCGCCCCCAGGTGAGAACATGACAATATTAAACACGGCTGATTGGCTGCTGGGCTGCAGTTCACCGCCCACTGCCCCAAGTATGAAGAATGATGGTATTCTGCATGTGTTTGCTGTGCTAGCTGTTTGTCTGTATTCGGTGCAGTGCTTTTATTTTTGTCACAATGATACTTCCCCAATTTAAGAGTTCTTTCGGTTTTGAGAGAGAGGAGCAGAGACAATCTGCGGACAGCGTGTCTAATTTGTTTTTTGGTTACTTTTTTTGAAGTTAAGTCTGAGCCCCTGAACAGCAGCGAGGCTGTGAGTACGCCAGGGGACTCTGGCCTGGACACATACACTGGGTCAGGTAAGACTTACGCACACACACACACACACGCACACACACACGCGCACACGCACACATGCGTTGCATTGAGAATGCTTGCTGTAATCCCGCTTGGGACCGTGATGAAAGCTCTGAGCCCTCAATCTTTGTGCTGCCCTTGAACAAACGTCACCAGGACCACAAACTCCTTATTTAGGTCAATGTGCTCACACGCCGAGCGAGAGCGAGCGCCTCCGACCATGCGCTCCCCTGCAGAGCGCTTTGAAGCTGACAGTGGATTGTGATGTCTCTATAAAGAAGACACACGTTTCGGTCGACTGTGTCTTTTAGTGACAGTATTGTTGCGAATTCTCAAAAGATAAAAAAGTTTATTAAAGCTACAGACAGCGAATAACGTGTTCTCGCACATCAAACACTTTTGCTCCTTGGTGGTTAGTGTTGCGCTATGAACTATGATTAATTCTGACATGTGTTCAAGCGAGAACTGTCTGAAATTAAACACATAACGGGATATTCCATGTGGCCTCTAGGTGGCACTGTAACTGTTCAGAGATGGACTGGTAGCATTGTTGGTGAGTTTGGTGTTCTATTGCTGAGTTTTAACATTTTCCTTATTCAGGGTCGAAAAATTCCACAAACGTTATTCAGGCCTTCGGATCAGACTGCTAGGGTTTGATGGTGATTACATAAAATCTTTAGGAGGATTTACAAAAAGTACAAAACCTGGAATTTGAAAATCTTAAATAACTGACTTCCTGATGGTTTTGTAAACTTGCTGCAATGTACTTTTTTCTAGGTCCCATACATAAGTATTCCAAATTTCAAACATACTTCAAAAAGGGTATGAAATAGCAGTGTAAAACTGCAGAAAAATTGATGTTCCATGTGGCCACCAGGTGGCACTTTAACTTATACTCTATGTTCAGACACTGGTAACATTGTTGGTCGTTTAAAGGCCGAAATTCAACATTTTCCATATTCATGGTGAAAAATCGAAATTCAGCGGCCCACCAAGTACATGTCGTTTAAGTGAATAATGTCCCACAGGCCTTTAGGTCAGACTGCCTGGGCCTATAGAGTACGAGGCCTATAATTGGTTCGCTACATAAGGGATCCACATTTCAATCATGTTCCTCAAACACAATAATAAATATTAATCAGCAGAAAATGTTGAAGAGGATTGTTCCAAATGGCCCCCAGGGTGGCGCTATAACACAAACTCTAGGTTTATATGTTGATGTATTCAAGCTTAGAACATGGCAAGTTTGATTACGATTGGATGGCTGAGGTAGAAAATATCCTCTTAGAATTTCAGCGACCGTCATGTATGCGTTTATTGGTTTATTGAAGTCAAAAAGAGGTGGAAGGAAAAAATCGCTCGGAGACGTTTGTTAAAGAATGGCACAGGCAAAATAACAGTTCCTGTCAAGTTTGGAAACATAGTCCAAATAATTTTTTTTAAAGGTTTGGTAGTATAAACATGTGACCAGTTTTTATGTGTTCAAGCACCATTAGCTGAAATACTATAGATGGCGCTATGGAGCCATTTTTCCACGTCGTAAACTTTCACCAGAAACTCTTGAGTTTTCTAACATGTTTAGGCCCTCAAAAGTTACAACTGAAAAGTCTGAAAAGAAGAAGTGGAAGAAGAAGAAACTCAAAAGCAGAAGGTGTGCATCTGAGGAAGAGAAGAACTCGAGAGAGAATGAAACCATGAGATTCTTTGATTTACACCAATGATTTTCCTGTTTTTTTTTTTACTGCTGTTTGTTAAATTGAATCCAGCTGTTCGGAGAAACTGCAAGCTGCCAATCAAACCGAGCATTTTCGGTTGTGAGCTGAAGCCTCTTGGAAAATTCCCATTCACTGGAAGTGGTCCAAAACAGATTGTAGTTTAAGAAATAAATCACAAGCACAGTTTAATCACAGCTGAGAAGTGGTGCATCATATTGTGTTGTGTTTTGTGTTTGCTTTTGTTTAAAGTTATTAGCAGCAGTGGATTTAGTCCTCGGCCGGCGCACCAGTATTCACCACCTCTTTACCCTTCAAAGTAAGTAACACTTTTACTGAACATGGAATTTTTGATTTATAAACCAGCTTCACATGAAGCCGAGACTGTTTTAAAGTGTTAATCTTCTTCAAAAAGAGGACCTCACCTTTTCAAACACATGAATGTATTTGGCGTAACTTAAATATTAGGCCTTCAGGAAGCAAACGGTGCCTTGTGATTGATTAGTAACCGCGTATGTTACATTTAGAATTAAAATGACTCAGACTAGGGCTCTGAATGTTTAAAATAGTTTGTCTGTTTATTTCTGTTTGTTTATTGACTTACTTTCTGTTGTCATCATTTGAAAAATATATAATTTACCTCATTTTGAAACAGCTGAGTAGGAGGCTTAAAAATGATTGAGGAACAGCCAAAACGAGGTGACGTGGAGACTCATGTGTGCATGAGAATAAAGATGGCAGCAGATGCTTTGGACTGATGAAAAGCAGGGCGGTGGTTGGTTGAATGTTTGGAGCTTTTTTGAAATTTGATCACTATTATTGGTGTTGTTAATGCTGAGAAATATATGCGAATGTATGGGCATCATGGAGCCAAATTTAATCTGCAGCAGGACAATGACCCCAAACACCGTAAAGTAGACATCTTCACTGTAAAGTAGAACAAGACGTACTGGAAGTGATGCATGGCACCCACAGAGACCTTATCTCAACAAGGCTGCTTCCACAGAAGATCTGTGGTTAGTTGTTTGGAATAACCTCCCAGCCGAGTTCCTTTAAAAACAGTGTGGAAGTGCATCTCGAAGAATTGCTGCTGTTGTGAAATCACCAAATATTCATTTTACAGCAAGTTTTCCTCTTTCTGTTAACATCAATTGCTCTAATTGTCTTTGATTGCTAGGCCTTACCCCCATATCCTGTCTACTCCTGTGGCTCCGCCCATGTCTGCCTACACAGGCCAATCACAGTTCACTAGCATGCAGCAGTCCACAGTTTACACGCCCTACTCTCAAACTACTCCACCCTACGGCCTCTCAACCTACGGTAGATCTTTTCAAGTTGTTAATTCTGATGTTTTCAGGTGTTTGTGGTATTTTAGTCTAGTTTAATTATAGACTATGTGAGCACTCTGAAAGGCCTTCGAGTGACTGGTCCCCTCTCTTGATCTCGAGATACAGATTTGGGTGTAATGTTGCCGGGGATAAAAACAGAAGGAGGGCTTTCCCAGAGCCAGTCCAGCCTACAGCCGGGGCTCAGCTATAGCCCTGGATTTACCACCCCCCAGCCTGGACAAACGGCCTACTCGCCCTATCAGATGCCAGGTTTGTTCATACGGATATTTGATTGGATAATTTCTGAGAATGTGGCAGTATTCATCAAATCTGAAAAAAAAAGTTTTGAATTTGTTTGCCACTGTTTTGTATTTTAAGGTGATAATTTTCCGGCTTATTTGATGTTATACAGCCTTTGGTATTAAGATGTTTTTGTTTGCTTTTCAGAAAATAATAAAATGTTTGATTTTTCTGTCCAAAATCAAAATTCTAGTGAAATTTGTATTATATTAGCATGAAAAATGATTGTGGTCTATAAAGGTGAAACAATTATTATGTTGGCTTGTATTTAACCCAAGAAGGGGCTAAATATTTACCCTAGCAACCAAACTTTTTCCCTAGCAACCAAATTTCAGCTTTGGTAAATGATAAATACATTGGCATTAGTTTATATAACATACAGTGTCGCATTATAGGGAACATTATATTATGTCGCTGATCCTTCCATAGCAACCTGAATGTTTACCATAGCAACCATTATGGCATATCACTAAGGAAAATATTCAAGACATGACGGTTTGTTTATACTACTCAAAATGGCATGGGGAATTTTGTATGAGGTCACTGACTGCTCCATAGCAACCAAAAATTCTATATTGGCCAAAAAACATCAAATTATTTTTTTTTATGAGTCTGAGCTTAAGATTTGGTTAAGAGGCATATAATGGAAGGATTAACACTGATCTTTACTTGAAACTGGGGACAGTGGTTTAACTGGGTGTTTGGCTGATCACAAGTTGCATCTATTTTGGCATAAACTCAACTGGGTTTTCTCTTTCGCAGCAGGGTCCGGTTTCACAACCTCTCCTGGTCTCTACACTTCCAACAACTCCAATCCAGGCAACTTCACCACACAACAGGTAAAGATCTGCGCACGTACGTCAGAGTTCAGCAAGCGAGCAACTGTGTTAACAAACAGGTCACCATCCTCCGTCTGAGTGGATTTTTATTCTTGCATCCCTAAACTTTTATTATTAAATATGCTGCCAAAGGAAAGGACCCAACAACACTCCTGACTCCCACTGATCAATTTAACAGTGTAAACAAAGCGAGGTCCTGGCAACGGTTGAGATAACGGAGTACGAGAAGAGAGCGCTATGGTGGGGTTTCTCTCCGAGCGTTTTACTGCGTCGTTCATGTTCTTGAGCGAGTGAGTCAGTGACAGCTTTAGAGTCTCCTCCCGCCAGAGAGCCCTCTCCGTCTGCAAGTGTAAAGTGCTCTCAAAGATACAAGAGAAGTCAGGGAGTGATAAAAAGAGCTCTGTGTGGATGGGCCAGAAATCTGGATGTTCCAGTCCTTGTGCTTTAACATTTCTCTTTTTATTAGTCCCCAGAGGATCCACTCCCTCTCTCTCTTTGTGATCATTCAAGAACTTTAAACCCATGTTTTCCTCATGTTTCAACTTCAGGATCTCTGTGCAGGCTTGCTTTGATGTACAGAATACGGTTAATGCTTATATGTTTACAAATTTTTGATTTCTTGGCCATTTTTTATTTTATGGATAACATAAAGCCATTTACCATCAAACAACTGTGTTTACTCTTTTTAAAAAAAAGTACAAATTACAGAAAAAGTAAACTTTAAAACTGTTTCATTTGGAGTATAAAATTATAGAATGGTAGTAATAATAATAATAATAATACATTTTATTTGAAGTGCCCGAATGACTGAGCAAATCAGCAAGTAATGGACAAAAAACTAGAGAATAAATAAAACGAAGAGGACCATCTTTAAATTTGTTCAATAAGAGCAGCACTGTTTTTTTTTTTTTTATAAATTCTAATGCTTTTATGTGAATCTTTTTTATTTTCCGTTTTATCTCTGATCTGTTTTTATTCTTTTATTCTGAATCTTTTAATGGTTAAAATGTGCTATACTATACAAAGACAATCAGAGCACATATTAAGTTTGGTTTAAAAGTGTTACATGTTGGATGCAACATTAAACAAATAATTCTTAGCGTCTGTGAGTGGAGGTCATGAAGATCAGAGATAATTATAACAATTAAAATAACTTCTACTGTATGTTGAACATAGGTGTCAATGGGAATCTGCTGACTTCTGACACCAGCCTCAAGTGGCCAGTAGGTGAATTGCAGGAGCAGGTTAAATTTAGAAAAAAGGAAAACACTCAACATTAAACAGTGGCGCAGTGGGTAGCACTGTGGCCTTCCAGGTAGAAGGTTGTCGGTTCAAGGCTCGCCGGTGACCTTCCTGGAAGGAGTTTGCATGTTCTCCCTGTGCTTGCGTGGGTTTCCTCCGGGTACTCCGGTTTCCCCCACAATCCCAAAAACATGCGGTTAGGTTAATTGACTAATCTAAAATACCCCCTTAGGTGTGCATGTGTGTGTGTGAATGTTGCCCTGCGATGGACTGGCGAACTGTCCAGGGTGTACCCCCCGCCTCTCGCCCAATGTGTGCCGGAGATAGGCACCGGCAGACCCCCGTGACCCCGAAAGGGAATAAGCGGGAATGGAAAATGAATGAAAAAAAACATAAACATAATTTGAAGTTTTCTGATGAAGGCAGTTGATGATAATTTGCGCCTGCTGCAGTGTTTTTCTTTTGTGCTAATGATACAAGGTAGTAGCCTGCACAAACATGTGACTCCGAGTGAGCTCTAAAAGTTTTTTATTAGCTGTTCTATTGGAGTGTAATGTGTCTCTTTAAACACTTCAGTCCAGTGCTTTTTGTTTGCAGCAGGAATATCCCTCGTATACAGCTTTTGGGCAAAATCAGTATGCTCAGTATTACTCTACGTCCTCCTACGGTTCCTACATGACCTCTAACACTTCGTTGGACGGCACAGGTTCAGTCTCCACCTATCAGCTGCAGGACCCCATCATGACAGGGCAAGCGGCCGACCTGAATCCAGGTGAACATCAAACGCATGCACAGCAAAAGTTTTTATAAAGTGGTCCTCCTCGGCTCGCGGCTCTTATCTGGCCGTGAACACTGCCATTTCATTTTAAAGTGAACCATTAAAGTTGGTTTGAGTTGAATTGGGTTTTTGTTTCAAATTCGTGCAGTGGGCTTCATAAAATCTGTAAAATGAATTACACATTGGGTTCTGAAATCATGTGAAATATTTGAATTCTTGGTCTTTTTTGCAAAGGTGAGTTTGAGCCGGGACAGAGCCCATCAACACCCATCAAGGAGATGGAGGACCGAGCTTGCAGAGCGGGGGGAGCTAAGGCAAGAGGCCGGAGCAGGAAGAGCAATCCCTCCCCTCCACCTGACAGTGACCTTGAGGTATTTCCTCAAAGAGGAAAATCCTGGAAAATGTATTCGAGCTCTGGGAGTTTACTCTGTTTGTGTGTGTTTTCAGAGGGTGTTTGTTTGGGATCTGGATGAGACGATCATTGTGTTCCACTCGCTCCTCACAGGCTCTTATGCTCAGAAGTACGGCAAGGTGAGAGGAACCGTGCAAGTCTTCTATTTGTGTTAATCTTAAATGGCAAAGTGTGTTTTTTTTTTTCAATTTGCACTTTGACAGCCACATACAGGAATTATGCTTTGTGTGATCTGTGCTTTGACATTGTGTGGTGTCACCATGGGTGAATCAAAAATGGTGATTAAAGAGGAGCTCATATGCCGATAACAATGAAAAACATAACTGACAGCAGTAATACGGAGCCAAGCATCCAGCAAATGTGAGCGCCAACGGCACTGAACAGAAAAACAAAGAATTCTACTGAAATAAAACAGAATTCAAGTGGATTGAACAGTATTTAATTTTTTTTATTTTTGGCTATTAGGCGGAACTTTCAGTAACTTATGTTTTGGGGTCCGCCTCATGTATTGCTGCCTCACGCCAAGTTTGGCGTCAATATAGCAAAATGTTTGTGAGCTTTTTTTCAAAACTCTAAACTCCAATCAACACAACATGAATAACTTTTGACCAGCAAAATCTAAGGATGTTTCAATTCAACTTTAGTGAAAATCTGACAAACAAAGTAGGATTTTGATCTAATTCAATTTGGTGGACAGGAAGTTCAAAACAACTATGAAAAAAAATGGTATTTATGTTCACGGGACAACCCAGAGAAAAAGGCTAGATGTGATTTATAGATTATTGGCATTTTTCTACATTTGTCTACATCCTTTGACCGCAAAGTGACGCTGGCTTGACTCTCTTTGGGGTCTAGTGGCATACATTCTTGCGTTGAGAGAATGGATTTTTTGACTCCTGCATTTAATGAATGTTACATTAAAGCGTTCTTGAAATGCAGTCAATTTTATTCGCCACGGTCAGTAAAAGGTTTGGAGTTTGCAAAAATAGGTTTTTCGTAAAGTTCAAATTGGCAGAAATATTCTCATGGTGGAAAACTTAAAATTTGTTGAGAATTGTTATTCTGCGAATAAATTCTAGTCGGTATGGTTGGTAAATGCTTTGACCAAATGTCGTGTAAATTCAAAATGGTGCAAAAAATGGTCGATTTGGCTGGAGCCAAGGATTCAGTGGAAAGTGGAATTTCATTTATACGAGTAGAAAGATTGATGGAAGACGCTAATATCTGAGATCAATGACAGGAAATCGAAACACACTGAGTTTATAAAGTGATATAGACAGAAGTTCTACATGAAGTTACATTATGACTAATATTTACAATAAATCCACGTAAAGTTCATTATTTCAAATGTTGTGTGCGGCCGTCATTCGCAGATGGCAGCGTGAGGAGCGTCTTCTGACAGCTTCGCTCATTTCTTGCTGCTCAGTTCGTGAGAGACCTAGAGACAGCTGCGGCTATTCACGGCTCTGCCTCTATTTCTGCAGCCTCTGTGACGATGAAAAGCCTCCGTTCTTAGGCAGCTCGGCCAGAGCCTCTACGAACGCTGTGACAGCACTCACACATCTATAGATTTATTTCTCCACTGATTGGAAAACAACCAATCGGAGCGGTCTATTTCCATCACCTTGTTTAATTTTTTTGACGACGTTTAAACCTTTATCATCATTTCCAATTTTCGTCGCTGTTGCCATTGGGTTTGTGCAAGTGTTCTTTTCTATTCTCGTTCGCCCTCTCAGCCAATGAGCTCCGAGCCAACCAGCTCCATCACATATGATGATTTTCACAGCTGGCCATCCTCCCCGTCTCACTCATTGCTTTTTTTTAGTGCTAGTGTGTTAAAAGTGTTCTAAAACAAGTTACTATCATTCATCAGTGGGTTTACACATCCGAGCAATTGCTCATCGCTCCAAAAAACGATGTTCTAAAAGACGCTCGTCTCTGAGCTTCTTTTACAAATATTTTGTGGCCTTTCTTCTGGAAACTCGACCATGCTACCCACTTTCCTTCAAGTGTTCAGCTCAAGTTGAGAATGTTTCTTTTCTCCTTAACAACTTTTTTACAACAAAACAGGCCAGAAACCAGGTTACCTTTACCAGCGGCTCATACTCTTTTGTCAGTTTTTGTGCATGTTATCAGGCCAGAATCTTTTGAAAAAGGGAGAAATGTTTTTGCGATACCTTGCATATTTTCAAGAAACCAGAAAACTTTCCTTATGAGCACAACTAAAGTGAATGTCCAATGACTGCAGAAATTCTCAACAAAGTACATTTTATTAATATTTATCAACAAAATTCCTCATAACATTGTTTGAATTGTCAGGATCCCCCTTTGGCGGTGACTCTTGGTTTGAGGATGGAGGAGATGATCTTCAATCTTGCAGACTCGCATCTATTTTTCAATGATCTTGAGGTAACCGATCAGTGGATCGCCTCCCTCTTTGTCTTTTTGCTGGGTTATGTGGCCCCCTGCTGGTTAACTGTGGTAACTGTGTTTTCTAGGAGTGTGATCAGGTACATATCGATGACGCCTCTTCGGATGATAACGGGCAAGACCTCAGGTGAAGCACTAAACATTCTGCTTTGAAACCCAGAAGCTGTGATTTATTGGAATTTAACACTCGGCTGGACTCCCCTGTCTACAGTACTTACAGTTTTGCTACTGACGGCTTCCATGCAGCTGCAACTAGTGCAAGCCTCTGCCTAGCAACAGGTGTTAGGGGCGGAGTCGACTGGATGAGGAAGTTGGCCTTCAGATACAGACGAGTCAAGGAGCTTTACTGCACCTACAAAAACAATGTGGGAGGTGAGTTTTTTTTTTAAGCGACAGGGGTTGATTTTTCTTGAAACTTTTCAGAAATTCAATGGATTTGTGTTTTTCAGGGTTGCTGGGTCCGGCTAAACGAGAGGCATGGCTGCAGCTCCGGGCTGAAGTTGAGGCTCTCACAGACTCATGGCTGACCACAGCACTCAAGTCTCTGTCCATCATCAGCTCCAGGTCTGTCTCTGGGCATCTTCTGTTTGTAAATAGAGGACCACTAACCAGAAGACCCTCTCTTCCTCTCTCTCTCTCTCTCTCTCTCTCTCTCTGCAGGAGTAACTGTGTGAATGTCCTGGTGACTACCACGCAGTTAATCCCTGCCTTTGCAAAAGTGCTGCTGTACAGCCTGGGATCTGTGTTTCCTGTGGAGAACATTTACAGCGCTACTAAAATAGGTGAGTTCACCACAGAGAACACTGTGTTTCTGCGGTCAGTGCTCATGAGGAGTTCAGCCGGGGCCTTTTCAGCATTGACTGAGAACTCCTCAGAGTGGATCATCTTGAGCAGGAGAAGCCGTTTCTCTCTTGAACCCCCAGAAGCTCTTGTCTGAGTGTGAGGGTTTACGCTATGCCTTGTCTCTGCAGGTAAAGAGAGCTGTTTTGAGCGTATAGTATCCAGGTTTGGCACTAACATAACGTATGTTGTGATTGGTGATGGGCGCGATGAGGAACATGCGGCCAGCCAGGTAAACTCTCGACCTCTGACGTCTCACCTTGTTTTTGTTGCAGGCAAAGAGAGTTGCTTTGAGCGCATAATGCAGAGGTTTGGCAGGAAGGTAGTGTATGTTGTAATTGGGGATGGTGTAGAAGAGGAGCAGGCCGCTGCCAAGGTAACCACCCGGAAGCAGTGTGTGACTTCTCCGACTGGACTTCCTGCCTGCGTGTGTGTTTATGTGTGCTGTAGAGCTTTAGACGACTCGTGTGCTTCGTTTATTTCCTGGTCTGTAGTTAAAATGCGGATGGCAGTAGCGGTTGCTTTCTCTTCTGATCATCTGAAGGGTGAGCTTTTCTCTCTCTCAGACCCAGAGCCGTCTAGAGCAGAGATATTCAACTAAGGGTCTCCAAAGGTCAAGTGCTTTAAACTTCATTCTGTAGAACATTTCAATGAACAACTGTGATAGAACCTTAAGATACCATTTGAAAATCACTGCACAGACAGTTTTGCACATTTAAAAATGCAGCAAACAGCAAAGGATGAAAAAACACTCGATATGTTTAGTACACAAGTACAAAAAATATGTTTTTTTAATTATTATTTTTCATGTTTAATCCTTAGACGTTTCTGCACCAGTGTTCTGAATTGTGTAGGAATGACGCAGCCCTTAACGTTTCATTTTGATTTGTGGGAAGTTTTGATATTGTGTGTTTTAAACTAACAAGAGACATCATTTGTAAGGTAACTCAAATTAAAATGTGAGACAGGGCACGGTCATCTTACAATTCAGTTTAACGGACCCCACATCGCTGCCATCAGTGCCTTCTAGTGGTGAAAGAAGGGATGACCTTTACAAGTACAATAGCTGTGAGATGGCTTGTGTTTTTCAAAATTCTGGCGATTCGATTTTTGATACAATATTCACATTGTTTTGACTTTGCTTTTTTGGTGGGGATTTGCGAATTTTTATTGGGTCCCAACACTTAATTTTTATCAAACATAAAAACTATTTGTTCTCAATTATTACAGTAAAATATACTTTAGAAGTGTTTTAAAGGTTTTAAGGTAATTTATTAGAGCAAACTGTAAAGTAGCTAAATAAATGTATTAATGCCTTTATTAATTTCAATCATACATATGTTTTGTCATCAGAAAAATGATTTAATTTTTCCTTTGCTTGTAAAGGGTACGTATTAAATAATCAGCTAAAGAATTCAGCAATAAAATAAATAAATAAATAAACAGTGCGTTTTTTTAAACTCAGGTTTAAACTCTAACTTTAGGATTTTTAAGATCTGAAATCTCTTGCACCCCTAGGCTTCCTCACAAACAAAATCTAAACAAAGGATGTTCCTCTCACTTTTAAAGTCCCCAATTTCCAAGTCTTGATATTGGGGCCAAACTAATTATTTAACAATGATGAATTCCAGTGTAATCACCTGCAATATCATTTTTGTCCACTGTGACACTCTGGTGCTAGAGAGTAATTTCAGCTGTTCAAAAAAGCTGTTTTTGGGAGTAAAATGTAAGTCTTTACCATAAATGTTCCCTTTGTGAATGTAAATAACAAAACTATAATGTGTCAATATAATGCTAAAGTATAGTTGTGGTTATGTTCCCTTGAAAGGCATCTAAACCAGATAACTGAGCTTATATCCTGCTGTACTGGGAGACTATATGTCAGATCCTGATCCTGGTGACCCAGATGAATTTTTCTGCTCTAGAAAACCACCTTACTTCCATTGCAGCGATGCAAGGCTTTGTGTTCTGCAGCAGTCAAAAGAATGGGGTCATTAAGATTTGATCATAGACAAATATTTGTAATAAAGTTCTGATAATTAGTGTTTATGGGTTTAGAAAATACTTGATTTATCATCAGTAACAAGGTATTAGTTTTTGAAGGTTCAGACTAAAGTGATACATTTTGTTAATGCATTTATAAATACATTGTCTCCAATGTGAGAATCTTACTCACCCCATCTTTTAGAAATGTCATGAGAAGCAAAAAACGTTTTGCAGGAAAGATCTGCTTCTGTATCGCAGAGGCACTTCGGATTTCATCATAGCTTTCTTCTGCCGTTACTTATATAAATGATATGTTTCAGCAGTTGCCTATTCCATCTACGGAGAGCACATGCAGTAGGTGCAGTAGGTTCCTATGATCCAATGTTTTAACATCTACATGAGTGATTTTTCTTTGATAAGGAAAGACTTATTTATTCATCCGTTAACGTTGTGGAAGTTTGTAATGCAAATAAACAATTACATTACGGGCTTTTCACACCTCTATGAAAAACAAGCTATTTCTTGAGTCGGTGACAGAACCCTGACGGAATATCAGCCCACTGCAACATGTCTGTCCAATCACATTTAAACAGCTTTTTTGTGACAATTTAAAGTTCGCTTAATGTGAATATTTATTCAATAAATTGCATTCTTTGTATTCAGTTCATTCCTGGTGTGTAAGTGCCTTAACTCTAAACCTAACCCCAAGGCTATGGCGAAGTCGAACCTACTGCACCTACTCGAGCAGCCAATGGGTGGAGCACATACGAATGGTTGATAAATCATTTTCACGCAGTGAAATAATATCTGGGAGATTTTTGAAGGGTTTAATTAAAAATATCACAATGGATAATCTTTGTTTTCATTTTGTGTCACTTTTTGAGAATTTCTGCTTTAGATTGTTTAGCATTATGCGCCATGTGTCATGTGACTTCCATTCTTGGCCCGTAATGGTCAAGTAACTAATGTTTTGGTGACCTCTAGTGGCTAAATCTTGTATGATGTACCTTTAAACAGAGCCGGTGGTGAAGATCTGGATTAATATCGTGAGAAAACAACACCGCTATAAGGGATCGAATTCATCCAGGGACTTTTCTTGTTTATCGCCAATCGTGTTTAAAGCCTTCCTCTTGTTTTTGTTATTGAAATCAAAACTTTTGGATCTCAGAAAGATCCGGCACCTAACTATTGTCTGCTGATTGATGGTGCTGTGCAGTTGTTGGGTGTAAAGATGAATGTAACATTCATCATTTAGAAATACTCATCATTTAAAGATGCACAGGGAGTCATGTAGTGTAGAGCAGTGATTCTCAACCAGTTGGCCATGGTACACCATCTGGTGGGTCCTGGAGCTACTGGGAGATATCATCTAGAAACTGAAGTGTGATTAATTGTGATTTTAGCCACTTCTGAAACGTCTTTATCTTATTTTATGTAACATTTACTAGAAGACAATTATCCTTTACTCGCATTTAAATGAGAAATATTATAAAGATGTGCGCTCTCCATCACTTAGAGTGAAAAGATGTCAATGCAAATATTAACAGTGCCCCCTAGGGGATGGATGGTGCCAAAATTAGCAAAACTGTTGAGCTGAAAAATGTTTTTTGTTTTTTGTTATTGTTATTGTTACAAATGCCCTAAACAATAACAGCTTTCATCCAACTGTGACTCGAGTGCAGATGCAACTTTTGAAGAATTATGAAATTTCTGTGATTTTTTTTTTTTTATTTTTTTATTTTTTATTTTTTTTGCAGCTTATTTCTAAACTCTTTCTGAAATTTTCCAGCCCTTTTCCCTCATCTATCTATCTATCTCTCCATCTATGTGCAGCACAACATGCCGTTCTGGAGGATATCCAGCCACTCGGACCTGCTCGCTCTTCATCAAGCACTGGAATTCGAGTACCTGTAGCACACTCGACACCTGTAACATAGGCCTCTTTTGTACAACTATTTAAGAACAAACGTACACTGCGATCTCTTTTATGTTGTTGATGTCTTTTTGATTACTTTAAGGATTATTATGGCTTTTAAGATACATCTGCACTGTCTTAAGAAGACTAGGACAGAGTAGGACGAGGAGAAAGGGAAGCACAATGGTGAAAGCAGGCTTGTAAAGAGCTAACTAAAGGTCTTACGTCTCACACACTGCATTTCATGCTCTGAAAGGTGAGTTGTTCCTCCTGAAAAGCACATTCTGTACAGTATATCTCTCACACTCATCTACTGGAACATATCTCTGTATCGTAGACTCCAGCTCTGTACTCTGACCATGGATCATTTAAAGTAGACACGTAACTCATGTAAATTATTTTACAGTAATCCAGTTAACACTAAAGACAGTTGTTTTCACATGGTGTCGTTTTCATTTTGTGTTTTTTGTATGTTTTTTGGCAAAGCGTCTGTGTATAATTTTGTTGTGCCCGTAAGATGTATTGTGTGTCGGTTTTTATTTTGGGAATGTATGTAGATAAAAATGTAAACATTTGAGATTTCCTTGAGTTCTTTATTTTCTAAGCGTTTCGTTTGCTCGTAGGCGTGGCGCATCGGACGGAAACAACTTCTTAGGGTTTTTTTTTTCACTTGTAAAGAACAACGCATTTGTATTGTAAATCACGGCAGAAGGGGAAAGAAATTCAGACATCAATATAAAAGATGAAATAAGAATTTTTGTGTGTTTCCTTAACAAGTGTGAACACCAATCAGAACCTGAAAAGTCATCTGAGTTTTCACAAGGGTTTTACAAATGTGACGACTCCAAAACCGGGGTTTAGCCAAACATTTGGGTTTTCTACAGAAATTACTAAATGGAAAAGGTACAAACCTTGTGAGTGACTCGATTGAAAAACACAGGTCTTTGTGTTAAAGCTTGGAGGTCTTACAGGAGCCGAGTTTAGTGAGTGCCACTGTTCAGCTTTACCCTAAATCAGAAACACCTCGTCTAAAGTGCTTCCTGGTTTCCGAAGCAGAGTTTGGAACTAAAAGATGTAGACCTCATGAAAAAAAAAAGACGGACAACTTGCACTATGCCTCAGGATGCACTTCCTTTCTGATTGTCTATGCATCTCCTATTTGCACCCTTACATCGATCCGATCACCATGTGCATTTCATTTTTACACATCAGGGACAACAGAAGAAGAGCACAAGAACTATAGGTTTTTTTTTAATTCAATGTATTCCCGATGTTGACATCCATAAACATCTGATTAGATCATTGAAACTCAGCTCAGTCAATGGCTTTTTAAATTAATTCTGTGCATATATTGTACTTGACCGATATTATTCCAGCACATTGGGAGAAAATTACTGTCCAGAGAAAACATTACAATCAGTTTGTGCTAAAAATGGCCCATGACAGTCAAGGAAGTAGTCTGAAAAGTTACAGTAGAGGATTTTATAGATAGAACTGTTCAACAGCTATGAGTAACTATAAACCAACCTACATAACATTACCCATCTATGACAGAGCCTAATTCAAATAGACGACATCCTAACAAAAAGTGTTGTGAATGTGGGAATAAAATTATTTTTACGACTTGTTTGTACGAAGTGGCTACCCATTGTTATCCTTCTCCAGTTTACTAAAGATCACACTTGCTTTTAAATAAATTCAAAAATGATTTCCAGAAGCTTTAATTTAAAGTTTAGAGGGTTACACTGCGTCACATGCCCTGTTCTCAGAAATTCAGACCCAAGTCGTTAATATAAAAAAATAATGCAGACATCAACCATTTAAGTCCTTACAGCGAAATAAAAAAAAGCCCACAAGTTAAATGTGTGCTTGAGTTATCCCTTGGATTCTTTAGGCCTTTTCAAAGACCACCATCTAGCTTAAATTCAAGGGACATTTGAAACAGTTGCATTACTTTCTCCCCAAACATTTGCTTTCCTCCACATTCTATTTTCACACGAGAATGGAATTTCACCAGACAATTCAACTGAACCCAAAATTTTAATAAACATTTCAACAAGAAATCACAAGTTTCCAACTATTACGTGCCCGTTTCATTGCAACGTTTTAAGATAATTTACCATTTCAACTCATTAAATACGTGACCACACTTGTATTGTCACAATCCTACGCAAATTATGCTTCAGTTTCTAATCACTAGCAAGTTAGTGAACGCAAAAAAAAAAAAAAAAAAACAGTTCTTAAGTTTCCATTTTGTGATTTAGTTTAACCTTGAATTTCTACATGTAATCAAAAAACCCCAAAAACTTCAGTTTTAACTATTTAGGAGGTGATGGTCCAACTTTACAGAAAACAAGGACACCACTTTCATTTCAAACGATTTTTATTTTCTGCCTCATTTCTTTGATTTGAAGTATTCTTCAATGACATCCTTAGCCTGAGACTCTTTGCCGTAGTCCTGCAGGAGAGAAAACATTATTAGATCATGCTAGAGCTTTCGAACAGTCATTTAAAACCATACATTTTGTACAAAATTTTTACAGATCTTTATGAAAAATCATATTTTCTTATAGCATAGCATTAAATGAACCTTGATTACGACGCAGCTGCAGCCAACCACCTTGCGGGGTTTGCCCTCTCTGTCGATCTTACACAGTCCAACCCACTCGCCGAGCTTCTTATTGTCATCAACCTTATGTCAAGGAGAAAATATGCGTCTCAGGATTGGTAAAACAAAAGCAGCAGTTCATATGGCTGTCGTTTCAGAAGGTAAAACACATATTAGTGTTGAGAAACGTATGGCACTGACGTCTTTAGAAAGAGTGTCAATTTTATAGTCAAAACCAGCAACCTCACCTTTATGAGGTTGATCTGATGCTCGGCACAGAGGGCTTCGACCAGCTTGACGTACATGGGTTCATCACAGTTTGCAGCCAGGACGCAAAGATGAGCCTGGCGCCTACAAAACAAAGACTAATCAGGATCTGTTCCTCAAACACATATGGGCAACCATTCCAACGGCATCTCAGGAAGAAATTGGGTAACAACTGGCATCTATCCACAGAGCATTCAGTAGAGGGAGCCAGAATGTCATCATTGATATACAGGATGGTCTTAGGACCATTGGGTTGGTTCTTACTTGTCGAGGGCCTTTGCAGCCTCCCGGATGCCCCGGGCCAGACCATCATGGATGAGTGCGGTCTTCAGCACTTCAGGCAAAGCGGTGTTGACATCCATCACACCTCCAGCAGAAATGCTGTGGAGATATTAGAAGGAGAGTTGCTGTGATGGAGAGGAAGATGTAGAAGTTTGCAAAGGTCTTAAAGGACCTGCGACTTCAGAATGGACGTTTCACTCATAATTAAGAGTGAAGGGGTATCCGACAAAAGAATTAAAGTTCATCACTGTCGAGGTCTCCAATAATTTGAATGAGTTCATAATTAAATTATTTTGGCAAGTGCACCTTAAAAGTTGACTATTAGCCAGCATCCTCACACATCATGAGAAAAAAAAGCAATCAAGCACTAAAATAACTTAACACATAAATGGAACCAGGTTCAACCCAATCATTAATTTAGTTGATTTTATTGCATTTTTCTTAATGCCATGCTTCAAACGTTAACTCGCTTTAAACAAACCGGACACTCACCCTTCCTCGGCCATTGTAGATTAACGATGGATGAAAGCGATCCTTTCTGAAATAAACCCATAGTAAAATCAATATATTAATTGACATTTCTTCGGAAACATCTGTAGAAGGTAACAAAACAGGATGATTTGTATTTAAGGACGATTGTGTTGGCTACAGCAGGATTCCTCCATACCTTCTCTCTGGCTGCGGGTAAAGAGACCGTCATAGCGTCGACAGCTCTCCTTTAAGCGCAAAAGGCCCCCGAGGTCCCTAACGCACTGCCTGCATGGAAAGACGCGCGGGAGGGTTTTTTTTTTTAGCTTTTCATTTCTAATTTTACTTGTATTTAAACATTGTACATCATTCTTTGAATGCATTTTTATAAGCCTTTATTATTTTTATTTTATGTTTGAAGACCGCGTGTGACGATGGGTAATTATTTGATGCCGTTACGACGTGCTCCTGCATTGTATCAAACAAATGAGATACTTGTTTAAGTATTTCTATCCCACGTGTAACTCCGTAAATAGCTGTATTTTGAATACGTTATTTTTATTTTTAAAAAGTGTATCTATCGCCGTCGCCATGGCAAGCCATTTTTACATATATTACTTATTCCTAACTGGTCTTAACTCGGTTTTGACCGGATATGATTCCAACTACAGATTCACTAGTTACATTTAAGATTTCTGTTTATTTGACTAGTCATATTGTAAATTGTACGACTAATCATATTCCTCCATTAACCCCATTTGAAAAAATATTTGCAGGTATTTTGAAATTGAGTTCTGACTTATCTAAATTCTAATTTTAGATACCACAGATAACTGCTTTACAGTTATTTTCCATTTAAATTTAACACAGGCAAGTTTTTATTAACGTGTTGTGCGTGTTTTTTGTTTGCAACTACAGTTTGGAAAAAATATTAAAATAAAAGTTTAAACGAAACATGTTAATGGTTAGCAATCAAATGGTGAAAAATAAGCTACTTTAGTCTGTAGGCTTCATATGGTTATGAATCTGACTGATGCCAGTGCCTCGCCAGTCACCAGCCGTGAACCTCACCACAAGTAACGGATAAATGATATTTAATTGAGTGCTCTCTCTTTCTCTCCCTCTCTGAAGGATTATTATTCAATATTAATAATAAAATATTTGTGTATATATAATAAAATATATATGCATATAATTGGAATCTGTAAACTGTTAAAAATGTATTCATGTCTTCTTTAAATGTTAAATTGCTTGCCATACAGTTAGCCAACATTACTGGCGTTGCCTAAAAGTCTCGTGATACAAACTCATCAGAGGGAACTATGTGTGTCGTTGTTTGTTTTCCTAATCATAGAGTAATTTTTCCCTAATAATATTTACCGCAGAGGGAGAAGTTGTGTCGTATTTTTCAGGAGGAAGTTTAATGTGTTTATTCGGTGAACAGAAATAAAAAAACATGCTTAAAATCTTCCTAGAAGTTCTTGAAAGAAAATGCACATTAAAAACCATCATGGGTCCTGATAAGGGTGGTGAACATTCTTATATATGTTCCGTCTGTCATTTATGCCCATCATGTGAGTACCGACATGTCAGACATGGGAGAGAGCTTGTGGTGGGCGTGGCCTTCAGGTGAACTGTCAAAACTTGCTTGCCTGGTCTCTGAGCATCTGTCTTCTCATACATTCACTCCTCAAACACTCTACCACAGCGAAAGATGTCCATTACAGTGTATTTCAGCAGTGTCAGTGGCTCCAGAGAGGTGTGTAACATTTAATTTCTACATCTATTTTCTCTTTTGAATCTGAAAATGCTATTGTACATAGTCGCTTCAAATCAAAGCTGATCGTGCAAAGGGCATCTCTGGTTGGACTGAATCTTCATCTTGTTTTTTTTGCAGGTTAAACAATGGCAGTCTGAGATTTTTGGATTTCTGGAAGCCAAAAAGATCAAATACCGTACGGTAGACATCTCAACAAGCAACGATGTGAAAGAGGAGATGAGGAAGAAAGTGGGAAACCCCTCAGCCATGCCTCCTCAGGTCTTTAGTGGAGACAAGTACTGTGGGGTTGGTATATATTGTCTGGATTTGTTTACAGTTTGTTCCAAAAATAACAATATCGAGGGAGTCCATTTATTATATTAGTTCACGGCACATAAAGTGAAATATTGGCCAACCTCGGCTGAAAAACATCAAGAAAAGCAGATTACCAGCACAAACCGAATAAATGGAAGTGGTCACAGTGCCCTTAAAGTCTGTGGTTTCCCCCACAATCCCAAAAAACATGCGTCAGGTACATTGAATTCTGTAGGAGTGAATGTGTGAGTCGCCCAGTGATGGACTGGTCCAGGGTGTAGAGTGCTGGAGGTCCTTGTGACTGTTTGTTGTCTATTTTAATGTCATTATTGTTGTGCAAACAGTTCCACACAAGCCTCTCCATTCAGGTGCTGGAGACCTGTCAGGCTTGTTCAGATAATCTCTACACACCCTTTAAAACACCCCGAAGGAATGAGCTCTTGCGATCGTCTGATCACCTCGTGATTCCTTCATGATCTTCAGAACAGAAAACCAGTAATATTTTCCACTGGTCCTCACTGGTGGAGGCTCTCTGTATATTTCCGGTGACTTACTTGGTATATTCTCGCACAAACTGATAATCTCCACAAGTATGGTGAGTTTGAAGTTTCTCTGAGGTTCTCAGTTTGAGTTACAGTTGTACAAAGTTTGACCCCATGGTAAATTTCCCAGCATTCTCAGTGATTTCCCAGAATTCCTTTTTGTGTTACCAGTCTGAAAAGATAAAGCAACCAGAGTCAGACCACACTGGATGTCTTGCCTAGGCTGTAGCTCGAACGGTCTTGGAGGAGATGCGCTTAGACTGTTTTTGTACAAAGCAAAAGACGAATAGCAACATGTTAACTTTTACAAAATTAAACATTTTCATGACATTGTCAGAATCTGAGTCATTGGTTTTCCTCTTTGTTTCTGTTCTTAGGACTATCAGAAGTTCTTTGATGCATTGGAAGACGGGAAAGCAGAAGCGTTCTTCAAACTCTGAGCTTCTTTACAGGTGGTAAATGGGCTTTTAAGAAAAAAATACTTCTAAAATTGCTGTTTAAAATGAAAAGATTATATACCAAGATCAATTCTTCTACTTTATGTCTGGGTTAACGGTTAGAGTTTGGTTTAAGGAACGAAAAAATCTAGATCTAGATTAAAGTTTTAAAAATTATACATTAGGTGTACCCCCGCCTCTTGCCCAATGTGCACCGGCAGACCCCCGTGACCCCAAAAGGGAACAATCAGGTTGGAAAATGGATGGATAAAAAGTGTATGTAGGAAATACATCTATATTTGAAGAAGGGGTTCAATGTCAAATTGTTGGAAAAGTAGCACTGTTTTTTGTTGAATATGTGGTTTAATGGTTTGATCCTGTGCTCTATTTTGGAAATGTACTCATCTAATACATCAAAAACAATTTTCAGTCGTGAAGAACATTTTGAAACGATCAGAAAATGGGACTTTGAAGCTGAGGTGACCGAAGCAGCTCAAGCAAAACTATTTCTCTATGCTTCAGTTATCTACCGGAAGGGATTGTGTGGCTATATAATTGTGCGGACGATACAATAGTGTTGCATAATGATTGTTGTAATCGTCAATAAAAAAATGTTGCACAAAAAGTTCCAGTTGGTGGCGTAGTGAATGCTGTTTTGTTCAAATGAGTCGAATCTTTTGGGAATCACATCAAGGGGTCATCGAGTGGATGGACAGTTACAATCAAACAGACAGAAGATCACAACGTGTGGTTGATCTACCAGATAACACGAAATAATTGAAACAAAGCTGCCGCTGAAAAGCGCTGTGTCCACTAGGGGCCCCCCACGAGCAGAGGCACGTGAGAGTCAATTAATGAAAGTTTATTATTATTATTATTATTTTTTTTAGAATAACAAAACTGGAGACTATTCAGAAACAAAGTTAACTAATATGAATTATGATCTATAAAACCAATAATAATAAAAAATAACGAATATTTTTGTACTTATGTTGACGTGTGTTATGTTAATGAGGTCGATCAGCGCAGTAGAAACTTGTCAGCTCTGAGTCAATAAGCCACTAGAAAATTACCTAAGGTTTCTAAAGTAAAAAAAATGCATTACTTCCTGAATATTTCTTTTTTAATTATATTCTTTTATGTTTTTCCCTTGCCTGTGTTTGTGGGTTGTCCCTTTATGTCGCTCTGCTCTTGCCCTTCTCTTCCTGTTTCTCTCCTAATTTCCTGGACACCTGTCTCTCATTATATTGGGTGATTTTCTTCTCCTGATATTCTGTGTTTTCATGGGTTTGTCATAGCATTAAAGCTACATTTAGTCTGCCTTCTGCCTGCCCAGCTCCAGGTCTGTCAGTTTGTCATTCTCTTTGTTTTCTTTGCACATGATTTAGTTTTTTACTGTTTCTAGTTAGTTTATGCTTTCAGCAACATCACTGTTGCTAAAATTAATCAAATATACATATTTGTTTATTGATTTTTGCAACTTTTTTTCTTGTTTTCCGATTTTAAATCTTTTGCTATTCACATCCTCTTAAGGAGGATCCTCCTAAATGCCTTAAAGTCATTCTTGGACATTAATACACAAATTAATTGGACTTAATGCAATATCAAATGTTGTGTCTGTTTATGAAAAACAACAAAGCAGAATGTTCTTTATCACAAAGTAGAGTTTTATTCATATAAAATTATACCCAATAATTGCATCTTATAGTGGAATGATGTCATACAGAGAATGTGGGGGTGAGGAAAACAAGCATAAAGGTGCCCTGAGAACGGTGTATTTGCATGTAAACATAAACACAGTGTTCATTCATGTGGAAGTTTTTAATGAAAGTGAGGGAGGGGTAAGCACAAAGTAAATGTCGAAAAGTTTGTGGATAGAACGCATGGGGGATTCTTGATCTAGTAGCATGTTTTTGCGTTCATATTTCCTGTAAATGGCAGAAATAAAAAATAATAATAATAATGTGCCAGGGTGTGTAAACTTATGGGCACAACTGTGAACACTAGCATCCTCCCGAGAAGAGAAACTGGCTGAACAGACCACTTAGATGAAACTACCTGGATATAACGTGTGTTTATCTGTGTGCAGAGGCTTCTAAAACCAAATGTCATGAGCTCAGAGCAGAAGTCGTCACACAGGACTGAAGGCCGTTTCCTGTTTAAGAACTTCCTATTACACAGATTAAAATCTCCAAGAAAGATAACAATCCTAGATTCCTCTGTAACTTCCCGTCATTTCCTTCAGCGCCCCGGTTTGAACTTGCAACCCTGCACTGGGATATAAAAGCTAAATCTCTATTTATGTGATTCGTGTGCATCGGATTAGTCACAAAACATTGAGTAGTGAAGGCTTTGATCCAGATGAACGGCTGGGATAGACAGCTGCTTGTGTTTGGCAAGAGAGGAAGAGTGAAGGGCGAAGAGGCAACAGCACAGTGTTTGGGTCTCTGGGAGCGTCAGTCTACGATTCAGAGTCCTGCAGACAGCAATGCACCGTTTAATATCATGCTGAAACTGGAGCGTCAGGCACAAAGTTTGTATAGTTTTCAAATAAAATATGCAGTTGCAAGAAAAAGTATGTGAACCCTTTGGGATTACATGGAGATTGGCATGAATTGGTCTGAAAATGTGCTCTGAATTAAAACCCAACGATAGAAAAACAGTCTGCTACCAACATTATGTGTTTTTATTGAGCGTAACATGTAAACAAGCACAGTGCACAAGGGTAAATAAGTATGTGAACCCCCAGCCTAAAGGCCAATTGGAGCCCAAACAGTGTGATCATGCCGGATGTGAAAATACACTGGTAAACTACATAATCAAACAGAAAAGCCTTCGTCGTAATAACCAGGGATGTGGTCAAAAACTTAGATAATCTACCTTCACTGAGGGCAAACGGAAGAATGAGAATACCGTGTTCATCTCTTTCGACAGGAAGAAATCTTCATAATCCTGCAAAGTAACCAAAGAAATCTCTTAAACATTAAACATAACTCATCATATTCTTCTTTTTCTGTCACCATCATGCCGTTTTTGGACTTTGTAATACACAACGAGGTATTTTACATGCCGTTAAAGGTGACCAGATAAAGTATTTCAGGCTCACTAACTAGATCATGTTTTATCAATTCACCGTGTGCATAGGCGTTTTTACCAAAGCATGAGTTTTACAGATTAAACATTTTTAAAGGTAAACAAGCATAAGAACTGATGTGTATTATAAATCTGTTGTAATATTCTCTTTTCTACTTTAAAGGTCACCTATTGTGCAAAACCTGTGCATTTTGGTGCAATTTCATCGTAGAAGCCACACGTATGTTACATCCCAACTGCATCTACCTGTGAATCAGAAACTGAGGATATCTAGTTTGTATCTTGCTTCTCATTTTTGCATTGTGTTCTGATCTGAAACTTAATTTAGAGCATTCAGGAGAATCATACGATTGTGATAAAAAAGTGTGTATAATAGGTGCCTTTTAAGTTCATTTATTGTGATTTCTTCTCTCTTTTAATGGCAGTCTGTTCATCTGTGTGATATGCTGCAGGAAGTTGATCTTGGTTCTGATTGGCTAAGACAGGTCCTAGAGTGTAATCTGGATTATTGTGAGATTAGATCAGTTTTTTGCACTCTGCAATCCAGCCAGTATGGCCTTGAGCCATTGGTAAACTAAACGGCTTCGATTAACTCCACCGATAAGAGATGAATCATCTCTATTTTTAAATTTGAGCTCATTTTTGATTCCACAACCATGTAAGGCAACAGTGCAGAAAGAAGCCATTGCACTGTTTCTGAATGTTTTACTTCAATTGATTTTTAATAATAAACCTCTCAAAACAATACAATGTGGATTTACCAGATAGACGTCTTTTGAGTTTTTTTTAATTGAAATCAGAGAAAGTCCTACCTTAAAGAGCCAACACTCAGCCAAAGCCACGCATACAACATAAAACAGAGCTTTTAAGGCAAAAGTAGGCAACATCGGGCATGCAAATGAAGACATTTCGAAGTGATTGTAGCCAAAATGAACTAAAAAGAATTAAATCCCTTTTAAAAGGTTTGTAAACTTTCCCCGAAGCTGGGGTTCGTGTTGGGTCCTGAGGACTCACACCAAGTTTAGTGCCAATATGTCAAACGGTTGCCGGGATACAGCTTCAGATTTGTTACTACCCAATTTGTTATTTCGTTAAAAGAAAACCGTAATTTGTATTGTCTCGAAACGTTTTGTCTGCAACATCTGAGGATGTGTGAAGATGGTCTAAGGGGAGTATTACAAGAGTCGGTTTTGATACGGTGTAACAGTAGTTCAGTCGAGTATTGTAAAATTGGTGTACATGTTCTGGAAAGCTAGCAAAGGTTATTAGCATTGTTCCAAATGACACCATATCTGTTGACCTTAGGGTGACGCTGCCAAAAACGTCAGAATCACAATTGCTTTAATGTAAAAAGTGCATTCCAATTTTATGTTAATGCACTTGTGGAATTTTACATAAATTTAATGTATTTTTTTACAAGGAGACACACCAAAATGGCAATGTTGTAAAATTGAACATGATTTGACTCAATTGTATGATTTAGAGATGAATAGCTCTAGAAACATATGCCTAAAAAGCCATGAGCCACCAGGGGGCACCACATTGAAAACTTAGATAATCAATGTTGTGACAAATTTGGTGTAAATAGAATTACGCTGACGTTAAAACTATTCGTGAACATGTTGAAAGTGGTTGGACGTAGTCTGCACCATCAGATAATTATCTGAATCAAATTTCGTGAAAATCATATAGAGGTGTTCGCAAAAGTTGGTTTTCCGAATAGTTTGAAATGCAGCAAAACTCTCATAGCGGAACAGGACTTCGATACGATTTCCTGTCCACACTGTAGGGCTCAAAAAAGTTATACGTCAAAACATTAGCGCAACATTGAACTTGTGCTGGCTCTAGAGAGTTTTAGTAGAGACTTCAAATTCCAGACTATCTGCTGCAAGCGTTTCTATAGGCTCCCTTTGTGTCTCATGGTGAAAATAAAAGGAAAAAAATTGAAAAACCTTCAGAAACAAGTGCATTCGCTGCTAATGACATCTGCGCACTGATATTTTACCCACAAGCTACTTTCCAACAGTCCTCTATGGCGATTTGTTTTTATTTTATGTGGCTATGGGATGTGCATGGTGTACTTACACCGCAGTAGTCATCCCCATTAAAGATCTGAGGAGGCAGAGGATGGCCTCTTTGTGGTCGTTTCTCTTCCGGAATATTCTGGTACATCCATAGCCGCTGGTCCTCCAACATGGTGATGTCCACTTCCTCAAAGTTGATGCGGTTGGCCTCCAAAAAGCCTACAATGGCCTGCTGATGCTTCTTTACCTGAAGAAGCCCATGCAGAAGAGCCCTGGTCAGGCTGAAGCATGCAGCACTTCAAGGAAAAAGACCTATTTTATCATGATTTTGGTAGAAAATGTACATATTGTACCTTTTAATCTACATTGTAAACCGTTTTCTGTACTTAAGCTAATGGATTAGCACTCTGTAATCCTTCAGCTAATTGCCAGTACAATGCAGGAGCCCTTAAGTAGTTCCAGGACTGGCACCAAAACGTAAGGCCAAACTGGTGACTCGAGAAACACTCAACTCATTTATGTTCTCTAGTATGGACTGGCTTTTGGAAATGTTGTTTAAAAAAGGTAAAACCGTACTCAATATCTCAAGGGGAGATGTGGAATGAGTCCATGTCAAGTGACCCTAACACCCTTAATTTATTCACTTCTAGCCACACCCTTTTCTCAGATACGCGAAGGAAAGAAACTTCAGCTTGGAATTAATCTTCTCAGGCTCTCGATCACTGGTCAATGCTAAGCTTATCAGACTGAAAATCACCCTGTAAATGTGTAAGAACACCCTTTGGAGGAGGATGAGTGGAAAAGGTTAGTCAGGGGGTATAATCCCCTCACATCAAAGCCTAGGAGAGCTGTGTTTGTGTAGCTTTCTACTTGGAAAAAAAGCATCTCACTCTTCCCATAAGTCAGTTTAAACAGAGCATCTTTAACTACAGACCCGCCTCGTCACAATCACTCCCTCACCATAAACTTGCTTGACAGAAAACATACATTATTTATCAAACTCGTCAAAAAACTGAGTAAAAACAGACTCAAGCAGTGGTCCGATTGCCAACGAGATAGAGAATCTCAGTGCATGGCCATCCACGTCATGTGATGCATTTAGAAAGTTCTATCCATCTCAACTTTCTCTTAGAGCAGGATCCGTCCAAGCGTCAGCTAGGCGGATCCTTTTGGTATGGAATTCTGAATGCAAAAAGTCTTATTTTCAAACTGCGTTTCGTGGTCAAAATATTCTTTTTGCAAAGAAAAACGTATTTTAAGCCAGCAAAAAAAAAAAAACCAAAAAATCTGTTTCCTACTTTCTCTCACTAAAATGCCCTCATCCATGCACTCACTCGAAACAAAGTGCCTCAATTCCAGCCAATCAGAGAGGAGTCTTTTATATTCTGATTGGTTGGCCTGTAAACCAATCTCAACCTTCTCTGAGCGAAAGAGGACGAGAAAAAGTTTATTCTTAAAAAAATGTACAGTACAAATAAACTCAAATGGGAAAGATGATAAAAATTAACATAAAAAGATGTGTAAATGCAGAAGAAAAGGGCTTGTGTTAGTATTTCGAACGGCAGCTCTACATGATTTTCGCCTTTAGGGTTTACAGGAATGGTCCTAGAAAGCTCAGCAGTAACTCAAGGTCAACAATCAAGGTCTGCCAAAGCACATAGAACCTTGTGGTGGCGGATGAGCTACAGCAGACCAGACCGGGTGCCTCTCCTGCAGCTAACAATTCGAAATTGAGGCTACAATTCGAAATTAGACAAGAGAAGATTGGAAAAACGTCTCGATTTCTGCTGCAACGTTCAACTCACACCATGTCATAAAGCGTGAATCGTCTCAGATTGTTCACTGTAACCCAAATGACTTCCACGATCACCAGTACAGTATCTCAACCCAGTAGAGCACCGTTGGGATGTGGTGGAACTGGAGATTTGTGCAGCAAACAAATCTGCAGCATTTGTGTGGTTTAGCACATTAAGCCAGTTCTGAACCAGTGGTACCCCGAGATACGAATGCTTCAAGAAACGAAACGGAAAGTTTTTGCTTCGAGATGCGAAGAAAAATTCGAGATACGAACAACCACAAGCAGTTCTGATCTGGAACGGATTAATTTCGTATCCCGGGGTACCACTGTACTAGCAAGGTGTACCTAATAAAGTGGCGTATGTGAGTTTGGTTACTACATCGGTTGTGATGACACACAATCGTGTATCGGATGTTAAAACAAATGGAACGTTCTCTCTCTCCTGAGGACCCAAACGGCTGAACGTCTCATTTAAAGAACTAGAAATCAATGTCAGGGACTGTAAGCCTGAAATATAATCCTGCTCTGAATGAATCTTCGGCTTTCCCTGCAGGCTGCTGCATTACAGAGCGATTAAAACTGAGCTGGAGCGCAGGCCAGGGATTGTGCCACTGGAGCTGACAGGGAAACTAAAAGCATTGTAAACATGCACTTTGCTCAAGCTCGTGGCTTTATGACTGTTTCAGTGGCATGCGTTGAGGTGGACAACAGCTTTGGGTTCAGCATAAAACCTCCACTGAGAGCTCTGCCTGCATCTGTTATGTAACAAATGCATTTTCATGTACAATAACTCACTTCTTTCCACATTATTTCAGATGAACTGCTTCTCCATAACGACCCGCATGAACAGCACAGGGCAACTGTTGGACTTTTCTCCTGCACTTTGGATTTTTATAAATGCCAAACTTCGGATAAATGAAATGCATGACGTGCAAAGTTATTAAGTGCAAAACAATCATCTCTTAAATGTGATCAAATGTCATTCTCCAGATCCGCTCTCAACTCACCGC
Source organism: Danionella cerebrum (assembly GCA_007224835.1). NCBI lineage: Eukaryota > Metazoa > Chordata > Actinopteri > Cypriniformes > Danionidae > Danionella > Danionella cerebrum. The sequence goes on from SRMA01026163.1 coordinate 308,050, forward strand.
GATGGAGCCGGACGAGGAGGCAATGTAGACTCTGATGACCATCCTAATCCTCCTCACTTGCCCTCTCGTGAAAGACCGACGGCTGGATGAGGTTGCTCTCTCTGTTTCAGGACTTCTTTTGCCCCGCGATGACGTCAGCTTCACTCTTTAAACGAAAGCGAGGTCGCGCCCCCCGAGGCTTCGGTTTACGGTCGGGCGCTCCATCATCTGTGTGCCTCGCTGGAAGCGCTTTATCCGCCGCTTCGGAGGAAGATGGGAGCCATGGGAAATGTAGTTTTGGGGCCGTTTCTGGAAACTACATAAATCAGTTCATTTCTTTTGCAGGGCTGGACAGCGAATAAAAAAACGTCACACCTTGATTTTTTACAAATTAAAATAATAACTTTGGCTTAAAAACGTTATGATAGTAGCATTGAGTGAAATAAACCAACCTCCATGTCTCTAGCGTTTTCTGAGATTTCCAAAAATTGGTTGCAAGGGTAAACAGTTTGGTTGCTAGGGTGCTGTTAGTGATGTGTGTAAATTTAGGTTGTACACAAACAAACCAACACTTATTTATGATGATTTTTCATTGTCATTTCCCATTTATTTCCAGTGGGCATTATACGGGTAAATCTTTCGTAGAATAATCTTTACCAAATACTTTTGCATAGTGGTTGGTATATTCTTGCACACACTGGTAAATTCCACAAGTGTGGTCTTTTTTAAATTCCAAAGTTCTTAGTTTGAGTTACTAGATTCCAAAGCTTCTCCGCATGCAAAGTTGATGGTAAATATCCCAGCATTCCCAGGGATTGGGACATTTTTACCTGTCTGAAAAGATACAGCAAGCTCAGTCTGACCAGTTTGGATAGCTTGCTGGCAGTAGCTCGAACGCTCTAGGAGATGTGAATAACGATATTTTGGCTTTTACACGCTAACATAATAACAATTTAATAGATGCGTCCCTCAAGGTTACTGTACAGAATATTTAAAAGGATACAGGTTCAAATAAAATTAAACAGAAATACATGTATATTTAAAAAAAAAACAAAAAAAAACAAAACAAAAAACGTTTTTTACTTACTCTCCAAATCTGGACTATTTGCCCAAATCAGGACTGAAAGAGAGGCTCCAGTGGGAAGATCCTGGAAATAATAGGAAGTAAAAGGATGTCTTACTGTTGTGTTAGTTCCTACTCTGACGCTATGGTAATACAAGTCAGTTCTTATATCTGGCCAATAATGTTATGTATTTAACATTACTTTCTACTGGTGATGCAGCACTGGTGTAAACACTGCTATTTATGTACCAAAACTATTTCTAATTATTAAACTATTTATAACTTATATTTACAAACTACTAAATTTACATTGTCTAAGTAAATAAATTCCTTTTCACGTTCAGGTCAAGGTGCAGTGGGGGTGGTGCGGTACTCTACCGCCCTCTATTGATTATCAATCACTGCTTGAAGATATTATTTAGTTGATTAAAATCTAATAATTGCCCAAAACGTGATTTGGTTGGTTAATCTAAGGAATAGAAGAGATATCAAAATTCAAAATAGTCGAGGTGATGGGGAGTTGAGCTCGACATGTTTAAATTATTTTATTTTATGTCATTTAAGTCGTTTTAAAAATGTATTTGTGTATTTATTTTAGTCGAACTTGACAAGCGACGAGAAAGACTTGCGGGTACGCGCACGTTGCCATGGAGAAGCGTCACTATGACACCGGTAGCAGAAGGCGAGGCGTGATTTCAACGCCGACAGTAGAGCAAATATTCCTTTAAAATCTACTATATTCGACTTTGCATAACTCTAACGACGACTGACTCGGAGACAGGCGCCTAAACAACCGCGTTAATCCTCCTGTGACTATCGGGTTTCGTTTGGCGAGTCGTTTGTCGTCTTCGGTTCAGCTGAGACTTGAGTGTCGTGCTTCACATAACGTTAATCCCCGCTAGCTCGGCATGTAGCTGGGTTAGCTAGCGAGCTGTGTCCGAGCTATGTTACGAATAAAAGACTTGGATGTGTCTTCAAACAAGGACAATTAAACGGTAAGTAATTTAGTTTCATGGTTTCGTGTTGTGTATTCTGCTCTCCTTTGTTTACATTGTGTACAGCGTAACTAGCAACTAGTAGTGAACTAACTCTCGTGGGGTTTTCCCATAAATTAATAACATGTGTGTTTAGCTTGTGACTGTTTAGTTTCAGAAGAGTCTTGTTGTTTGTGATCCTCTATTTAGATTTCATGGTGTTTAAGGTAATTTAGGGCCACCAATCACGTGACATAATGCATGTTAGACTTAAAATATTCACATCTCATTTAAGGCCAACCTGAATAATTTGTGTATTTTATTAAAACTGCAACTATTCACACTCCAGACCTGAAGTTTTTTTGGGATTGTTTTTCATACATACAAAGGGGCTTGTCATTTACAGATGCTTTCAGTTCTTGATGGATACCAGTTCTGTAATGTGGTTTTCTGATATAAAAGGCTCATAAGACTATATTTGTTGACACAATTAAAAGAAACAAATGAATATAAAAACTTTCAAAACTATTTATGTACGGTTGAAGACAAAATTGTCAATTTTTAACTGAGTGGTTTTATAAGCGCTACATTTTTACAGGAAGACTATTGTGCTATTTGTACAAATTGGTAAAAATGCTTGAACAAGAATTTTAAAAACCTCTCCTGGTCTTAATGATTAGCCTATCGTCGTCTGCCGTAGAGTTCAACCAAAATCAATCATTTCTCCTTATAAATAATAGCCAATAACTCTTGATTTTTATACGCCGCACTGATTTTTATTCTATCTAAGTCTGGGATTTGGGCAGACCTTCCAAGTTCACTCATTTTTTCATTTGGAGATATTCTTTCACAAGAGGTGAGGTTTCTTTGGGTTGTTATCATGCTGGAAGACATGATTTCACCCAAACCAAGATTTCTTGCAGACTCTGTAATAAATAACTTTTATAAATGACAAAATTACTTGCATTTGTAGGTCATTCGCCTCCAAACCAGACGTGTATTTTGAGTGTACCTTCAGCATCCTCAACTAATGGAGGGCTGAAGACCCACTCATGGGTTGTTGCCCTTCGTCTTCATTCACAAAAGAAACGAGACAACCCTTTTCCTCAAGTGTACATGCAAAAAGAAGAGGCAGGGGTAATAATAGAAGTCAGCCTACATCTTTGAACATCAGGGTTCAGTTTGATTTGTATCAGAACCCCACACTAGGGGGCAGTGCTAACTTTTGTGAAGATAGTGCATGTAACAATAAAAAGAAAGGGAGGAAGCTGGTTTTATATAAAGTAATATTCCTGTAGCAGTGAAAAGTTGTTTAGTGGTACATTTTTTCAATGTAAATAAACAAAACATCTTCTGTTTTATACATGTCAAAAATGTAGAACAAATTTTCAAGTGACTAAAACAACATTGAAAAACATTATACAACAAATAAATGGTAGATGGATAATTTATTAATTAAATGATAAAAGCTATTATTGCTTTTCAGTTTGTGCTTCTTATTGGCATCATGTTTATATTTATTGCAAAAGCCATCTTTCAAAAAGACATTTTTAAATATCGTCTGTGACTGGATGTTTTAGCATGCAGTGAATATTATTATAGGCTGCTTTCAAAGGCCAGACTTGATCGCCATGGTGACGAAGACTAGAGAGCACATCAGGATTCTTGGTGTTCAGGGAGAGATATGGAAGGTGTTTAAACATAATCATCCCATAATGATTGTCTAAAGTACGTTGACCTTACTTTGAGATTTATCCTTCCAGGGGTTTTAATTCACCACCACAAACCATACGCTTCCACCAACGACTCTCGACTCTTTCCTAGTTTTATTCCTAGTCAGGCACCAAAATATGACCCTGCCATTTTTGACCACGATGGTTTGACCTTGATTGATCACATGATCTGTGATGCCATACCAGAGGAGTTTGCATGCAAATAAAAAAAATAATTATCACTGCCATCATTACCGAACAAGGAAGGAGCGGCGTTGTTGAATCTTAATGCAGTCTCTCCGACGGCTCAAGTGTGCTGTGGCTGATTTCAAGTCACGAGTCACTCGCACACAAACACGGCATGATTGAAACCCAAGTGCTCACGTGTGCTGCTGATTGATAACGGCGACGTAAGCACTGGTCTTTGTGGTTCTCTGTTCTAGTGGAAGACATGGACCTGCACGAGCGTAACCAGGCATCAGAGAACAGCCGGATGTCTCCTGAAAGAACTGGAAAGATCTCAGAATCTTCCCTTCGGTCTGAGAAGTCGGAGAGTTTTCGAAAAGATACAGAGTGCTCCTCAGGGGATCGCGCCCAGAGAAAAAGCCGAGAATCAGATCATTGTTCAGACGGAGGACGCAGCAGTGGTTCTTTCTACTCTGAGGATTATGACAACGTTTCGCACTCAGATCGCTCGCTTTCACCCTCTCCACGAAGAAGAGAAAGATCCAGAAGAATATCCAGCAGCCCTTTGCAGAGAACAGGTAGGCATACGTCAAAATCTTTCTAATTATGACGTAAATAGTACTGTGCATCAATGAACAAAATGTATCATGATCACAAAAGCTTTTCCTTCACAACAGAACTCTTCTAGATGCACTTAAATACTTTTTTTAAAGGAACTTGCCTGGTAATTTGTTCCAAACTTCTTGGAGAACTAACCACAGAGGAGGGGGGTATGGGTGTGGCAATCACTTCCGGTATTTCTTGATGTTCGTCAAGTGAAATTTAGTTCTGAATGACTTTGAATGTGTGTTTGGGGTCATTGTCCTGCTGCAGAAACAATTTAGGGGGTCCCTGATGGTATCACATGATGGATCAGTATCTGCTTGTATTTTTCAGCATTTCAAACACCATCAACCCTGACCAAATCTCCAGCTCCAAATGTTCAGGGAACCTCCACCATGCTTCACTCTTGCCCACAACGTTATTGCGCAGTACTTCAGCCATTTGATGAAAAAACTGCCTCATGCTACAGCCAAATATTCAAATTTTGACTGATCACTCCAGAACAGCCGCTAGCATTTTATTCACCCTGGTTCCTTTATTTTTGTGCAAACTTGAGTCACTTGGTGTTATTCCCACCATGTCACATGTTTGCCTTTTGTCTGCAATTGTTGCCTGAAGAACACGTCTGACCAGATGGGTGTACCTGAGTCCCCCTGGTTTTTGCCAGTTCTGAGCTGATTGACTTGATGTGTTTCCTGGACAAATGTGAACAGCTCTAGTTTTGGAGTCTGGCCCTTTAAATGATCCCATACTTCTTCTGATTTGCATTTTATTCTGAAAGTGTTCATTGGATCCAAAGTGACTTTCAACAAAAGGAATTCTTTTTTGGAAAAGGAGTAGATCTGGGAGGTCTTTGTTGAGAGTCCTGGGTGTGGTTCTAAAGGCCTCTACGCAACTTCACATGGCTTCTCAACAGGGTGCTCTTCATCTGGATCGAGGAAATATTGATGTAATGACGCTTCCTGCCTGAAGATGGCGTTTGCGGTACAACAGATACACTCCATGCCACACGGTGAAAAAGAAAAGAAGACGACGAAATGTTTGCGCCCATGGTTTTTGATCGAGGTGCATTTGGGTGGAGAGTTTGGATCGTTGTGTAGAGGCCTTACGTTTTGTGTGTGGTTCTTAGTGTTCAAAATAGATTGAACAATAGAGTGTACTTTGTCATTGTTGGAGATCTAAAGTGTTATGCAATCGTTGTGTTTAGGTGTGCGTAAGGGTATAACACGGCGTCCTCCACCCCACTCCCATCATCCACAGCAGCGATCAACAGCCATCCGATCCCAAAGCCTGAGTAAAGATGCTCCATCCAAAGACTTGGATGTGGTGACCAAGCGCATGCTCTCTGCACGTCTTCTGAAGATCAACGAGTTGAAGAACGCTCTTTCTGAGCTGCGACTGCACGCCGATGAGCTCCAGCGGGAGAACCGTTTATTGCGGCAGCTACAGCTCAGGCATGAGAAGGCTCTGAACCGCTACAATGACACGGAGAGCGAGATCTCTCAGCTTCTGGCTCGACACAACAACGAGACGCACGTCCTGCGAGAGAGGCTTCGGCGCAGTCAAGAGAAGCAGCGGACGGCAGAGCGAAGCCTTAGAGAAACGGACACTCAGCTCCAGCGTTGCCGCAACCAGATCCAGAAGCTTCAGCAGCTTGCAGATGACCACAGCCTTGGCGAGAGGGAGGAGCTGGCACGAAAACTCACATTTACTCAAAGCAAACTTCAAGACAGCGAACGGAGAGTTAAGGTACGTGAGAAGCGTCGAGTGTTCCTTGGGGAATGGTGTGTTTTTCTTGCCCACTGGTCAAGCTGTTAGTTTGCTGAGCCGTCATTGTTTTGTTGTGAGGGGAGCAGTCCAAGCAGGGATGCCCGTCCGTCCCTCTTCAGATGGGAGACATCGGATCTCCAGCGTATCGTAGGTCTTCCCTGTTACCTCTTCCTAGAGGGACATGCCTCGAACGTCTCCCCAAGGAGGCGCCTGAAACGTCGGAGCAAGGCAGGTGACTGAGGTCCTCACCCAATCTCTAAGGGAGGGACCAGCCACCCTGCTGAGGACACTCATTTTATCCGCCTCATCCTTTCGGTCATGACTTTTGACCAAAGGTAAGGGTAAAAACGTAGATTCACCGGTAAATCGATGAACTTCATCTTGCACCTCAGCTCCTTCTTCACCATGATCCACCGCATCATCTGTCAACCTCTCATTCCATAGCCCCCCAAGATACTTGGATTCCTCCACTTGGGGCAGGATCGCTACACATGATACTGTTTTTTTAGTGCCCTCTGGAGGTCCTGGCTGGATGAAACTAACATCATCTGCAAAAGCAGAGATGAAGTCATGTGGTCCCCAAATCAGACAAGATCCAGAGATCTCCTTTTAGTAAAAATTGTGATCAGGACCGGTGACAAAGGGTGCGTTTGTCATAGTATCTTGTCCATAATTATCTATTAAGTGACATTTTAGGAGTCAATCCATTTTGCGTAGTAGTCCACAGTCCCCGACCATTCTATTAAAAGATGTTTTCTCAGATTGAGATCAGGGCCGTCAACTTCTTTATAGATCCTGCCTTTTGCAATAGTGTAAATTCACGCCAAAACAGGGAGGCACCAAACCGTTTCAGTTGTCTTCTGAAATAAACAGAAATGTCTCGATTAAAAGTCAAAATTGGCAGTACCAGTCGAGTCGTAGTCGGATGATAGAAGAGTGTTTTCTGTTTGATAACGAATGGCATCAGGAACTGGAGAAGAACCTGGAGCTAAACACCGGGAGCTTTCAGCGGCAGCTAGCAAGTGAGCGAAGGAAAACTCACGATGTGCAACAGGAAGTTAATGCTCTGCAGGAGGAAGTGGAGAAGCTTTGCACTAAACTAAAGGTACGGAACTTGAAGGAATCAGAAGCATTCCTCGAACACCTTTTAACAAGCTTCATATTTTTTTCAGGAGAAAGAAAAGGAGCTCGATGCTAGGAATATCTACGCTAACCGGATACACAAAAATTCTTCCCGAAGAGAAATCGAAAGCAGCAATATACGAAAAGGTAGAGGGTTACACATTACCTGTAACGTATTTTTAAAAATAATAATAATGTGTCTTAGGCGCCAGTTCATGCAGCACGAAAGCAGTGCAGACAGAAGATAGAACGTCCTCTCTGGATTTTCCATCGCCACCTCCAGCTCTTACAAACGGACCTCTGCCGGATGACCAGACCGATGAATACCTTTCTCTGAAGGTACCTACACTACCCTGATTACATAACATGGGTTTAGTTTATCGATCATCACTTTCAGACTATAAGACACTAGTTTTGCACATTTTGCACAGAGCACTCAATTCCTTTAAAAACAGCGATCTGCAATGGATCCGCATGAAAAAATTCACAATCATGATAAAAAAATAAATCAAATGAGTTGAATTACGGGTTTATTCATTGTTTTTTTTCAAGCATTTATTTAGATATTGATGTAATTATTTATATATTTTCATTTATTCATACATTTATCTATTCATAATTCTTTGCGCTTCCAAATTTTACAAAAGTACCGGTAAATGAGAAAACTAAGTTAGTAATGAAAGGAAAATTGGGAATAAATACATTTTGTGACTCTTTTCAGCTAATGATATGTACATTTAAATTATAAGTAATGTAGCCATATCTGTTGTTTTTCCTTTCATGATTTTTTCACGTTAATTAATCAGCTCATTAATCATTTGAATATTTTTTAATAATTGACTTCCAGGTTCAAAAGCCTCCTGTGAGACACAGGGTAAAAAAGGTCAGCTTTGAATGGTTCTTCTTGTTTCCAAGCATATTTACCCACAAGAATAGACTGTAGTTTTTTTACCAACCCAAAAGAACAATCTTGCATTGCGTAATGCTGCTTTTCACTGCTGCATGAAGCATAAATCTTAATGCGTCTGCCATTTTACCAGTTTCCTGGCCGCGGTTTTACCACAACTTCTCTAGGCTTTAAATTCCTGCAGGGACTTAAAACTGGCATAGTGTGTTTTCCTTTATTTGTCCATGATAAGATACTAAAGTGGAGCATGTAGCTTTAGCTAGCATGTAGCATTTTAATATTAGGTTAATCAAAACAAAACATGGTATTAAAACGTTGAATGCATGCATGACTTGTTTAACATTGATGAACCATTGTTTAATTTTTTAACGGTGTAAATGAACAGGATCAACAAAGAGAGCACAGGCCGAGAGAATCAAAGGAATGGAAGATTCAAGAGTTTTGGAGGGAGCGGGAGAAGGAAAGAGACACGGAAGTTGTGATTGAATCGGAGAAAGAGACGGCAAAAGAAACAACGCGTGAGAGAGAAAGGGAAACTGAGCCGCTGAGGGACCTAGAGAGGCCCAGCTCAAATCTGAAGAACGTCAAGGGGAACAAAGGTAGGAACAGTGAAGCCTCTTTCGAACAGCTTTATCAAATAGAGTTTCACAGCAATACAAATGTACCACCAACAACATAACTCATCAACATCAGCTTAGAGTCCAAAGGAATGCGCATCAATTCACAGTCCAGATCTTAATCCTGTACGCTGGAGGCCGTTTTTTCTCTGATCAAACCAATTGTCTTTGAGCTGACTTCATGAATTAAAAAAAAAGACAGAGACCAAGATGGTTTCAAGATGGCCTCACAAAGGTTTACACTTTTCCCATTTAAGAGCATTATTAGTGGCCTTGAATGAAATGAAAAAGAACATGGAGAGAGTAACAGAGCATTTTTGGGTGTTTTTACATACAAATTATTTGTTTTGAAGATATTTCCTTGTTGTCAGGGTATTTTTCTGCTGAGTTTCTCTGCACAGTTGATCTGAGAAGAGGTCTCAAGCTCTGCTCTGATTGGCCAGAGATTTGCATATTCATACAAGCAGACGTTACATTATAAAAAGAAATCTCTATAAAATACAAGCATAGATTCAAAGCATTCCTGCATGAGTAATAAAGGTGGAGAAGGTGTTTTAGTTGGGACAGATTCTGCCTTTTTACATCATAAGACAGCTGAAATATGCTACCGTCAAAGTTTACGTAGTTATTTTATTATCTATAGGCTTGGACAGAGAGGAGGAAGACTGGCGAACTGGTTTGTCTAAATCGCAGAGGGACGAAGACCCACTGAAGCTGCATGAATTGGAACAAAATGAGGGAAAGCATCTGGAGATCCAGGGCTTCAATCAAGAGGAGCGTCAGCGGAAAGAGCAGCTGTTGGCTAAGATGCGTGAGATTGACTTGCAAACGCAAGGTCAGGACTCCGACTTCTTTTCCGACGACACGGGAAGTGTCCGCTCTCCTCCGCGGTTGTCTGAGCAGCGCAACCACAATGGAATCTTCAAATTCACCGAGCCAGAAGACACGCATGCTTTTGGAAGCAGTAGAAGAGGCGGTGGACTCCAAGCACAAGCTCTTAACGAAGATCTTGATCTTGCTTTTGGCAGTTACGCACCTTCCTTCGGTAAATCCACTCCACGCGGAGGTCTGGTCATGCAGAGCAAACATCCTCAACCTCGAGAACCGGATGAAGGCCTGGATCTGGGGGGTTTCGTCAAAGAGAAGAAGTCTAATCTAATGCAAGAGCTTTTTGGAACCACTGCGTCTCCACCTCAATTAGAACCATCCAGAAAGATGGAGGTCCTGAGCCCTCCTGGTACTACTCAGTTACCGTCAGGGCAGTATGGTGGACGCAGGAGGGACACGGACACACCGAATGGAATAAACGCCAGCTCTCTTTCCATGAGCAGAAGCTCTCTTCAAGTTTCCGAGAGTCGACCTGTCGTCAGAGCCATCACATCTTTTGATGATGACATAGAGGAGGTCACTCTCTGATCAGTTTCTTGAAGGTACAATAAAATCCTCTGACACTTGATGAAGTGTGGCCTAATGAAGTAATGCCTGATTAAACTACACTTGGTTTGGTTACATTTGTATTTCCCAGGAAAATGGACAACATTGGGCACCTGCTATGAACCAAAACCACAAACAACTATGGAAGGGGTCTTAAGCAATTTAAAACGCTTGGTTTGATAGCTCGATCCCTCTGTTATGGCTCTGTCCAGGCTTGTTTTATTCATGCCATTCAAGAACTAAGTAGTTGTAGTCACACTTGATGACATCATAGCGAATGAGAGCGCCATATAACGCAAAAGAAGAAGAAATGCACAAAGCTGAGTGCACACAACATGGAACAATGGAGATGGTTTAGTGGCTGGTAACACTCAAACAAAAGGCTCAGTTGGCTGTGGGTGTACCACCTTTATTTTGTCGCACTCTGTAGTGACTCATACATCCTTTGTGGCCAATCAGTGAGCTTAACTACTGATCAGTCAGTGATCAACAGAAGTTTTGTCATGCTTTTCTTCCTATGGGAAAGCTACCCATAAAATTAGTTGAGTGGAGAAATTCAAGGAATTGAGTACGTAGCTCCGCCCTAATTAATGTCACTTTCCCACCAGACAACGCCCCCTGCTCTGAGACTGGGAAGCAAAGCAAGTGTTTGATACAGAAAGGTGCTGAACTTTGAGTGATTCTGATGATTTCAAACTCAAGTTAAAAAGAATTGGACTCGACTGTGATTCCCAAGACTGGCTTTCTGTGAACTTCTGGATTTCCTGACATTTATATGTTCTGGATTTCAACACTGGGAAAAAAAAACACAAACCATTGTTTAAAGCATACAAAAGCCTCAATGGGGTCATTTTTATTACAGTTTCGCCTGAGAAGCTGTTAGCGAGTAGCTAATGCTGTCAGGGTCACAAGGTTGTGAGGTTTACTATTATTAGCATCAGAAATTCGCAAATTCTCAACACCACAAAACGATACATTGAATAGCATTTAATTTTAAATACTGTAAAAAGTTCTTTCAACCTCTAGCTGCATGGCTAGTGGGTGTTTTTATGTGGAACGGAACACAATTTGTCCCAATTAAATCATGAGCATTTTTTTTAATTAAATTGCACTTATTTTAAAGAGATCAAACATTTAGTTTAAAATTTGTGAAAATGGCAATTTAGTCAAAATTCTGACTAACCAGATACACAATGGTGACCACAAATCTAGGTTTCAACTTCTGGATTCCAGTAATTTTTTTTAAATTTGCTTCTACATTTTTTGTTTTCTGACAGTCTGTAGAAAAGTGTCCCTATTGTTTTTAAAATTGGTTCGAGCAGTCAATCTCACGACAGCTTATCCCCAATTTCAGTCTGAAACTCACAAGCTAGCACATGATAAGGCTTTTTGCCACTCACTTCAGGGTACTGTGATGCCACGTGCAAACCCTCTTTACAAAACACCCACCTCTGCCTATATCCAACTTGTTTTACTCTTTTCCGGTGTTTTATGTCCTTTATTTTATAAACTATGAACACACTGGTTAAAATGGAGTCAAACGGTTTGTGTTGTTGTGTGTTAAAGTGAATTGAAACTCAGGGATGTGTGCTAGTTGGCCATATTGTGTTAACTTTGGGCAAAACATTATTTCTGTTATCAGGGATTGTTAGACGTCAAATCTTTCCAACACATATGTCTTAAATGTTTTCATTCCACATTAGTCCAGGTTCTAATTCTACTGAATTTGGTGGCATAATACCTATAATAAAATAGAGTAATAAGCTATTATTTCTAATTACAATAGTCGCAAAGCACTTCAGATGCATCATAGTGCAAGCACATGATAAGTAAACATAGAACGTGGTCTGTTTTACACATTTCACGGTTGAGTTTGGCTCTGCGTATCTCGCTTCAGAGCTCTCTTCATGTCACATATGTAATCAGGGACAAAGTCTGGTTTGTTGTTTAAATATGAATATATTTCTTTGTGTGACTTCTGTATTTTCATAACTTATGTCATTTGAAACTTTATTGAACGAGAGGCTTATAAAATGACATCAGAAAATATTTTTGTCTAATTTAATTAATTTCCTGGTTTGATCAAATTGTAAAAGGTGACCAATAACTTGCTTCATTGTTTCTATTGATTTTTGGATTAACACATGAAGTCGAAGTAAAAAATGTTTACACATTGATGAAGATTATACTTGAACATTGGCATTTAGTTTGTAAACCCCTCATTCTTTTTGATTGTTGATGTGTTTGGTCCCAATAATTCTTGACCCTGGTTAATTCTTACCCACTGACACATTTTATGAGCAGAATGTCTTTTACTTTGTAGAGTGTTACCATTTGGCTTGGCTTACGTTCCAGTCCTGTGTACATAAGTAATCTTGACATCCATACAACTCTTGGTCTTTCCCATAGTGGTGGGTTTGGAATCTGTTTCTGTGGACAGCTGCCTTTTAAACTGGTAACAATTATTTAAAAAGCTTCCAATCTCAGTAAATTACTATTAGGATCTAGTTTCCTGTAAAGGCACCTAAATGATGGAAATCAGGGTCAAAAACATGTTTTATAAATCTGTACAAATATTCTTCATCTATTTTGACAATGCAAGATCTCATTTGTAAAATGTGTTCAAAGCGATAATTTTTATAGACCGATCATTTCTTTTTCTGTAGACAAACTATCAGGAGTCACTTTTTTAATTGACCTCACTGTACATATATAAACATGATTTTCCAAAGCACTGTAAAATGTTTGTTTAGCACTTTTAAATTAAATAACTATTCTCTTTCATTTTCTGTCTCCTGATGTCTCTGGTTTTTAAAATGTGTCCTCGGTTATCATTCAAATCCAGTGTCAAAATAACTTTTTGTTACAGTACCACTTCAATGCACATTTGAATATACAAGAACATTAGTCAGCAGAGGACATTGTGTGTCTCTAGAATTACTTGCAGCATCGTACAAGTTCTTGTGGTCTGGAAAGGTGCGCTTGCTCACCTAATGTCCTCTGCCTTTAACAGGAAATCTCTGATTGTCTCCCCTCAGGTGGCCATAAGCTTCCAGAGTTACAGTACGTTGTGTTGAGGCATGGTAGAATGTGAACCATTGTGAACATACTATATAGAATGTCCTCTATTGTTCGATTGTGGCCATTGTGGAGGGATGCTATTGTGAGCTTTTGGTCAAACAGTGCTATGCGTTTAGCTTTGAATGCACATGAAGACCCATGTGACTGTCAGTGAAGATTCAGATAAGTTATCGGATTGGTATCAAGAACATGACGTCTACACATTTCCATGTTATGGTTTCACTCTATATTATTGCTACACACACACACACATATATATGCACTATATTTACCCATATGTTTGTTATTTTATTGACACACTCTGTTGACAATAGATTGGAACACTAAAACTATTTAGTCTAAGGGTTCAGCATTTGTTGACTATGCTTTTTAACAAATGTTTAAAATAGTTGTCAGTAACTCACAGAAATTACTGACTTTTGGTTTAAAATAATCCTGAGAATTCCCATCATTTATTTGATATTAGATCCTAGATATGTGTTGGAAGTCTTTAACCACTTTTTTACATTCCTTGCATTAATTTAGAGTTGAAAAGTAGTGTAGTTATATTAATATCTGTGTTATCTTCCATACTAACAACCCATTTACCTTAATAATAAAGCTTCTCACATTCACAGTGTACGTTTGAATAAATAAAACTACGCATACATTTCCCACGATGCCGAGCTTTGTTGGATTGTCGTTGTCCGAAGCGGATCTTTAAATCATCCAATAGAAAGTGAATTAATTTGCTTAAAGTGAGCGCGTAACCAGTGGAAAGGCACAACGGACGTGCTTTTCTAAACTCCAACCAATCACTGGGCGTCTAAATTAACATATTTAGCGTATGGACCAATCATTTTGGGGAACTTCTGGGAATTGAGATCAAACTAACCAATGGCTGAAGACGAGGGCAGAGCCTGAGGTCTGCATATCATTACCATGTTATTACCAGAGGTGTTTTAGATATTGATCCTGCGTTCGCGGTTTGTTAAACTCACTTCCTCACCTCATAGGTCCTAGCCTACTTCTAAAATTTCCCAAAACTAGCGACATTTTTATTTCGTAAAATGCCGAAGAGGAAGGTAAGCCCGTTTATATTTTAATATCCGCATATTTACTCCTTATGTTTAAGACATAGCGACTGGGTTTTATCGATAGGAACGTGCGCAGCGTCGAGCAGGTAACGTATGACGAGGACCAAGTTTTAAACCGCTTTCGGTTACAATCCGTTATTTTAAAAAGTTCAAACACCCGACGCTCCTCTCTTTCGTCCATCTTCACTCTTGCTGGTTTCCTCCATGATAGTTTTGAGGTTTAAATTCCAAACTGGCTTTTCACGCCGAAGCCGACACTTCGTGCGCACTTGTGCTGAATGTGACTTTGCGGTGATGCTTCAGTCGACCTCGGTTTCAACATCACAACAGAGAGCTCTGCTCGCGTCAAAAAACTCAGTGACACTAATTTTCTAAAGCACTGTATTTGATAAGCTCCCCGTCGTGGACCGAAAGGGGTCCCCATTATTTAGTAAGGCCATGTTTGAAGCGACTGGCTTTTCCTCCACCCCCATAGCTGAGCAACAGACCCGTATGTAACCCGGGAGAGCGTCCTGTCAGTCACTCATGCTCCGATAAAACCGTTGAAGCTCAACCGTTTTAAAACCTAATCGTTTTAAAACGACGTTTTAATGTTAATACTTGTTTATATCCTTCAAAATTTACTCCTACTCAGAACTGAGATGGAAAATCTTGCTTTCAGATTAGTTTAAAGGCTGAGGCGCCAAACCTCAGTTGAGTGGAGTTTGGTGATGCTGTACAAAAATGTCATAGTTTATTTTTATTTTACAATAAAAGTTCGTTTATGTACAAACAAAAGTCTATCATTAAATTCTTAGATATTTCAGGCCAAATAAGTGGCCTTATTTTGCAGTTAAAAAAAGTATAAATAAATCCTTTAATCAGTAAGTAAATAGAATAACAAATAAAATATGCTTAAATAGATACATGATCAAGTAAATATATTTCTATTAATATAAAATAAATGTTTAGACAATCATAATTGCTGTATTTCTACGTTTAAACACATTTGGATTTATTAAATTTTCATTTTTATCTGGTTTTTAATATTTCTCCAAATGCTAACTTCACTTGGAACTGGTGTCTTAGTTTTAATTTATACATGTGTTTATGGATTGTTAAAATCACTGTGCTAGTTCAAGCTAGCGTTGTGCTAATGGTGTGTTAATTAATGCTAGCATCATGCTAATTAAAAGTTAAATGCTAATAACATGGCAGTTCATACTACAATTATGTTATCTAAGTCATGATAGCGTTATTTTATTTATTTATTATTATATTTTTGCGAGCCAAAAACACTAATTAAATAGTAGTCAAATCTTTTAATCTGTTTAAGAATGTTTGCAAGTTAAATTTGTGTTTTTAAGCCAACACAAAGTTTGTTCAATAGCTAGTTTTATTTATAAATACATTTAAATGCTTTTATTTATTTAATCATATGAAATATATGTAATATTTAAATTTTTGCCTACTTTTTGTTCTTCCATATAGTATTTAACGAAAAGAATTGTGAGCTTAAAATCACTTACCTTTAATTGAATACAGCAACCTTTCATGTTATTTACTTAATTGAGTTCCCATTATTATCTAAAGCATTTTTATTTTGCATCTGTTTATTTTATTACGATATGAAACGTGCACACTTTTGTTCTTTGGAATTGAAAAAAGCATTTCGAGCAAGTTGTTTTTTGTACACATTACATGGTTTTTATGCAAACTCTAGTGACGTGGGTTAGACAATGTATTTACATGTTTCCTTTGACGCTACAGTCACCTGAGGGAGCAGAGGCTAAGGACGCCACCAAAGTTACAAAGCAAGAGGTAAAGTATTCTAAATGGATTTTTTTCCTTCCCATACTTTCCATCTTTGTACTTCCAGATTATATTAAACAAGGAGTCTGATTATATATTTGACCAACAACTTTGCCCGGCTTCTAAGGAGAGATCAATCAATCAATAAATCTCATTTTGGCATTTGACAGCACTCTGTGTTTTTGACGTGGTGTTTTTTTTTTGTTTGTTTGTTTTTGTTTTCTTTTTGGGGAGGAGGGGGGGTCCAATAAAAATAACGAAACCGTGAGTACAAGTTGACAGATTTGCCATTTTAAAATACAAACATTTTTTTAATGCCATCTTTAAAAGTTGTGCTCAGGATATCAACAAGAATTTAAAAAGGTAATTTATTTAATCCTTAATGGCTAATCTTGTCACAAAGCCCAATTTTATGTTACCTATGGATTAATTATGGATTCGCTGCGATAACAAAACTCAACCTTTTCTTAATACATGAGTTATTTTCCTCTACTACTGTTAAGGTCACAGTAATTACGAGTGTAGTTTTTGCAAATTGTATTAACTTTCTTCTTCATTTCTTTCTCTTTCAGCCCACTCGGAGGTCGGAGCGTCTCTCTTCTGTGAGTATTTTCTCTCTTCCTTATCTTCTCTGTTCGAGAGCAGCGTTTGTGGGTTGAGTTGCGTTGAACTGAATTGATTATCATTTAAATAGCATTTGTGTCGCCTGTCTACACTCTTGTGTTTTTCACCCCTCAGAAACCAGCTCCTAAACCTGAACCAAAAGCCAAGAAGCCAGCTCTGAAGGTAAGGACTTGTATTCCTTACTTTGTAATTGACATCAGTGTTTGATTATTTTTTTTGGTCTGCTATGATTCAGCGGTTCCCGACTTGTGAGTGTTTCCTGTTGTATGTCACCGTATGAAGAGATCGCAATGAACCTCTTGTTACATAAAAAAATGTATTTTGAATTAAAACATTGTTATGACATTTTCCTTATTTATGGTAGGGGAAACACTGCTGTTGTTTTAGGGATTTTGTGGTATTTTTGTTAAGCAAGATTTTAACAGCCTTTCTAAAAGAAAGTAAATTGTTACTCAAATTATTCTCATTGTGTTTTCTGAAAAGAAACCATCCAATGACAAAGCTGTAAAGGAGAAGAAGGGGGGAGCTAAAGGAAAGAAAGAGGAGAAAGAATCTGAGCCTACTGCAAATGGGGAGACCAAGACAGAGGAGGTACGTTGTTGGTGATTTATGACATCTTTCTCAGCATAAATAACAGCATATGAATGCTAAAATAGAGATTTAAATAATGGCTTCAGACTCACATGTTCAAGTGCAGTACTTTATGACCAAGAGTAAGGTTATTACAGAACAATAATGGTCTGGGCGATATGGCTTAAGGCTTTTTTCACACACAAAAAAAAATCGATTTACGATTGAAATATTTTTTTTACCCCTGCTTAAAATCAATATGCATATATCAAAGAAAATGTAAAAAAAAAAACATACTTTTGATAATAATAATATTGTATGCTTTTATTGTGCCCCGCTGAATGGACTGTCACTATAAGGTGTACAAGGCACGTTATGTTACGTTTAGGGTTCATATTAAAGTATATGTTTGATTTGTAGCAAACATGTGTTCAATGTAAACGAGGGTAGGTAAATCTAAAGTGGTTGGGAGTTCCTTAAATATGGCAATGTGAGAGTGCACACACGTTCTTCAGAAGCTCAGAGGGCAGCATTTGCATATTACAATAAAGATAAAACTGATTTCATTCACGCGCGTCGACGTGTACGAGTCGATTTAATTGATAAACTCGGTTTATCGCCCAGTCAAAGGCTAATAAAAAAAAGAAAGCACCATGGGTCTTTCTATATATATATATATATATAAAATATCGTAATTGAGGCGGTCAGACTCGTGAAAATATTTGTATACGTCACAAATCTGATTTGGGTCACTTTGGTTTGAACTCTGAACGGGGCCTAAATTGTTTTCTTGAGACATTGGAATGAAAGAACTGGTGTGAGGTGGGAAAGAATCACCGGTTTCTCGCATGTTGTGTTCGGAACAACTGAGTGTGAATGTGTGCCTCTGAAAACAAAGATGGGGATGATTTTGGAGAACATAACACTGCTTTAAAACTAAACGTCACTAATTTCCATCATGAATTTAATAAATGAGATTTAATTGAAAAGCCACAATCAGTATTTCTCCATCTTAGATGTTTATTTTTATATTTTAGTGTTTGAATGTATGGCTTTGTGTTATTGTGATTGAAATTGTTCTAATACGGGTTTCCTGTATCCATCCGTGCATGATTGTACGCTCACACACTCACAGATCTGTGTGTCGCGTTCATCTGTCAGTGTGTCGTCATGGAGAAGTGTGGCCCCCTCCTTTCTGTCCATCCGAGGGCAGAGTGAGAGTGTTAGAGTAAAGGGTACGAGAGTCTGAAGAGTGCGGTGTGTTTTCTTATTGCTGTGCTGTCTAGACTCAACGGCCACTTTATTAGGCGCACCTGTTGAACCAAAATTTTAATCTAGCAATCGCAAGGAATTGATGCTGCAGTTCAACCTGAGCATCAGAAGCGGGATGGGTGCCAGACGGACGGTAGTCAACATGAAAGCATGGATCCATCCTACCTTGTATCAATTGTTCAGGCTGGTGGTGGTGGTGTAATGGTGTGGGGGCTAGTTCTAGAGCATCTTTTGGATGTGGTGGAGTGTGTGCCAACAAATCTGCAGCAACTGCGTGATGCTCTCATATCGATATGAAGGAATCTGTCTGAAGAATGTTACTAGTACCTTGTCCAATCTATACCACAAAGGATTAACAAAGTACCTAATAAAGTGGCCATGAGTGTTGATATTTTCCAAGTTATAACCATCACACCAGTTTGATATTATGGCGGTCAACTCAACCAGTAGTTATAGGTCTGATTTTCACACATCCTATTATATTAAACACAGCAAATTATCACCCTTTCAAACGTAAGTGACAAAAAATGAATGATTAAAAAAAAAATCTTTGTTCCCATTTTCAGGTAAGTTTGTTTTCTCGTACTAACCGAGTGGCTTTGGTTTTGGCTGACTACACATGGAACTTGAAAGTGACTTGTTTTGATTTTTAAATCCTTTGTGTTGTGTTTTTTTTTTTTAACCCTCTATAGGAAACTGAGACTCCCAACACCGAGGCCGAGGCAAACGAGTGATTGAAGTTATTTTCTGGAATAACATTTGTATTCCTAACGAGTATTTTTTAAACTGCAAATATTTTTAGACTTATTGTACTAGTTAAATTCCTTAGTTAAAAATAAGTTTGCCGAAGCACCCCCTGTTTGCTTCTGTGGCATCACACCCATGGTTAATTCATTTAAAGCTGTAGTTAAAGCAGCCGACCAAACGCAACATGTGATTTCCTGTGACGCGAAGCCCCCAGCTGATTCCCCTCCATTAGATCCTTAGCACCATTGCTGTATCTGACTGCTGTGTGTTGTCTCTGTTTCCTTTGTAGTCTGTTGATTATTTAAAGAAGAGATAGAGATTTAAAGAGAGGGATTTTTTTATCTCTGTTGTAGCATTTTGAGTTTAAGTGTGTTCTTTAAATTGGCTGAATGAAGAGATACCCATAGCAATAATCAACTGGTGCTTTGTGATGAAAAGTAAGGAGAAATACAAGACCTGAGTCTAAAACAAATGTAAAAGTTTCCACCACACGTTTGAGGAACTGTGAAATGTTTTCAAATAAAAGATTAAACGGTTGATGGACTGTTGTCTTGAATTAACACTCTAGAACAATATACCGCGTTACTTCTTTCGAAGTAAACGTTCTAAAGCCATTGGATTAGGGGTATAACAACAGGGATTTCTCAACAGTTCTGTCTTCTATGAATTATGGAAAACAGTAGCAAATTTACAAGAAATAAGAGAAGATCTCTCACCCAAAGCACTAGAGAAATTGTACTTTTTAACGTTTCATTTTCTAATGTTTACTGCTGCCTCCTAGAGGCTGGGTGAAATTGCACACTAATGCACATCAAACAAGACCCTGGCGTTCTTTGCTATACGCTTTTACACTTTTAGAAATACCTAATATTTAAAATTTAAGTACGGTATACTGCCTTCCATAAAGTCCACCAAGTATCTAATTTACATATTAACCCAGTCTTATTAACACAATAGTCATGATGCAGTGCATTGTAATGTCGTAATTGTTTCGATGTTTATAACTGGGAATTTAATGATTTAAATGCAAATCAAAACCAATATTTGCTGGTTAAATAAAACGTGACCATTTCTATTTTAGCACGTTTACTTTTGACTCACATTATAAATCACTGTCTCCAAAGCCACGTGTGCGAGTAGATTTTTGATCTGCACAAAACACTCGTTCACAACATGATTTGGGAATTGAACGAGTTCTTGGTATTTCTGTTTTTGCTGCTTTTGTGCAGATTTATTCATTGAGAAATCACACTCTTTGGACGAACAGTATGCAGGTGCAAAGTTGTACACTCATGTTTAATTAACAAAGAGAGAGGAGATGAGAAGTAACTGTACCAGAGTTTACTGTGGAAAACTCTTGAGGGTCCAGGATGTTTGGTGTAGCGCTACAAAAGCCTTTCAGTGTCATTCTTCAAACAGACGCACTCCCGCACACACAGACTCACTAAATACAACTGCTGATGTCAGAAAGTGAAAGGTCAGCAATGCCATGTGGTGGCAGAGCAGAGGAAATGAAAGAAAGAGATGGCTCTCGTTGGTTTAGAACACTTTCTTTCAACAGTTCCATCCCTTTTGCTCATTTCTAGATGCTAACGTTTGCGTTAGATCGATGATTTTAGCCCAAAATTTGAGGAAATTACTTTTAATTTGTTTTTGCAAATGAATTGAAAATGCATATTTCAAGGGCTTATTTTATTTTAGCTCTAAGTCTGTTCATATTTTTGTCCAAAAATGTTAAAAATTGATTTCATGGCAGGAAATCCAGTTTCTGGCTAAATCTCTATCCACTAAAAGCTGGTAAGTCGTGGGAATGACAGTCAGATGTACGTTTCATTACCAACCCAAGCCATTTTAACCTGTTTTTTACCACTTGATGAGAGTGATCTCAATGCACAGCCTGTGTTGTGAAACTTTTGTTTCAGATTTTGCTCAATTCCCAAATCTTTTGTCTTTATTGCACACATCTTTTGGACAGGGTGTGCAGTTTCTCTAAACTTTGATATGTTGCATCACTTTGCTTAAGAAGCATTGAATCTCAGAATGCTGTTCTCATGTGCGTATCCAGATTGCTTTTCTCCTTCATTTTCACTGTGCCTGTGCTTTAGCAGGTCTAAACGAGTGTTTGCATTGAGGACTTTTTCCAAGCCAAAAGTCCATAACAGCTTTTTGCCGAAACACAAATATAAAACAAAACAAAAATCTAAAAGTCAACATGAGCTCAGATGTAAATGGTTCAGACTCACCGGCATGTTCCTGTAAAATTGTGATTTTGTGCTCATTCTAATAACAGGAAGAATGATAATTCTTAATAAACATATGTAATAAATATTCGAATCACCCATTGTGTATATAATAACAATGTAACATTCAAACTCAACAGCTTCTAAGTGGTATATTGTGTAACAAAGTGTAGAAGTTGTATTACTTTATTTAATTAATCATATATTAATCAGTTATCAAGCAAATCTATGGTTAGTAAGTTTATTTAAAATAGAATATCTGTAACTAACTGTGAGAGTAAGTGTGAAATGCTGTAAACAATAAGTTAATGATTTATTTTATTATTTATTTCAATGGACAAAATAGGAATCTAAACCACTGTCAGCAATTCTTCTAGGATTCACTTGCACAGTTTTTAAAGGATCTCGGCTGGTAGGTTATTCCCAACATCTTGATCTGCTTTCTCATATACTTCAGTCTTTTGATTTAATTCCAAACACACTCTTGGCGTGTTATTCTTTATGCTAAAGAAGGTTCTTACTGACCTTTGCTGTATGTTTGGGGTCATTGTCTTGCTGCAAAATAAACTTGATGCATCGAGAACACCATTAATCTTGACCAAATCTCCAACTCCGTTTACAGTAAAGCAGCCCCAAACCAAGCTCCACCATGCTTAACGGTTTCCTGCAGAAACTCATTGACGTACTCCTCTTCTGCCTTTGACAAACTCACTGCCTTTATTTTCTGTTTCTACCAAAGACCTAGTAAAGTTCAAAGAAACACTATATGAAATGTTTATGTTTGTTAAAATGTAACGTGTGTTAAAATATTGCTGACAAACTCCATTTGCAAAATTAACTGTGTTGGACATGGCAGATGCCATTTATAAACGTTTATTCTTTTAACAAGAAATGTTATAGGCCCTCTGTGTTCCAAGAAACTACATAAATGAATTCAAAGATGTCCTCTTTTGTCTTGGTTCACCATTAGTCACTGGATTCCAGTAATTTACAACGTTTAATTCATTACTTTCTCCCTGAGCCCTCCCCCATTTTACTGCCCGCTCGCTTTTGGGAAAGAAATGGAGGACTTCCGTTAAAAATCGCAACAGAACGATGGGGCGAGATGTTAAAAATAAATGTCTGGCTGTGATTAATTTTCGATCATTTTTAAACACGGGACCGATTAGGTAACATTGCCGTGTTTGACCAAACGTACCCTTCCAAACTGCGCAACCTTCAAATTCTACAAACCAACTAGCATAGCGAATACCGAGGGGTTGAATTATATAAAAATAAGTAAATGATATATTATAGCTAGGGATTGAAACGATCCACCATTCCAGTTTTCCTCCCTTCCGCGCTACCATCGCAGCTTTCCATAGCCCCGTGCGGACGTACAAGCCTCTGCTCCCGTATTCCTGCGCAAAGGGAGAGAGGAGGGGGTGCGGAGCCTAAACTGAAACCCCAAATACTCCATCAATATTGAATTACACGCACGTTTTACAACCATACCTTCTCTTCGACCGCACATTACCCAGTGCTTGTGTGTTTACTCACATTGGTGCGTAGCGTTTAGCGTCTGAACATGGACTATTTTGTGCGAGCGCGGAAGGCTAGAACGACACGCCGGATCTCCTTTCCGTTTGTGCTGTGTGAATGGAGGCGCAGCTCTTCCTGGTGAACAAACACTGACAACTACAGGGCAACCCAGCGATACTCGCTTTCAGAACGGCCACGCACGCCTTCTCCTTTACCCCCATACAACCCCAAACATGGCTGCTGAGCGTAAACACGTCGCGCAGTTGAAATCCGGTGAGTAAAAGGCATTTAGAAAGAGAGAGTTGGAACATTTAATGTACATCTGCCTTCCCCTCCACGTCCTTCTTGAAAGCTAACGCAGCTCATTCTCCCCCATCTCGCAGAACTGTACTTCCTAATAGCCCGATTTTTAGAAGCTGGACCATGTCAAGACGCAGCAGAGGTGGGTGATTTTACAATTTAGGGTTGTCAACGACACCCCTGAAGAATACTGATCAGTAATTTGCTATTTTTGCGCGTTTTCAGACCTTGATACGGGAGGTTCAGGAAAAGGAGGTAAGCGGCGTAAGCTTCAGTCGCGTCGCATCTCACTACGCTGCGTCTCAAGCTGATAATTCAACGCAAATAACACGTTTATGAATAAAAACTACAATATACAGCCGCTATATAGAAAATATTTGATTTAGCCCTGTTTTCCTTTACAGCTGTTACCCAAAAGGACTGACTGGACTGGGAAAGAACACCCTGGGAGTTACGAAAATTTGGTAAGGGATCCCTGTAGCAGAGAGAAAAGTTTTTAGAGAGCAAAATAAGAAATTGAATTTCCCGCATTTTTTAAACCAGGAAAAACCGTTACTTGACCAGTAACGGAAAACGGTAGCTCTTATATAAAACACTCGGCAGCTTAAACACGAGGCTGAGCTGACCCGGGGGATGCGAGTTTGGTCACAGTTGAGACCACAAGGGGTAAATAGATGTAAAATTGATGTAGAAATAAAGAGACGTCATGAATGGTGCTGGAAGGGGCAGGGAGCGACGGGAGGAGGGACCAGTGCGCCAGAGACCGAAAGCGGGAGGGATAGAGGCGATGTACAACCGAAGTCTCGGTAAAACACTCGTTTTAGCTTCGTTTACTTCAGGAAAACTCAGCTTTTGGAGACGGAATGTGAGATTCGCATATGAAGAGGATCTTGGGCGCTTTGGGGGATTTTTACCGTTACAGTTTTTGCTTGGAATATTTTTAAGACCTGACACCAATGAAACAAATGCGATGGACACGATTGAATAGGTAATGATTAATTTATTAATTACGAAATTAAAAAAATTAAGTCGACTTTTATTTATTTAATTTTTTCTGCGGCTGTTTTATTATTCTAATGATGAATGACTCTGGTGGAAGTGTTTGATTCTGTATTTCAAGCGAGAAATGCACAAATGTCATGCTTTTACACTTTGTTTTGATCCAGCCCCTGTTATGGCCATCCCCCAAAATAATGACTTGCGCAACCGACCGAGCTCTGTTTCTGTGATGCGTGGTGAAATCCACACACATTATAGCGTTAATTCTTTATTATTTTCGAGATTCTGTGGTGATTCTGTCGAGAGAGTGTGTGATTTAAAATAAATAAATAAAGAAATAAACCCAGTGTTTGCAGACGCAGCGTCGCAATAACGCGGATGCGCCGCTTGATGTTGCCGCTGTCAATTCATTTATTTACTCGATTAATATTAATGAGCTTTGTAATCTGCGTTAATTGTAATCTGCCATAATAAGATTAATTAACATTATTGAAATGACATAAATGTGTTTCATCCTGTAATATATGTGTTCTGTTTGGTTCCAAAACCCTATACATCGAATGTAAAATTAAGTAAAAAAAAAAAAAAAGGAAATGATTTCATTTACATTTATGCAATTAACAGATGCTTTTATCCAAAGTGACTTACATTTTGAAAGAATGAATTTTTTATTCTTGCTTTCCCCGTGTAAATTCTAAATCTATTAATTTCTGTAATAAATCATAATTATTATGTAATAACATAAACAATTATATTAAAACGTTCATTAATGCGCATAAACTGTTCTGTCAAAAGCATAAAAGTAAATAATTTGTGTTTTCCCACAAAATTTCACCAATACTAATGAATTACAAAGCTACAACAATAAATTACAAGTAATTCTTAATTTAAATAATGGACAGTGCATAGGACACGTGTGCACGATTGTGAAGAACCTGGGCCTGAACTTGCTGTCTTTGCAGTCCCTCCCCAATCTTTCTCCTACATCACTTCCTGTCTCTCTCCACAAACGTATATTACTTGTAACAAATAAAAAACATCATGAAAGCTACATTCTTATTACAACATCTACGACACGTTTGGGCAGTCAAGACACCCTTAATTGACATCAATCCATTTAGCATGGCACAATATTAGCATGGCATAATGATTATTATTGGATGGGATTCGGTGTTGTGTTATACAGCTATAACATATATATGCATACTGAATATAATGCCTTTACTCTTACACATGTGCGCAGGTGAAGTTATACAAGCACATTTCTTCAGATCATCTGTTGCAGTTGTGTGAGCGAGTCAGCCCTCTTTTAGAGCGAGAAGTGCCAGCCAGCGTTCCCGGCGTAAACTCACTGCTGGGAACTGGGCGACAGTCAGTGCTCCGAACAAACAAGAGTAAGCGCTTATATTTCCAAATAAAATACACAAATCAACAGTTTACTTTAAGGAAAATATGCAATTCCCTGATTTTTTTCTTGAATAATGACACCCGATATGATGCAAAATGATAATACATTCAACAATTTGAGATATTGACGTAAAGTCAAGAGAGATCTATGCAGTTTTGTAAAATAAAGATGTGCAACTGTTACGGTACTTCCTTCAAATTCCAATACAATAAAGCATGTTGCTAAATGATGACGTGACTTTTTAGTTTGAGGCATGTTTTGTTTAATTATTTCTCGCTCTGTATATTTAGTGACTGGCTGCGTGTAATTGTTGACAGGTTGTAAGCACGTGGTATGGAAGGGTTCGGCCTTGGCAGCGCTGCACTGTGGCAGGCCCCCCGAGCCCCCAGTCATCTATGGAAGCCCACCAAACATTGGTAAAGGAACTTTTAATGGTAGTTTTACAGATGTGAATTAACAAAAATCCATTGGCTATTAGTTGTTGTGCAATGTAACATTTTAATAAGAATGTAAAAGAAAAATGCAAAAATAGGTTTGCATATGTGATTTAGAAAATTGCAGAGCAGATATTTTTATAATGCGCTTACAGTTTATAAATGTAATGATTGTTGTATTCATTTACCTTTGAATGTTAAAAAAAATGCAATTTAAAGGAAAAAGGCGTAGACTAGTTTATTTGTAGTTTTGTAATCGTTTGGAAAATCGCTGAATGCCTGTTTTTAATTAAGTTTCATAGTGAACAAATATACAATGTGATCCTTCTTTGCTTGTGTTGTGTGGCTCAGTGGAGACGCTGTACAGTCGGAGGCTGAACGGCTCATATCGCTTGGGTCAGCTGGTCCCAACAGCTGTTTACCAGCACATGAAGATGCACAAGAGGATTCTGGGCCACCTCTCATCTGTGTACTGCATTACCTTCGACCGCACTGGCCGCCGTATCTTCACAGTAAGACATCTGGTTTTATCGCTGATTGGATTTGGTTGTGGACTGTCCTTTGTTTTGTGAATATTACACATGGACCATAGAACTGAGGAGATTTTCAAATGTTCTATTTAAAATGTGTTTGTGGTTTTCTAAAACCCACAGCTCTAAAGTTCTTACTGCAAGTTACTAGTTACATTAATTTGTAAAGTCCTTTACGAGTGCAGGGCTACTTCCTGTTTGTATTTCTTGTTCAGTTTAAGCTGATTATTGATTGCCAAAATTTGGTGCAGCTCTAGTGATGACCCATGTACAGTCAAGCTCTAGTCCCATAAACAATGATTCTTGTTTGTTTTGAAAGTACCACCTCTAGTAGTAAAGTATTACACATTGTACCTTTCATTACTCCGAATAGTTCTTAATATGACCTCACTGTAGAAATGTTTTACAGTTAATGCTGGTTAGCTTTGCGTCAAAACAATTGCACTGACCCTAGATGACCCTCCAAACTCCACTTCCATCGGACGGCTGTTGGCTTCTTTTCTCTCTTCAATGCAGTGCCACCCTGGAACCTTCATTTCCTTGTGATTAAGAGGATATTTTTAGATCCTTGTGGTCTGACGGCGACAGATAATGTTTTGGTTCTGTGATAAGAGCAGAGGTCAAAGGTTTCCTCGGGGCGAGCGTATGTTTCCAGGTGACGTCATCAAACTTCTGAAAGAATCTGTTCGATAGAGTCGCTTCTCGGGCATTACCCCACACACTGCTGTTAAGCGTCCTGCAGGAATCTCACATGCTTTGCTGACGTGTGTTTTTGAGCATGCACTCCTGGGTTCCATTTTACTCTGCAAGTTTTTAATGCTCCAAAAATGGCTGAACAGCAAAGATTACTTACTCCCCCTCTTTCTGACTCTCCCTCCTTTCCGTCGATCTCTCTTTCACTTTAACTCTTACTCTTTCCCTCTTTCTATTATGGTTTCTGCGTATTTCGACTGCTTTCTTCTCCTTTTTTTCCTTGCATGTCTTTTCTACGCGGTGGGTGTCAGTGTGCACATGCGAGAGAGGCTTTTTTTCTTTCTTTTATGGATTTGGCTGCAAGCCATGAATAAAATCATCTTGTTCATATTCCCGAGCTATTAGCGCAAGTGTCATTGGCATTCTGTGTGTGTTTAAGTGATCTTCAGGAATGTTCTTCTCTGTGTGTGGTTCAGGGATTATTTTTCTGCGCTCAGTTGGAAATGCATGTTTATATTCAACGTGTGTTACTAGAGTAAAAACGTCTTTATATTTTCTTGTTGCTGAATTCTAGATTAGGAGATAGCGGCGAGATGATTATTTTTGGAGAAAGATTTTTTAAGTTGAATAAAGCTGTGAAGTAAAGATGAGGCTGAAGTTGTTGTAGCTTGAGCTGCTTAATCATCATCCGCCTGTTGTCATGGAAATTCAAAGCCACTCTGCATTTTAGCTCAAAACGTTTTTTATTAAGATTGCAATGAACAATTAAAAGGTGTTTATTGTAAAGAACTTGTATTACAGATTATGAATATTAAGTGTTGTATTTAACTGTGATGAGTACTACACGTAGAAAAGAAGAGCTGGATTCTAAAATGCTGTAGATCTAGAAAATTGTGAAGGAAGGTGTTTTGTTCCCTAAGAAAGAGTGTTTTCAAAACTACACTCAACTCATTGATCGCAGTTTAATTTACAAATGTATATGCTTTATTTATTTGTTTATTTTTGTACGATTCATTTATCTCCAAAAAAGTAGGAGGGGCAATGTGATTGACAGCTACTCTGAACTGAGTTGACGGATCACGTCGTGAGAAAGATCATTTACACTGGCGATCAAATTCAAGTCCTTCTCAAATTCTTGGTATTGCTCCAAAATGAATTGTATATAACATCCTTTACCTATAAGTTTGCTGTTCTTTCAATTATTTTTAAATCGTTAATGTTTTTCAAATTCAGTTTTTGTGGTCAGTTGTTCGCTAACTTTAAAAACCTGTGTGAAGACAGTCCAATGGCAGAGATTGATCTTCTGATTGAATTCTTCTGATTGATCTCCTGAATTCTCTTGAGTCTCCAAAGCTGCTCAGTCATGCAGAAGCAGGGTGAGGGAGTAACTGTGCCCGTGGGTGCGTGCGCGCACGTGTGTGTGTGTGTTCTCAGGGTTCAGACGACTGCTTGGTGAAGATCTGGGCGACGGATGACGGGCGTTTGCTGGCGACTCTGCGTGGTCATGCAGCGGAGATCTCAGACATGGCTGTTAGCTTTGAGAACACGCTGCTGGCTGCGGGCAGCTGTGATAAGATGATCCGAGTTTGGTGCCTGCAGACATGCGCCCCACTGGCTGTCTTGGAGGGGCACGCTGCCTCCATCACCTCCTTACAGGTTCTCGCTTACTATTAATTATTATTATTCATGCTGTACCACGGGGATATTGATACCACAGTGTTTGTGTAGTTTTCTCCTCTCTGCAGTGGCAGTAAGAGGTTCCTCTCCTCCACTGGTGCAGACGGCACCATCTGTTTCTGGCAGTGGGATGCTTGCACGCTGAAATTTGGGTGATTTTTTTTTTCTTGCTTTTTGTTACTGAAATTGTTCACTTTCAGAAATGTCATCTCAAACTCTCCTTTAATGTTTACGTGCTGCTTGTTTTATCAAGTTTGTTTTGATTGTAATCCCTGGGCAGGCAGAGACCAAGCAAGTTCATCGAGAGGCCCAGGCCAGGCGTGCAGATGATCTGTTCTTCTTTTAGTGCAGGTAGGCCTCACCCTTTCCTGCTTCAATTTATTTGTTCTATTTTGAGAAATGGCTTTTCCTTTAAATGTTACCTTTTGATACGATGTGTGTTTAATATAAACACAGATAAGCAGCAGCGATATTACTGATGTGTACTATTGTATAAGTAAATATTTATATAATGTTGAAGAGTCTCTTACTGTCTGAACATTTGCTCACTTATAGACGTTACGTGATAATTCTCTTTTTTTCCGTCGTTCTGTAAATGATAGCGGATCATGGAGCGATGTCAGATCATTTTAGCTGAATTGTTGTTCTGCCAAGTGAGGCTATAAATATCCTGTTGTCAGACAGATATCTCAGACTTTTAAAAAGAGAGAGTTAAGCACTGCAGGGGCTCTTCAAATGCACATTACTGAAAGGAAAATCACCTGTTTAACACTCGACATTTTCACAAATCTATGCCTTTTGTTTCGTTTTTATATTGAGCTTCTACGGTCAAATATTTTGAGGATGTTTTATCCATCACTATTGTGTTGCTATTCTCTGCCAGAACATCCTTTATGGAAGAGAGTGGGTGCCCTTTTTTGGAGAAGTGGATCTTTCATTCATGTTCATCGTTGATTTTTTAAACTTGCTTTTAAAACCTTTTTGAGCAAATGAGATTGGTACACGTTTGTAAAGATTGCACTGCTGTACCCGACAGGACAATAGAGGTTTCGACTGGAAAAGAAATGGGGCAGAATCACACTGCGGTCACTGGTCGACTTCATTTCTAGGTTGTCAAACAATTTGGACATTTTGGTGATTTGTCCGGAGCTGCTGAATTTATCAAATACACAACAGCAGAGAGCACATTTCGCAAAGATAAATAAGATGCATCAAGGCAAGTTGAATTTGGAGTTAGGGATGGGCGAAAAGGCCTAAAGACGATCACCATATTTCCCAGCATTTATTGTAATATTTCTGTAGGACTCAAAATGAACTTTGATCGTGTATAGCCGTATAAAAATCATTCATGAATAATAAAAATTGCTTATTAACCTTTTTTTGTGATTGCCTAAAAGAATCTAGCAAATGAAATCGATATGTTACATTTTTGCTGTGAAACTAAATAAACCTGTAAAGTAAGCTGGTTAAATGTTGAATAAAATAGTTTGGATTGGAAAAATGTTTTTCAGATTCAGTTCAGATCAGATGGGATTTCGTCATTTTATATATTCTTATCGTCATCTGTTTCTTGTTTATAAACATCTGTTTGTTTTATTGCTGATGCTTGAAGATTTAATCTGCGAGGAAATCTACATTTTGTATTGAAGGATTGTGTTCTGGTGATAGAGAATATAAACTTTGCAATGCTAAACATTGTTTTGGTGATGTTTCAGGTGGGATGTTCCTGGCGACAGGCAGCACTGATCACATCATTAGGGTTTATTACTTCGGAGGTGGACAGCCAGAGAAGATCTCTGAGCTCGAGTCTCACACAGTAAGCAAAGCCTTTATTTGCGTTGTGTGAACCTGGTGCCACACTCAATTTTCAGTACAGTTCTGATGGCTTCACAAGCATGGCTTCAAAAGATGACAATTGACACTTGCACAAGGAGGTGAAGACACAAAAGGTCATTGCAAAATGGTCAAAAAAACTGTACAAGGAATATAGATAACCACACCCTGGAGAGGATTGTGAAACAAAACCCATTAAAAAATATGGGGGAGGTTAACAAAGAGTGGACTAATATGGCATCCATCAAACATGTTGATTAAATGTAACTGTTATTATTTAAGAGCTCGTTGCAGATACTGGTAAAGGATTGCATTTTTATTACTATTTTGAGATTTGCCTTGTTTTTAATACACCTTTCTCCATCCTTTTCCTCAGGATAAAGTCGACAGCATCCAGTTCTCCCATTCAGGAGATAGGTGAGTTTTGGTTGAGTGTGTTTTGTTGCAGTAGTGAAAAACATGGATTCTAGTGTTAGCTATGGGCTTATGTCAGCCAAAACGAGACGCTTTGTTACCATCACATATGCCATGTCTTCATTTTGTAAAACAGATTGTTCGAGATTTCAGGTGCATGAGTCATCTACTTAAAAAATATGCCAGTTTTGCACATGCTTCTGGTCTACTTTATCTCTTTTGTGTTTCTCAATCGCTCAACTTTAATGAGCAAATGTTTTCACTCTGGGGGAAGGGGAAACTGAGTGTGACAGAGGAGAAGTGGGAGACACAGGAGAAAGAAACCGAGAGGGAGAGGTCTGTAACAGGTCCCTGAGGAATTAAAAAGATGAATGCTGACACGAAGAGCTTCTTTTTATCAGCAGACAGCATCCAGTGCTAGGCAGAAAATCTCAGCTATCGCTAGAACTGTGCAGTGCGAGGACGAGAAGCACGTCGCAGATCTCAGAAACACTTAATGTGCGGCTCTTTTTCAATAACTAATAGACTGTTGCTTGTACATAGCCTCAAAATTAAAAGGTCTGAAATTATTAAATGTTTTGTTTTCATAGATATTCACATTGAAAACAAAACATGTCTTTTGAAAACATATTATTTGAAATAGGTTTCAACCTTTTGATTTATCTGTGCTTTGCACTTTAAATATAATAGTAGTAATAGTAAAAATACATTTTATTTTGTGCGCCTTTGAGCAGATCAAACAAACGTATAAATTAACATTATTTTACATTTTCTTGTGATTTTCTTGAGGATAAAAAGGTCTTCTTGCTTTTTTACTTTATTTAATATTGTTTATGATTTCTGCTTTGGATACTTTTGCCGTTCTCTCAAATTGCAGAGAAATAGCGAGAAAAAAGAAAAAGGTTAATTGAAATGTATTAAAAAGATCCTGGCACCGTTCTTTTTATTATTATTTTTTTTTTTCAAAGTGACTTCACAATATTAAACCCACAGGCATTTTAAAGGTATGGGGAGAAAAGTATCATCCAACAATCAACAAATGTTCTTCCATAGTTGTCCATTCCAAACTTTAAAACAGTAGCAAGTTTTTAAATAAGCCACTTAGTTTCGCCTGCTTGTTCTTTGCTAATGATTGACAATTTATTTATAAATTAACAATTACTTTCTATGGTAAACCTCAGTTTTTGTGTTGAATGGCCTTTAAATGTTCATTCAATCTGCTTTGGAGTGCATTTCATGAGCTTCTGCCCATTTCAGGTTTAGAATGAACAAATCTATAGCGCATTAAGTACTTCATTATTTTAAATTCATTCATGAGTATTTTTAATGCAAGAGTAATTTCCAGCTTTAAGATGAGAGTGATTTGAACATTGTTTGTAGGTTTGTGAGTGGCAGTAGAGATGGCACAGCACGGATTTGGCAGCTGCAGCAGCAGGACTGGCGGAGCATTCTATTGGACAT
This sequence comes from Danionella cerebrum, assembly GCA_007224835.1. Classification (NCBI taxonomy): domain Eukaryota; kingdom Metazoa; phylum Chordata; class Actinopteri; order Cypriniformes; family Danionidae; genus Danionella; species Danionella cerebrum. Next base: position 341,088 of record SRMA01026163.1, read on the forward strand.
GGCCTCAAAGTTACCAGGGTAACATTAGCATACTTTAAATGTTTGCATGCCTTGGTTAATTGCGCATCAATTGATCGTTTGGACCATAATTACTTTGTTTGTGAGGTTAATGGATTTGATTAAACAAAATTAACCAAAACAAAAGACCATAGGCTAACACCACCAATCAGGTTCCAAATCTACTAATGAGTCAGGGATAATGACTTGCATTTTTTCAGCACTCCGCAATTGCTTCATTAGTGAAACTTAATAATATTCTTCAAAAGTGATGTGCAATTAAGTGGGACACATCTTTAAAAAAGCATAATTTAGTTGAACTAATGGGATGATAGTTTTATTTATGGTGCAGATTTCTTTTTCAATTATAACCTCAGGTGTCTCTCACACTGGTTCAAACGTCACACAATCATAAAATTTCATGTAACCTCAACATCTGTTAGAATTTTACACAGAATTACTTTGCACAGTCGTATGTTTACTGTGATCCAAAACTTGAGCCTAGGATGTCAAACATGATGTTGATGTTCTTCAGTGACGCATCTATGATTTGTTCTTCCGACTTTCTTTTTCTGTTGTTTTCGATAGAAAGTACAACCCTCCACCGTTAGAGGACAAAGTGACCAAGCTAAAGGTGACTATGGTGGCGTGGGATTGCAACGACAGCACCGTCATCACCGCTGCCAACAACCTCACGCTGAAAGTGTGGAACTCTTACACAGGGAATCTCATTCATGTGCTCATGGTAAGAAAGGGCCAGGATGCTGAAGTTACTCTTGAATGTAGAACCTGTACGGGATTCCTGACTTTAGCCAGGGGTCTTTTTAATTGTTTTAATAACATAAATAAGCAGTCTCATGAGTGAATGAAAACAAGAGCATAGACTAAGATACTGCACCATGATGGGATGACGAGAGGGCAGGGACCAGAGAGCACACGGCCAGCAGCTATGTGGAAAACAACCCAACAACAACAACAGATTGACATGATGATTCACCTGCTATGTGCAATTTGGAATATTAGCACATGGTCCGTGAATTAAAAACAACAAAAAGGACAGATAGGAACCAGGAACCCTGACACTAAACGAACATTGTTAGCTGGATTGAAATAATGCAGTTTGGGATGAATCCGTTCATTTATTGTGATTGATTTATTGTGATTCTCAGGGCCATGAGGATGAGGTGTTTGTGCTGGAACCACATCCATTCGATTCCAGAGTGCTTTTCTCTGCGGGGCATGATGGGAATGCTATTGTCTGGGATCTGACAAGAGGAGTCAAAATACGCTCTTACTTTAACATGGTAAACCAGCCAGCTACGCTACGTTTGGCTTCCACGGAAGCCTACACTGCATATCTCTTGTATTTTGTTGACTGCTTCTGGTGTGTGTAGATCGAGGGTCAGGGCCACGGGGCCGTCTTTGACTGCAAATGTTCTCCAGACGGGCAGCACTTCGCCTGCACAGACTCTCACGGTCACCTGCTGATATTCGGATTTGGCTCAAGCAGTAGATTCGATAAGGTAAAAAAAAACTTGGTGATGATTAATATTCAATCACATGACCTCCGCATAGCGATCATTTAGAAGTCTTTCAGAGTAGTGAGGTGAGAGAGCTCGGTACCTCGGAGACAAAAATTCCAGAACACAGTTGTGCTGCTTTATTTAAGCAGCTTGTAACTTCTTGAGCTATTTCCAGTAATACAATTATAAATATTTTTTTCTATTAGAGGCTTCATGGATAGAAATAGCTTATAGCAAGGAACCCTTAACATATCTTTTGATGCCTCCACCAGATTGCCGATCAGATGTTCTTCCACACCGACTACCGGCCGCTGATTCGTGATGCCCATAACTTTGTGCTGGATGAACAAACTCAGCAGGCCCCGCACCTCATGCCCCCACCATTCCTAGTGGATGTGGATGGAAACCCTCACCCTCCACGCTATCAGAGACTGGTTCCGGGCAGAGAAGACTGCAGAGAGGAGCAGCTTATACCTCAGATGGGACTAACATCTTCAGGTTTGACATTTTCTTGGTCCTCTATTCCCTTTCTTTCAGAGCTTTAGCAACCAGACACATCCAGTTTGTTGCTGGACTTTACTAAGGGTCTGTTTCCTATTTCTGCGCTCAGGGCTGAATCAGGTGGTTAGTCAGCAGGCTGCAGAAGGCTCGAGTCCTTTAGACAGTATGATTCAGAGGCTGCAGCAGGAGCAGGATCAGAGACTGGGCTCTGACACAAGAACCAACCGAGGTAACAGACATTTTATACAGTTGTACGGTGTTGTGCAAACGGTGTGAAAATGCTGTAAACATTTATGAACAAATGCAGTGAATTAACTAAAGTGAAATCTCAATCAAATCAATATTTAGCGAGAACACCCTTGGTCCTCAATCCATGAGCAATTATTCACAGTTTTTGGAGGAACTCGACTTGTAGATTGTTCCAAACATCTTAGAGAACTAACCACAGAGATTCATATTTGAAAGTATGCCTTTGTCTGCACAATAGTTCCTTGTGCCTGAGTCATGACAATCTTATCAGTTGACAACAAAATCCTTGACAATATCCAAGTGTGGCTATAAGAATCAACACTTGTTTGATGGTAAAAGGTAGTAGCAACAAATATTGATTCGATTTTTGTTCACTCACTTTGCTTTTTGTTCATTTGCAAAAATGAACAATTGTTATTTATATTTCTGAAAGCATTCTTTACTTAACTACTCTGTGGTTAGCATTGACTTGGGTCTGGGTTTTGTGTGTAGGATCTGTCGGCTCTCCCACGGAAGTCTCTTCTCCCCCTAATGTGGGTCTGAGGCGCAGTGGACAGATTGAAGGGGTTCGGCAGATGCACAGTAATGCTCCCCGTAGTGAGATCGCCACTGAAAGAGACCTGGTGGCATGGAGTCGACGGGTCCTTGTCCCTGAGCTATCACCCGCTGTTGCAAGGTACTGTGCATGTAGCGTTGTGAACACTTTTCCTGAACACATTTTCTAAAAATTGCATTTTCAAATGTGTTTGTGAATGCAGTAAGCAGGAGATCTGGAGAACAGCTAAAGGAGAGGAGGAGATCAACATTTACAGGTCAGAGAGGAGGAGACGCAGCTTACACAGCCAGTACCTCAGAGAAAACCGGGTAACGTCACACGATTAGTTCAGAAACGTTTGGTTAAAATAATTGATGACTCTTGATGGCATGAGTAATTCAATGCAACCTGTGTATTTTTTTTATACCAGCATGCTATAGAAAGTTCTTCGGAGGAGGGTCGACGGCACCAGGGTAACCAGCATAACTATCATACACGACTGGCAGTGGAGGAAACTAGTCGCCAGAGTGAAACCAATGAGGAGGAATATAGTGCTTCTGAGGTACACAAAAGGCTAAAGTTTAATGGTTGTGTGGATATATAGAAGGTGTGTGGAACTGTGTCTGCTCAGGTTGGCCTTAGTAGTAAAGCATTCCTGATCCCGTGTGCGTTTCTCTGTTTTTGTCTTGTTTTAGGGAGAGACCGAAGCAAGGCCTCCAAGCAGAGAATCATCCGATGAGGAGAAAGAAGAGACGAAAGAGCCATGGCCTGATGAGAACAGCAGCTCCAGGTTAATATTAACCATCTTTAGAACCATCACAAACTCACCGGTAGTTGCTACCACAAAGTCTGCAGCAAAAATACCACAACATTCACAGTCACTTTAATTATAGGTTCGCTTCTGTTGATTGTTTTGAATGTATTTCTGTATGCTTTTTAAAAACTATGTCCATTCATAGTTGTGTCTAAGGCAAAGTTTGTGTATTTCAAACACATTTACAACTTAAAAGTGCTTTAATAGAAGATAAGTTTGAATTCAAATTCAGCCATTAAATACTGATTAAAATAGTGCTAGAACTAAATAAAACAGAGAAGTTCCTAAAGCACAGAGCCCATGTTGTTGCCGTTAACTAAAATGAACAAAAATGTTTTAACTGAAATGAATGAGTTCCATGACTCCAGCAGAAGCTGAGAGGTGAGGATCAAAACCTTCTTCAGAAACACAATGTTGCTGGATCATCTTAACGCCATTAAAACCATCCATGAAAATGCTACCAACTGCATTTCCTTAGAGTGGAAAATCAATTCAAATCCAAACTATTACACCCTTGCAGAGCACTGTTTGGACGATATGCAATGGATCTGTGTATATTTGCAGTGATTACTCCAGTGATTACTCAGACTGGACAGCAGATGCTGGAATAAACCTCGAACCGCCCAAAAAGACCAGTGTGAAGAAAAAGAAGAACAAGAATGCCAGCAGCTCAGAAGAAGATGGAGAGAAGAAAAAAGACCTCAAGAAAGAAAGGAGGAAAGAAAAGATGGACAAAGATGGAGCTCTACCAAAGAAGAAGAAGCCAAAGGAGAAACGCAAGGTCAGTGTTATTTCAACCATAGAGTTTATCATAAATATCAAGCTTTTCTGTTTATCTTGATTTTGAATATGGACAACGTGTATAGCTGTTAAGGTGCCACAAAAATCCCTTATGTTATATTTAAGATATATTTAGCTAGCAGTGTTTTAGTGGGTGTATCAGATTGCTCAAAAAGGAAAAATAATTTAGAAATCATTTTGCCAACAACTTGTTTTATAATGAAAACGCTTGAATGAGGTTCTAAAAACAGGTTAAGTCGGGCCAGGGTGAGATTTTATTTGGAAAGAAAAGCATGCTGCAACTTCCTGTTGATCACTGACTGGTCAGTTGTTGAACTCACTGATTGGCCAAACCAATCACCACTGCATGCATCACAACAGTGTCTGAAACAAGGTACAACCATTTAGCTTCATAATAGCCATACTTAAATCCACAGAGACCTTCCATGCAAATGTACCTGATAGAAGATAAGGGACCTCTGGGGGGGGTTCAGAGTTTAATACAACATGAAAGTGTACATGACAGTGGGGCATCCTGCGAGTGTTGGAGGCCTCCTGAGAATGTTTAGACAAATTATGTAAATTCTTTATCTATAATTGTTCAGAGAATACCTGAGCTCCAAAACCAAGGCTTGACGTTAGAGGAATGGCTGCCATCGCCATGGATCACTGACACCGTGCCACGGAGATGCCCGTTTGCCCCTCAGATGGGAGATGAGGTGAAGCACGTTCTGATGAGGAGCAGTCTTAATTTTGAGGAATTGAGTAGAAAGAATCTTCCAATACTAAGCTGCTTGTGTACTAAACAGGTGTACTATTTCCGCCAAGGCCATGAAGCGTATGTGGAGATGGCAAAGAAAAACAAGATCCTCAGTATAAATCCTAAAAAACAGCCCTGGCACAAGTTGGAGCTAAGGGTAAGACTCCGGTGAAATTACGGTTAACCTGCAGCTTGATGAAGCTTAAAGAGGAAATGATTTGTGATCAGGAGCAGGAGCTGTTGAAGATAGTGGGTATTAAGTACGAGGTGGGTTTGCCCACTCTGTGCTGTGTGAAGTTGGCCTTCCTGGACCCAGACACGGGCAAACTGACGGGCGGTTCATTTTCCATCAAGTGAGTGCAGTGCGGATTATTTCTTTGTTGAGTGGATTTTAAACGTCACCTTATGGTTGCATTGCTGTTGTAGGTACCACGACATGCCCGATGTCATTGACTTCCTGGTGCTTCGGCAGCAGTTTGATAATGCTAGACAGAGGAACTGGATGATAGGTTTGTGTGTGGCCAGACTGTTTCTTGCTCTCCGCTTAAATTGATCACTCAAAACTGAATGCAATGCTTTTTTCATCTTTTGCATTTGTCAGGTGATCGTTTTCGTGCAGTGATCGATGACGCCTGGTGGTTTGGAACGATTGAGAGTCAGGAGCCTTTCCAGGCTGAATATCCAGACTCTCTGTTCCAGTGCTACAACGTCTGGTCAGTTCTCTGTCTACATAATCTTTTAAGAGTTCTTCTAAAATGTTCTGTATTTTTAGCTAAATACTCAATTTAAAATACCCTCTTCTGCTCTGCTTCTGCCTTGATTTTTTTTCTAGTCTATATAAAAAAATTTCCTTTACTTACATTGGATTAGAAACGCAAATGTGGCCTCAATTAAAGAGAAAATGTTTTTTAACTTTCATAAATATTAAAAAATAAATTAAAGTTTTTTTTGTCTGTAAAAGAACCAACTGTGGAAGGTAGGAAGGAGCCAGTGAATAGAAATGAATGTACTCTTTAAGTTTACATGAAGATCAGTTGGTTGGGTGGGGAAGTTCTAATCCTTTTTTTTCTAACCCGGTCTACTCTGTTTGGTACGATACTGTGTCTCAGGATGTGGACTGTGGTGTACCCTCGGGATCAATTTTAGGCCTGATTTTGTTTGACTTTCATATGCTTCCAATTGCTGAAGAAACACCATGTACCACATTTATGCAGATGATTTTTCGTTGAATATTTCATAACACCTTGACACTTTTTAACGCAGCTGGGATAACGGAGATACTGAGAAGATGAGCCCGTGGGACATGGAGGAAATTCCAGATGAAGGTGTGATTTTTCACACATCTCTGTGGTTATTGATGCACTATAACAAACACAAAATATGGAAATTAAATGATAAAGTATTGCCATTGTTTAACATTGTTTGATTAATATTTAAATAAAAACTAAAATGTTTATTATAATCAAACTGGTTGGTTTAAGCAGAATGTTTGCTGAACCTTCCAGATAGATCATTCACTGTTCTGATTGGCCAACACGGTTAAACATTAAAAGAGTGCGCCAGCGGAAATAATTCGATTTAGAGACTGACCATACGAATGAATCCAGATTAAACCTGTATCTTGTGTCTGTTGGTCGATTTTAGTTTTTCCTGAGGAGTTGGGCCTCAGCATGCCTCTCACCGAGCAAGAACAAAAAGCCTTGCTCTACAAGTCTCTGGAGGGAGAGTGGGGCTCACGCACACGTAACCAGGAGTGTGAACGAATCATCAAGGGCATCAACCAGCTCTGCACTTTGGGTAAAGCCAGATCTACACGGCTGCATTCACACAAATGCCAGATTTTCATGTTAAATGTGCAGTGAACCAGTACTACACCGTGTATTTCGCATCTCATGAGGCAACTTGTTAATATTTGATCACGAGTATCTTTTTTTCCTCCAGATGTGGCAGTGCCATTTGAACTGCCTGTGGACCTGCAGGCGTATCCAACATACTGCACAGTGGTCGCTTATGTCACAGACCTGAGCACCATCCGACAAAGACTAGCCAACCGCTTCTATAGGTCGGCATGATTCTGGTTAAATGAGCCGTTTCTTCACCGACTCATTTACAATGATCCTACTGATGAATTTCGATCTGCTTTATTGAGTGCTGGTGATGTTTTCTCAGGCGAATGTCATCGCTGATGTGGGAAGTACGCTACATCGAACACAATGCTCAAACCTTCAATGAACCGGGAGCTTTCATTGTCAAAACTGCCAAATTTGTATCGGACCTCATGCTACAGTTCATCAAGTAAGTCAATAATGAAAATGAGAACATTGTTTGCTTTTCAATCATTGGTGTTGTCTAGTATTGCAGTATTCGAGTGTGTCTTTGAATTTATTCCTTTTTGTCTCCATTGAATCTGATTCTATCTTTAAATCAAATGAAATCAATTAAATTTGTCATTGAAAAAGTTAAAAATGCTGTTTTTGTTTCCCTTAGGGACCAAAGCTGCACAGATATTATTCCTCTTTATAACAGTATGAAGAAAGCCACTTTCTCAGATTCAAGTGATGTAAGTGCCATTGAAATGCATGCAACGTGTGAGGAAAAGATTTGTTTATTTAAATTTAAAAGGCTCTTCTTTTTGTTATGACTTTTACCTGTGGACAGCATTCAACTTTATACATCTTGCTAAATGCACAGTTTTATGTAAAATGCTGTTAAATCCAAATGTAATCAGATCAATATTTGGAGTCTCACTCAGTGTGACCATTTGTTTCTGGAATGAAGAGATAAAAGGATGTGGTTATTTTTCATGAGATGGATCTGCCAGCTGAGTTCCTCGTGCAAGTGTGCTTACAAGAAGCGCTGCTGCTTTGAAAGGGTTGTTACGTCAACTTTTAGATTGGACAATTTCCCTTTTGTTCATTCACAGCATTTATTTCATATATGACCATAAAGGATGAATATATTACCAATAGCATAGTGGAAAATTAAATTTTAAAGATACTTATGAGAAAGAGCAAACAAAGCAGCCTCTTTATACGAACTGAATCCCCCTCAGCTCGAGCGAAAACAAACACCGGAATCTCACAACATCTGGCTTGACTTTTATCCCCAAACTAGGATGAAGAAGAGGATGAAGAGCATGAGGTACCTTGTACATCTAGCCGTAATAAGAAGGTAAACTTGTAAAAAGTGTTTTGTTTTTTTGTACCATTGATTCAGCGCATGATGCTTAATGGAGCATGTGCTTGTGTTTCAGAGGACACAACAGCAGCCCATACTGAGAAGTTTACGCAGTAAACCCTCTTCAGATCCTCAGGCCTGGAAGGAGCGCTGCAAGGAGCTCCTGGAACTCATCTTTCAGTGTGAAGATTCAGAGCCTTTCCGGCAACCTGTGGATCTGGAGGAGTACCCGGTAACCCGCCAGAAAGAATCAGTCTCAAACTTATTTCTTTCGCTTTAAATCTAGAAAATTGTAGTGTTAAAAAAAGAGCTTGTTTGATATTGAGTGGGAAAATGCTTTGAACTCACAGGACTACTTGGACATCGTGGACACTCCTATGGACTTTGAGACCGTCTTAAACCACCTGTTAGCTGGGGAATACGACACTCCGATAGATTTATGTAAAGACGTACGTCTCATCTTCAGCAACTCCAAAGCCTACACACCCAGCAAGAAATCCAGGGTATGGCATGAACTCCAGTCACTAAATCAGTTCCAAGCTTGACCTTAGTAATCATTTTTTTCATTCTTGATGGTTTCAGATCTATAGCATGAGTCTGCGGCTGTCTGCTCTGTTTGAAGAGCACATGAGTTCAATCCTGACCAGTTTTAAAGCTGCTCAAAGTTTGCACAGTGAGCGACTCACTCGTCAACGGCTGCACACGGAACGCTTAACCAGGCAGTCTGTGAAGAGGAGGAGGAGCTCGTCCCCGTCAAGCTCTGCCTCAAGGTATGTTTTGGTTAACTGTTCTAGAAATGTTCCATAAATGTTGCAGTGCAGTGATTACTGAATATATTTAAAATAAAAAAGACTGTTGTCTTTTTTTTATCTCTTAACCTTTTTATTACATCTGAATTATGAGTTATTATTTCTTGCAATTCTGAGATAGAGTCACAATTCTGACATAAGCTGAGATTCTGAGATATAACATCCAGATTCTGTGTTAAAAGTCAGAATTGAAAAAAAAATGAATAAACTCACATTTTTGAGATAAATTCACAGTTTCTCTGACATAAAAAGTTGAGATATAACCTTCCAGATTATTCCAAGATACGCACTCACAGTTCTGAGATTTTAAGATATTATGAAGTCGTGATTCAAAATCAGAAGACTTTTTATCACACAATTCTGAGATATAAATAAAGCCCTAATATTCTTGTTTTATGTTCCCTGATGGTGTCTGGCTTCCATAAATTAGACCAATCTGATAAATTACCTTTCTGTGATTCTCAGTCCAGAAAGAAAAAGGAGAGTCTCCTCTCGCGCTCCTTATCGATCAGACTCTGTGGCTCCGCCCACCTCTGCTGGACCATCTCGCACTCCTTCTTTACGACACACACATCCTCAAGTGAACGGCAAAGCTGACCATCCTGTCATTCCTGGACGGACTCGTAGCTCGGCCCGTTTCGGCAGCCCCATCACAGATGCTTCTTCTGCACATTCAGCTCCTCCAGCTCCGGCCTCCCAAAGTAAATCAGCAGAGCCCACCTCCAGAGTCCTGCGCACGCACAACTCTCACTCCTCTGGTGTCACCAAGGAACACGACCGCCCTGCTGTTACCCCCAGCAGTGAGGGTGGAGCTAGAGAGTCTCGCAGGAAACTTCGGACACCTGTCAAAGTCACACCAGGTCAGTGAAAGCTAACCTTGTTGCTAGCTGCCCCTACCACCCTTTAAGCAAAATGGTAGGGGGTAGGTGTGAAAGATTTGCCATTTAAATGGAGGCACTGTTAATGTTTGCGGGGTAGAACAAGACTGTTCTGCTTGCTCTGGTGAGGATTTGTAAATAATTGAATTTTTGTTGAAGGTTTGATACTACGGACATAAATGAGAAACAAGTTGAAACAAATGAACAGTTTAAACAGTAAACTATCTGGGATTTTCAAGTGATCTCATGCATTTTTGTGCAACTTCCTTAACACATTTCTTCCTCGGAATCCGTATCAAATCAAGATTTCAAGATTTACTGGTATGTGAAAAAGCAGTGTGGAGCTTTACGATGTAAAAATAACAGGAGTAAACAGGAGAAAGAGTGAGTGGTGTATAGTGTCCCTGTCTCGAGTGTTGCAAACAAATTCAGGCCTTAAGTTCCTAGACACAGGCCTCTTGTCAGACCTGAAGCCCCTGCAATCTGCTCGGTGTTCTTTGTTGTCTTCTCTCAAAAATATTTAAGACAGCTATTTATGGAAACCAATCACAAGTGTTCCAGCTAATGTAAGAAGACACTATGCATCCCTTTGTTGAAAGGCAAGGAAAGTTTATTTATATATCATGTTTCATATGCATTAGTAATTCAAATATAGAAACTTGAATATAAAAATATTAAAAGTGAGCAAGAATGATATTGTTGGGAATTAGTTTTTTATGTACGAAAACATTCCTCCGAGGTTGGTTTTAAGTCTTTGGCTGCATTACTTGTTGACCCTTTTATGATGCACAAAGGCTATTAAGGTAATGTACGTTTTTCCAAAGCTTCCATTTAAAAAGAAAGTTTTCCAGTCTTCTAAACAACCATATTCATCTATACTTCTTATTTTCAATATTTTACAGCATGGGTTTGGGCTACATCTAATCATGGTCACATGGAAGTAATCTGTATTTTTATCTTATCCACCCTTATGCCCTGAGTAGAATGTTTGTTTTGTATTTTTTTATGATCTTGTTTTATTTTTTTTTTAATTCTTATATTATTCTTATTCTTTTAAACTTAATGTCTTCTTAAATAGTACTAGTACTAGTATTGTACAGATAGTACTTGTATTTATACAGTTTCATCACTCAACTGAAAATTTCCTCGTCATTTTTCAATTCACAATATTTTAATTTATTAATCTTTGCTTATGTTTGGAGCCATTAGTTTATAGATTCATGATACCCCTTTGTCCTGAAAATTTATTTTGACCAAGTAGCCCTTCTACCCCATTATCTTAAACAGTATGGAGTGGGAGGGACTAAAGAGTAGAAAAGTATTTTGACCAAATTCTGTTGTTTTAAATATTTCCATTGGAAACTGAGCCAAAAGTCTTTACAGACAGATATATGTTTGATTGTCTTCTAGGTCCAGTGGATCACCGCTCTCCTCCTCAGAACAGCTTGCATCTGAATGGTCACAGTAGTCAGGTGACTGTAGGAGCAGTACGGAGAGGCAGAGGAAGACCCAGAACAGACGCACAAACAGAGACTCCAGTAGAAGTGTCTCCACCGCCTCCAGAACCTCAGGCCTTGAGTAAAAAGAGAGGACGGAAAAGCAAAAAAGAGCTGGAGTCCTCTAAAAGTAACTCTGGCCGTGATGAGGATGAGGTCAGTGATGAGGGTGGGGGCGGGGCCTCTCTAACAGCCCAGGACAGCGGTCTATCAGATTCAGGGCTAGTAACTCACGACTGTCCCAAAGCACGAGGCAGACCACGCGTCAACCGGACGACACACACTCCAGCTCCCTCGAGCCCAAAAACCCTCCGTCGGAGCAGTCGGCATTGCAACGAAGAGACGACACCTCCTACATCAGGCCACACCCTGAGAGAAACCCCTGACTTTTTTGTAAGGGAGGATGGGTCGTCTAAAGGGCAAATGAAAACTCGCAACCAGGGACGACGGACTGCTTTTTATAATGAAGAGGACTCTGAGGAGGAGCAAAGACAGCTTTGGTTTGAGGATGCCTCCATTACGTTTGGAACATCCAGCAAGGGGAGAGTCCGCAAGCTAACTGAGAAGGCCAAAGCCAACCTTATTGGCTGGTAACGGTGGCAACTTTGTGACACAACCCCTGTCCCTCTCCTCATGGGAAAGGGGAACCATTCCTGCTGCTATCAGACTATGGTGATTATGTGATTCTTTTTTTTCTGGCTGTAGAAATCCACAACTTCTGCATTTTTTCCACAGATACATCACGTTTATTGCTGAATCTCACATGCACTATTTTGAATGCCAGCGTGAAGAGGTACTTATACGGTTTTATGAACTGATTTCATCTCTTGAGAAAGCACTTATGTGAGAATGTTTGTGTGAATAACTTGAGCTTTTAATCGGTTTGGTTTCTTAAACACTTGTCTGTTTTTAATGGATCATCGTTGCTGTTAAGCTGTGGTGGGCTGCAGAGAAGGACGTCACATCTCTTTGTTTTTATTGTCTTTCTCTGCATGTCAGCATCCGTGAATCATGCATGTTTTATATGATTAGCAATACCTTGTGCCTTTTCATACTTTTAGACTGTGCACCATGGCTCCTTTGTGCCCCCAGTTTGGTGGTTCATTATTTTGACTGTTGCCTTGTTCAGTAAAGTGTGTGTTACTGACGCTGAAGAGCAGCACACCTCCGCACGACTGCCCTGTCTTCACTGGTGAGTTCATGAGACATGTGATGGGCCTGTTTTATCTGAATACACTGTGATCCAAACTGGAACTTATGATGGCTGTAATTCATCAATGGCTAAAAAAAGAATCCAATGTTTCCACGTGGACTTCGTTCATTTGGGCAACAATTGGCGCCTTGTATCATTTTTCGGTTCCTTTCAAACCACACTGATTCCCTTTGTCTGAGCTATCTGAAACTAATCAAAGGTCAGTCATGTGACAACATCTGTCACTTATTGTTTCTTCGATTGGTCAGGCATCATTGAGTCGATTGAGCCTCAGGCCATTTTGTATTGTATATATTTTAATTAATAACTTAATCTGAAGTGCGAATTGTTTTTATGTTTGTATGCTAATTCTATGCTCTGACCAATTTTTGTTTCTCAAAGTGCTTTACAGAAGAATAAATCTGAAAATTATAAAAACATTCTGAAATTAGAAGAAAGACCTAGAATTAAAACTGATCCAAAAATCAAAGCATGAAACAATTAAATTTGTGCATTCATCCAAATCGGGAAAAACAATAAGAAATGCATCACGAATGGTCATGTAATCCTTTAAAGCACCCGTTAAAGAGGTTCAGCTTTTACAAGGATTTGATGTTTTAGAGGCAAGTGTAAAAGCACCCTTCCTTTCCTGGATTCGGCCTTGGAAATGCTAGCACTGAGCTCTGCTCACTCATCTAAGAACGGATCAAAATCTGAGAGGGATCCTGTGTAAACACTGAGAGAACATGCATACACCGCTTAAGAAGCCATGACTCGAATCGCTCTGTCACTATGTGTCACCCCTTTGTTTGTTTGTTTAAACACCGGGAGGGTCGCGTTTGGACTGGTCACCTTCTTCACTCACCCTTCACCTGATGCTCATTTTTTGAACAATGTGCTAATTCGACTCAGGAAGGTCCCAGTATTTCAAAATGAATGCAGCATTTAATCACAACAAGCATCCGGTAAAATGAATAATAACTCCTTGAATGTATCGCTAAACCAGTCTGCGGAGGACTTCGCAAACAAAGGAACTTCCTCTTTTTCTTCCCATCTTTATCTGCCTCACTACTGCTGCTTAGTGTTTTGTTGAAACCATATCTTAAGGTCTCCGCACAACGTAACACACCGGAACAGAAATTTCGGGAGTATCTGGAGGCTTTCGTTTGACCTTTAAAGTTTGACCTTTAAAGTTCTCAACTCAATTTTTCGCTGCGAACCGTGCCTCGCTCACCACTGTTCACCTTTACGTTTGCACTGACTTCCAGTATCCTCTATGAGTGGCTTGTTTTAGACGCGTCACTCAAGACGTATCACTCTGCTATTCCATTGCTGTTCATCATAGTGAATGTGACAGAAATGCATAACCACATCAGAAAAAAATAAAACAAGAAGAAACACACAACACAACTATTCGTTTTTTTGAGTCTCTTATAGTAACGTAGTGGCGTATCTTTCTGGGAAATAAGCGAACTCAATAACAACACTGGCTTGTTGACTCTTCCCATCACAGTGAAGCAGAATTCACAAAGCATCAACCGCTAACGGAACGTGAACTGGGTTTAGACCTATCTGGGTTTTACTCTACTGACGCATCATTGTTGCAATAGTCATTAATTAGAACTGCAGGTTCTAGTCAACTCAACAGGAAGTTGGGTCACACTTTTCTTTCCAGTCAGAAGCATCCCCAAATGCTTTCAACTATATCCAAATGGGTACGGGTAAAGGTTACAGAACCCTCACGAAAACTCACCAGTGCAGTTACTGTCACAATAAGTTGCTGCTTATTCTTAGTGAATGGGATCGTTTCGAAGTTTTCTGATCATCCGCTTTTGGTGTAAATGCACCTGTACACATGTAAACAAACCATAGATTTGAGTGTGTGCTCGTGTTGATCAAAATATCCTTTTTCTGAATGAGCTAAACTCATCGTATAGCATGAAGAAGCTCATTTCCTGTTTCGCCTTACGATACTCTCATTCTGATGCATCGGGGATTGGGCAGCCAAGAGGCAGCGTGCATGATCTGTTCTGAATGTGCCTTCACAGTGTGTCTTTTGTGAATAATTTCAGCATTGGATCCAGTTTTTTTTTTTTTCATCCCAGGATTGCAGTGCGGGATTATTTATTTTATTTTAGTCATTCTTCAAATCCGAGTTGATTCCACTTTAAAACTGATTTGATGAGCCAAAGCCTTTGAATGTGTGTCTGCTGGGGACGTGTGCACCCTATATCTCTTTCAATCTACATGTGATCTGACGCTACGTGAAACTTATTAAATCAGACTTCCTCCCCCCTCTGCACAGGAAGTGACATCACTTTAAGTGACCGACTGGTAATACAGAAGTGAATGGATGTGCTCATGCTCTGAAAGAAGAGCTGTGATTTGTTGGGTCAGGGTCTATATCTCTTCATCTCTCCAGTCGTATATCCTCAGACTGAGAGGTCTTTCTATGTTTGTTTGTATACTTTTTATATAAAGGAAAAAGTGTAAATAAAGATGTCACATAGAATGTATGTGTAGTGTGTACTACTGTCATTAGTTCTTACTGATATTTTAAGGAAATAAAAATTTCTGTTTCCACATAATGCCCTTTTTATTTTTTTATTCTTTTACCTTTTTGCTTTAATAAATGATTCTTTAAATGTCAATATGCTTTTTAAATAAAAGATGCTTTATATTGAACAAATTGTGCTTTAAATAGATTGACCACTAAGGTTAAAATTAATAATTAAGTGTTTGTTATTTTATTATGATGGTTTGTAAAGGCGAAATATTGTTATTCATCTTTTGTGTCATACTTAAAATTCTAAACGCATCTCCTCTTCGACCACTTGAGCTGCTGCCACCAAACTTTGCCAAGACATCCAAACTGGATGCTTTGAATTCTGGGAAATCACAGAGAATGCTGGGAAACTTTACTTTGTGGGTCAAACTGAGAAACTCATAAAAACTAAACGAACTGACGTCTAGAAAGGGTCAAATGTTAGTCATAGTGACATTTAACATTTTTATGACATCACTGACAGTTCCCTAGCAACCAAACTATTTGCCCTAGCAACCAAAATTTCTGAAATCTATCTCAGCTTTGGTAAATGATAGAGGCAAGGGTGTTGGTGTGTGTTACTCATAGTAACATTGGGAACATTAAGTTATGTCACTGAGTAGAAATCACTATAGCAACCACACAGTTTACCATAGTAACCAAATCAACAGATCTACATTTCATCAGCCCTGGTATATAATACTCATAACAACCAGATTGTTACCCCAACAACAATCTATACCTCAGGTCAGGTCCACATATAAAAAAATATATATAGTTTGAAGCGGCGTTTTTACAGCCAACATCAAAGTTTGTGCATAAGCTTTAGCTATCTGACTGAAATTATTGCAGTTTACACACAATGCAAATGAAATTCAGTTTCTGATAAATCTCAAATATTTACAAGAATATATTTTAGACTTCTTGTTCGTTTCTAAGCACTTAATATTTCGTTGCTTTAAGTAAGGCCTATAAATGAACTTATACAAACACCAATTTCTTTTCATTTGAGGAAAACAGAATTGATCTAAAGTAAACAAAAACCCCACGTGCGCTCCTGACGTGGCGGCGTGGGGCACGCACACGCCTCCTCTCGTGGGTCGCTGCTATTGGACGCGACAGGCTGCTTATACCGAATAATCTTGAAAAACAGGTGCAGAACCGAAACTAAATATTCAAAGTAACGATAGCAAAGGAGTCGCAGAACAACCCAAGCTGAACGCTGAGCTCCTTCTGTTAAAAGCTTGAGGGCAGAGAATTCAGGGTTGGTTCTCTGAAGTTCTCAAATAAGGTAATGCACCATAAATACTTCGACAATAATTCGATTTTCTGCATATTTGACAAACAGTGAGACGCAGTGTTTAACGCAGCGGCGGCCGGTGATGCCCCAGGAGCCGCAGCCGTGGGCCGGTGTCCTGTTGCAGCTGACGCTGCTGCTCTCCGCGCTACCGGCGCAGTATCTCCTCTCCAGATGGACCGGAGGCGACAGCTCTCAGAGACACACCGCCACTCAGAGGTACTCCCAAAAAAACAGCCCTCCATGGATGTAAAAAGTCGAGTGTTGAAGTTGATTTCAAAACCTGGCTTTGGTTTAACCACTAATTTATCACCCCTGTATCCACTTCCCCTGCCACTTTATTAGGTACACCTTGCTAGGACCCCTTTTGCCTTCAAAACTGGTATAGATTCAACAAAGGTTCTCTATATTGACTTCATGGCATCACGCAGTTGCTGCAGATTTGTCGGCTGCACATCCACGATGCAAATCTCTCGTTCCACCAGATCCCAAAGGTGCTCTACTGAAACGAGATCTGGTGACTGTGGAGAACATTTGAGTACATTGAACTTAACGTCACGTTCAAGAAACCAGTCTGAGATTATTCATGCTTTTGATGGATTATCCTGCTGGAAGATGGTGGTCACAATACTCAGCTGATGCTAATGAACCCAAAGCCCCCACACCATAACACCACAACCACCAGCCTGAACCATCGTTACAAAGCAGGATGATCCAAGCTTTCATGTTGCTTACGCCAAATCCTAACCCTCCCATCCAAATGTTGCAGGAGAAATCGAGACTCAGTCAGACCAGGAAATGTTTTCCAGTCTTCTATTGTCCAAATTTGGTGAGACTTGGTTTCCTGTTTGTAGCTGACAGTAGTGGCATCCGGTGTGGTCTTCTACTGCTGTAGCCCATCCACTACAAGGTTTCGATGCCTTGTGTGTTCAGAGGTGTGATTGGCTGATTAGAAATTTGTGTTAACGAGCAGTTGGACGGTTGTGCCTAATAAAGTGGCCAGTGAGCGTATGTTTTTATCAGATTGAAGCTGTTGTTTACCATTCACAGTATCATTGACACGTGGATCTCAGTGAGAAAATCCTATTTGAACACATCTGTGTGGATTGATTGGTTCAATACCTGGATTACAAAAATTCTGTAAGTCTACACAATCTCTTTGAAAGATGGATTTCAAATCACCTGCATGTTTAGAAGCGGTGTCCCATTACAGGTCATTTGGAGAGGAGGAGGACCACTACCAAACAGTGCAGGAAGCCCTCACAGTGGAGCTGATGATGCATCATAATGAACATGGCTATTTTGCAGGTAGCACTCCCGAATCATGCGACTCACTACATAATAGATACACAAGTTCAGTTTCAGGGATAGTGTGTGTGTGTGTGTGTGTGTGTGTGTGTGTGTGTGTGTGTGTGTGTGTGTGTGCGTGTGTGTGTGTGTGTGTGTGTGTGTGTGTGTATACAGTCTCGAGTGATAGGCGAAGCCCCAGGCCAGGATATGTACTCCACCGAGTGGGTCAAGTGGTCCTGGAGACAAAAAATCAAATGGTTGGAGTGATCGTGGGCTGGGATGCAGGACTTAGAGCCCCTCCAGAGTGGATCAGAAGAAAGGGATACTCAGACTCTGAGGTTTGTGAAAGATAGTACACAAGACAAAATGAAAGTTAGAGGGTATGCACATGACGTCAGGGTACACGGTAGTCATGGTGTGAGTGGCAAAAAGCCTACTCAAGGGGAAAAGTTGTTGAGAAGCAAATGGATTGCTGCAAAATTGAAGAAATAACGCATCCAGGAGCTGAAATCTAGGTGTGTGGGTCATTCATGGAACATTATTAGACATTCTAACCAGAATGATCCAAAACACTAGGCCAAGTCCACCTGTCATTGGTTCCACCAGAAGTGAAGGATCTGGAGTGGCATCTCTGTCTCCTGACCTCAACATCGTTGAACCACTCTGAGGAGAACTCAAATGTGCAGTTCTTGCAGCACAGCCCAAGAGTTGGAGGGTTTTTGGCATGAACAATGGGCTGCTTTACCAACAGAGAAGATAAAGAACCTCACCGACAACTACCTCAAGAGACTTCAGGCTGTCATTAATGTTAAAGAGGGTAATTTAAAATATTAAGAGCTTGTAAACTTTTGATCAGGGTCATTTGAAAAGTTCAGGAATGTATAATTGTAAGGAATCCCAATTTCTGCTAAATCTGGGCAAGTCCACAGAAAGCTGGTTAACTGGCGAGTCGTATGAATCAAGGTTGAATCACTGTTCTCTTTGAGCCCTAATGTGTAATCATGAGAGTAAATGTGAATTCTGCACTTTTCCTTATTAAACACATCCATTTTAGCGCTAGTTTTACCACTCAAAGGGGGCGTGGCCCAGTGTGGATGTGACATCAATGCACACACTCTGTTGTACAAATGCAATGTACTTCTTTTAAATTCCGAAGGTAAAATAGACACAGAACCATTTAATTCAATATTTCAAAATGTTGTGATGTATAACCGCAGTCTGAAACAAAGATGTAACTGTGTGATAGCTTGAGAGAGCCAAGGACACCCCTCATTACAGGATTCTGTTCAGCGGCCCTGATGCCTCATCAATACTGATCGGATACATCCCTCAGCAAAATCTCAAGCTTCTCCTAAGCTTCGAGGTGCAGAAAATTCCTCCTTGTCTTGTGATTCTTCTCATCTTTAAAACTGATTTGTGTTTAATTTGTGTTTGTTTTGTGTCGCAGCCAGAAATTGCTACTTTAGAGCATTATTTTTCACACTTCAACGGGGACAAGTTTGTCATGCAGGAGTGGCTGCAAGAACTCTACCCTGAAGACTGAAAGAGCAGAGCTGAGATTTTACCTACACCTCCAAAATGTACTCTTTTTAGACAGTATTTGAAAAAAATGTGACCAGAAGCAATACATTTTTATGAATAAACAAGTATTTTACATCTCTTTTCTTGCATACGTAGATTAAACAGAGAGAATTACATTTTTATGCGTTTTAATCAATAGAATAAGTCATTGGCTAGAAAGCTACACTAATCTAGAAAAGTGATAAAAAGGGCAACAGATATGTACTATTACAATTTCACATGGTTATTTAAACATACAAGGCACTTCACGTGTAATGGTTTGTTTTATTTTACAATATCATCTTTTCTTTAGATTATTAATGCACCATTTAACAGGAAAACAATTGGGTTGTTATATGAAACTATAATACAACTTATTATTTGATCATGTTGTAATATTTAAGATGAAGTGTACTCATTGTTGCTTAGAGGGCCACAGAAAATCATCTCTGGCCAATATAACAAATAGCTGTCTTTTAATCATCCAAGTACATAGTTATTTGTGAAAATAAACATATTTTCTAAGTATTTTTAAAGTAAACACCACCAATGGAGTACACGTATGAATAACAATCTTTAAATGGATGAAAAACATTGACACATGACTGAATTATGTTAATTTAGAGCTGCACAATAGAATGACATGTGAACTCATCAGCCCATAATATGATTTAAAGTTTGATTTTAAATCCTAAAAACAACCAGCAGAACCACCTATAAATATTTAATTAATTCATTTTTTTTGTCTCTCATAATTTCAGCCATATCTTAACATATCTGTCAATATCTAGAACTGGCGATTAATAATGTATAAAACATTTAAAAGGTAAAACGAGTAAAACTACGAGGTTGACCCGCGCATGCGCGAAATGCCATTAAAATATAAACAAATACTAATTATATATTTGTATTAGTATTTTAAAATATAAACAAATACATGTAATGAAAAACAACGGATATGTGCAGCTTCGTTGATCCAAAAATCCGTTAATTTCAGTTGTTTTTTTTGTTAGTGAAGGTACAAAAAGCCGTTAGAGAGCCGTGTCGTTCGAGTCGACTCCTGTCACGTGTTCGACAAGCTCAGGTGAGTAATGTCCTCCAAAGCCGAGTTTCTGAATATACTAAATATAGCTTTAGTTTGCGTTTCTACGTCCCAAACAAACGTTTGTCTAATCTCTTATTTTCGCCCGTTTTTGTTATGGTTGTTGATGTGATTAACTGATGCTAACGTTTTCTTTAACGCTAGTTGTTGGCAACTCAATGATTGTCTTCAGCTTAATATGGAATGTTCATGCTTTTATTTGAGTTTACATAGATAATTATATTTTACCACACCCCGAAGATGCACTTTACATAAGTTGAGTTAGTAAAAAGAGCAAATTATTTAACAGCACATTGTATTGAAGAGACGGTATAGGTGTTTCTGTAGCTAGAGATAGCAATGGTGTAAAACTGATGAAATATTTTGAAAATACTATTTATTTGTGCGTTGATAAGTTTATTGTACTTGTCTGTTTTAAATTTCCTTTTGTGTAAACTGTTTGAATTCGTTTTAGACTTAGCTTGTTTTAATAATAATACATTTTTTTTTTATTTGGCACCTTTCAGGACCCTCAAGGACAGCTCACAACATGATCATAAACAATACATACATGGGTAAATGGAAAAGTTGAAATACATGAGTAAAAGCTAAACCTAAACAAGATCTAAAATGTAAATTAGATCTGAAATGTTAAATCAGTACTATTTCAAAGTAAGTTCGGCGGTTTGTTCCAGAGTAATGGTGTAGCGTAATAGCAAGCCTGGGAACCTAATTCAGATTTTGGTGAACAAGGCTAAAAGACGCTGAAGATCTGTCCACTGCAATTAGACATGAATAGATTTTGGGACATTTTATTGTATGACACAACATCCAATGATGAATTTATGAATATAGAGTCCAAGTTCATATGGGGTTCAAGCGTTTGATCAAGAACAACCACTCGGATTTGATAATACAGGAATGGAAACTGCATCAAAAGAGCGTGACGAATGTAGCCAACACAATCAGAATTGATCTAAAACGGAATAACGACCCATTACATTTTGAGAGGTTCATTTAAACATAAATTGGGATTCTAATTGCATTATACAGACCCATGTTTTAAGCATAAAGGCAAGATCTTTTTACAATTTATTTGAAACAAATCGAGAGAGAATTGTTGGCCATTTGTATATTGTTCCCTGCCATCTAAAATTTCCTCCTGTTGCTGTCCTTTGGTCGCAGTTCAAATGTCACAAACATGCGTGAAGATGCAAAAAATAACACCGCACTAGTCTTCCACTGTATCGATAAACGAGAACCCAACGCCTCTTTTTGTCCACTGGTCCACTCTCGAGATTCCTCCTCACGGACGAGCAGTGGCCGTCCCAGAGCCTGTCCCAGAATGCAACACGCCTCACTGGCCTTTAACCGAGCGTTATCCACAGCTTCCAAACACACTCGCCGTCTGCAAAATGATTTACAAACATGTGTATTGCATAGAAGTGTTCCTTGTTTGGTTTAAAAGGTCTCCTTAAGTAATTTTGATGAGTTTCCTTTGGGAACAGTTGAAAGACTTTGTGGATAAATGTCACCTCATTCCTCAGCCCATTGTGCCTCTTACGCTGATTGGTTCAGGTTGTTGTGTGTGTGTTCTGATAATAAACAAAATCCACATTGCAATAAAATTCAACTACTGTTTGCTCAAGATTAAAAAGCGGTTAGGATTGAAAATACTTTAGCAAAGAACAAATAGTCTCGGAAAAGGATTATTACCATTAGCAAGCAGAATTTCGGTATTTTTGTGGAAGTTTGTGGTAACCACAACATAAAGACATATCCCCTAAATTTCAAGAGTATTGGCCATGCGGAACTTGTAATGTTGTTTGAAAGAAATAAGGACAAGCGTTAACAAATAATGAGCAGTGAATGAAAGGAAGAGGGCTTTGTTAACTGCCAACTCCGACCAACACAAATACACACCGACCTGAAGTTTCGTGCGACAAGTCGTGGTGCAGACGAAAAAGAGTATTTTTCTGTTGACCAATTGACTTGAAAAGCACAGTCTTGACTGGGGAAATAGCGCACTTCAGAGCTTTATTCTCAAACAGATCTGGACCCTAAAGCCAGATTTATACTTCAGTGTTTCACTGTGTGGAATTCCTATTGTGAATTCTTCTGTTCTGTTGTGACAAAACAAGTGGTGCCATCGAAAAAGAGTTTCGAACTGCCATATCGGATTCGAAGAAAATGACCAAAGAAAGCTGGCTCTTTTGATGATGTAAGTAGGACAATAAAGAGCCACTCTGTGTCACCCATCCCACATTTTCATATCGACTTTATACAGGTAACAAATATTGCACCAGACAAATCCTGTTTTTCTTCACAATTTTTTTCACACAAAAAAAACAGCTCGCGGTCACACTAGAATAAAACGTGTGTTCTTTGATTTCTTCTCTGTTGTCGTCGTCTTCTTTCATGTTTCCCATTGTGGTGCGACGTGCAACTGTTGTACCACAAACGCCAACTTGAGGCAGGGAGCGTCATTGCGTCAATATTTCCTGGTTTGAGACAAATATCACCCTGCTGAGAAGCCATCCGAAGGATCAGTGATCAGCACGACGCAGACGTATAAATACGACTTTTTCCCCAGTGTCTTGAAATGAAAACTTTTTGATTTGGAACGCAAACAAACGGTTAAACTGTAATGATGCGAAATATAACATACAATAAAACATTACTCACCTTAATAAACTGAGGCTCTCACCACTGTGACTATAATACGGATCTCCAACACAGACGCTTTTATCCAGCTTTTCAATCAATACCGAACGTGCTTGCTGCATCTTCTCAAAGTCTAAAAACACCACAACCACCTGTACAAACACCGCAGTAAATGTACACTTGTGTAATAAAGTGTGAGCATTCTCCTCGTGCAGGAGCTCACCTCGGCGTGCATGTGGAAGAGGTCTCCATCCCGCCGTAAATACTTGCTGCTTGTAAGATTTCCATCCTGTTGGGAAGAAAATATGTAAATGCGTTGTCCGTTTCTTTCATGAGGTTTTTAACTTCGCATTCACCTTCACGTCGTGCTGTCTGGCGGTCTGTAGGATATATTCCAGTCGCCGCGTGACGCTGTTCGTCGCATCGTTCACGCTTTCTTTGCTGCTGTGGACGCTGATGGTGACGGAGGCTCGGTCCGGGGGACACGATAACTCCGCACATCCGGTCACTTCGATCACTCTGACACAACCCAGAGGGGCTCCTCGTGCCTGCTTGAGCCCCCGGTTTAACACCGTGTCGGTTTCCTCACGGTAAACATCACCAGCGCTCGGCGACACCGCGATAAAACCTCGAGTCGGGCTAAGCGCCATGTTTGTGTGTAAACCAACAGACGCTATGGCAACGCGTCCGGTGCATGCCGGGAAATGTCGTTTCAACTTTATTCGAGCTTTTCGTTTATATTTATATGCACATAAAATTGAAAATAAGTCAATGACCGTATAAACAAAAGAATAAAAACATAAATGATTTAAAGAACACTCCACATATACGATTAAGAATGCTTAAATAAACTAACACTCAATCCATTTCAATATCTCTTTTTTTATGTCATTTATTTATGTTTTTTCATGTCAGTATGCTAAATATGTGGGTGATCATAAGTCATCAATTACAGAGATGCATTAATTACAACCATTTATTTAACAAGCGTATTTATTCTTTAGTTTAAGCATTTATTTCTAAAAGCTTTTATTTACAGATTTTTTGTTATATTTATTTAAATAATTATTTCTCTTTTTTTATTTTTGATTTTATTTACATTTAAATACATTTATTAATAAATGTGTTTAACCGATGTTTTGGGTACCCTTACTAACCAGTCTGTTTGTAGTCATTTTTAAATTACATATTTACAAATTACATACATTTAAACTCTGTGGGCTTTAGATGATGTTTTTGTGCAGCAGAGGGCAGCAAAGATCAACAAACTGACCTGTTCAGGTATAAAGTTGGGATTTGGGACATTTGTTAAGTCAGAAATTTTAAAAAGCCCCATTGGATAGTGGAATAAAACTTTTCACATTATGGTGAAACACAAATTGGGGAGATTGCGTCATGGATGTGCAGCCGTCAAATCTGCAGCAACAGCAACTTTCATGGCTGTAAGAACCAAACTGTCAGAGGAATGTTTCCAGTACCTTGTTGAATCTATGCCAGGAAGGTTTAAGGCAGAAAACTGTCCCGGGTCGAACCGGTGGCCAATGTGATTCAATAGTGCACAAAATCAATTAAACGACTCTGCGATTGACATTATTCTCTTAAAATAAAATAATTGGTAGCCACATTAATAAAGAACCTTAAATCAGACTCCATCCACTGAAGCGCCGTCTGTTTGTTTGTATGAAACGGTAAAGGCCTCCATGTAATCTCACTCTGAGACTGTGCAGGACGTGTTTGTTGATACTGTCTCTAGTTGCACATAGTTCTGTGTTGGCTTTTTGAAACTGTTTATCTGATGATGTGTCTGTTCCAAGATACATGCAACGACTCCTTTTATTTGCTTAACCGCGTGGGCTGGGGCTCTGGCTCGTCGCCATTCTGTTGAAGGAAGGAATATTTAAATGGTCAAGCTGGGATGGTGGGTTTGGAAACGCTATCAAACGCAGTGATAGGCCATGCGATAAGTAACATTCGGAAGCGCAGCGGTCGAGCTGGGGAAACAAGGCCAATTCCCAGGAAATGAGAAATAACATAAACTCTTTATCCCCCTCTCTTTGTGAGCTACACGGAGTTAAAAGGAATGACCCCAGTGTCTCTCTCTCTCTCTGTCAGTACATTCCATGCAAGGACTTCGGCTTTGTATTGAGTTCAGCTGAACTACTGGTGGTGTGTATATAAAAAGAGAATGTCTCATCTCACAAAGCAAGCATTGTACTTTTTTTTTTTTTACTTATATTTTATGAGTAGTTCCCACATGATGTCACTACACACAAGCATTTTCCTAACCCCGCTTTAAAGAACAGTAGTGTAATTTATTGGTCCATACAAGGCCTCCATACGGCCATTAACAATCATGCACTTTCAGGCCAATCTATAGCAGCGCTTTTTTGCTTTCTTTTTTTTGGCAAAAGTGATCCAGAGGCAATCGAATCAATTAGGTTTAAATTGGGAAATCTCCGCAACTAACTACATGTTTGTACAACAAGTTTCGGGAGGTGTGAGCCTAGAACAAGGGAATGAGTAACAAACACAAACCAGGCAGTGAAAGAAGCATATTTATCTTGATTTTTGCTGCTGGATTTAGTTTGCTCATGAATGATTAACTCATCACCCTGTGGTGTTTATTATAGTCTGCATTTCTGAAAGCGAAGTTGCATTTTAACGTAATATCGCATCGTTTTGATTTATTTGATTAGTTTGTAATCCCACTGAACTTCCATGATCACCTGTCTGTGAAGTCATGTGACGCCTCCGTCCACCTGACCTCGCTCTTGTTGATTGGCAGTGGTTGGTCTCTGCGTGCTGTGAGGAATCTTGGAAACAGGCGTCTCGAGTGGTCTTTGGTGTTTCTGGACATGATTAAAGTCTGCAGCGGGGGAGATGGGCCGAGAGTCGACCAAGGACAATCACTCTGTATGTATTTGTGTGCCGTTTTCCCATGTGTTTGCCCTGTGGCAATTAACTTTAATTTTCAGATATTTCTAAGATGTTTGGAGAGTATCACATTGACCTTTATGGAAGAAAAGGTTATTATTTTTTTTTTGCACCATAATGTAGGTTAGATCACAGCAGTTGTAGAATATTTTATTGTAGAAATTCATAGTAGCCAAGAAATAAAAACAAAAAAGTTCCTACAAAAGTAAACTTATATGAACACAACCGTACCTAGCTGTCAGTCGTGTCTAGCTGTCAATCACTGCACTGTTTATGCAGTTCTGCCTCATTAGGACTGGTTTGTTAATGGTTCACCTTTGCTTCTGACCTACAGGACTGCTGAGTCACATCTGGACGAATGCTAATGCTGCGGAGCCTTCTGACTTGTCAGGTACTGTTGAGTTCTGTGAAATCTCTCATTGTAAGTAAGCTCTTGACGGTCTATCCTGTTATTTCTCTGTCCCTCAGTCCTTTTTTTAGTCTCTGTGTCATGAAGAAATGTGTATTTTAAAGGCTGCTTGGATTTCAAGGCTCTATTAAAAGTTCAAAGCTGCAGTTTACTGCTGTAACTAGAGCTACTCATGATCCAAACACTGGGCTAATGAGCGAGAAAGCCAGCTGCCCCCCAGCCCTGTGGCCTGTGGCACCCACCCATATTGAATCTGTTTCATACATGGTTGTGTGGAGAAAGGGACTGCTTTATAGATTGTGAGGGTTTTTCTCTTTCTTTCGACGATCCGTCAATCTTTCAACAAGTTCTCCATGTGTTTCAGTCTTTCTCATGTTGTGTTGAAGTTGTAAATATTTTTTGATGACGGCCAAATTTTCTCCATTTCCATATGACTTTTATTGTTGTTTTAATAGTGGATTCATCTAAACCACTGAAAGAACTTCTTCCAACAACGGCTGTATATTTGCACCTCTTGACATTGTTTTAAAGTGAAAGCTGGTTCTGATTCGTTTGATGGAAGTGAAAGGTGACAAACACTTCGTTGCTCAATGCATCATTTCCCATCTTGAGTCATTCCATTTGTAGTGGAACCAAATACACTTTTACAAGCACAAATAAAATCCTTATTTGTGCATTAATGGCAAGGAAACCACTTGAAACAGTGTGGTCTGAGGTGATTCTGTATGGGGATATTTCTGCAGCAATAATATATGTTTTGATCCATAATTGTATCCTTTTATGACGCCGCCCCACCTCCAAATTTTAGATGTGTACAACCCTATTGTAATTGCTGAGAGTATAAGTGTTGCTCTGATTCACTTTCACTGAAATATCACAGAATTTCACACCTGTCTGAACTAGTAAAAATGTGCACAACATTGGGCACAGAAAAAATGAGTATTGAAAATGGCTCTATAGCGCCACCTAACACATTTCTACTTATGGTGTGTTAAACATTCGGTACCAACACTATTGATTGCTTTTTTTGAACTTGACAGGAAGTCGGTTCCACCCAGTGGCTTCATGAAATTGAAAATTTTGTTGTTGGTGTTTTGTACAGCTGTTTCAAACTGAATTATGTAATGCCTACAAAAAAAGTCTTGGTGTGCATTTCCAAAACTAACAGGAAGTCAGGTTTTTTTTTTTTTACAAAAACCTCTACAAATGGTTCTTTTTCAAATTCCATACTATAAGGAGCTCTACCTATTTTTTGTATCACTGTCTTGTATCTATTTTGTAAAGAGGTTGTGTCTGACTCTATCTGTCTTATCTTAAGGCAGACTGATGTTCAATTTCAAAGCTTTTTTTGATTTTCATAAAAACTGAAACGATCGCAAAATGGAATGATCATTATGTCTTATAAGTAGTTATAACTCTGCCATACAATGTACAATTGGGATCACACTTGGTACATGTGTGAATAGACCATGCTTGAGCACATCTATATCGCAAGCTACAGTATAAATTATAGCGCCACCAGGTGGCCACATGAAATACAGCATTTAACTTGTGAAAATGTTACAGAACAATCCAGTAATCTTGACTCTTTATTTTGTGGTTGTTTTTTTCCCCCTAAAATGTTCCATAAACAGTTCACACTTGAATACATCTAAATAAGGACTAGTCCGTGTCTCAGATGCAAAATCCCTTTGTTCGCTGCTTGCAGATTTAATTTAACTTTTTGAGAAAAAAAAAAAAACTATCATCGAACTAATTTTCTACACTGAGGGACAGAATAAGACAAAAATACATGAAAAATGTTTTGGAACAAGTTTGGTGGCAGGATAATTTTCTTTCGGTGGCAGTCTATGCCTTTTCTAAAACTCAGATCTCCATCAGCTCCAAGAAAACTCCCATGGCAGAGTCGAGCCAAAGCAGCAGTGCTGAGACTCCATGAGGCTTTAATCCAGACGGCCAGAGCCAAGATGGCGCCCCAGCAATAGAACCCAGCTCATACTGGGGTCTCATTTTAACAGGCTTCCAGCATAATAGTGGATCTGGGTGAAACATAGAGGATGTGCCATGATATTTCTGCCGTCAGATTGAGGGTAGTTGAAAAAGAGTCTGTGTGTTGTGGCAGTGGCGTATAATAACTGCGTTTGGAGGGAGATTAATGTGTGTAGTTATTGGTGTAATGACGGATTCGGCTCTCTGTGCTTCAGCCTCCACCAGATGAAATTAATGAAGTACCTATTCACATCCAGGAGACAGAGTAGACAGGAAAAACCTCTGTGTGAGCGAGAGGGCACTTGGAGACTGGTGAAGTTGCTGGGAACCGCTGCCATATTTTAGACTGCTGTTATTTAGAGGAAAAACTGTAGTATTTCCTCTGAAATTAATGTATCTTTTTACATTCGTGCAATGCTTGAAAATGTTTTGCGGAGAGTTGCTAGAGATTTTTTTCTAAACCGTTTCAGGGTTCATTCTGTTTGTTTGGTTTGTAATTATGATTTGGTTTGTTTGGTACTGACAGATACACTGCCCTTTTACCCATGTATGAGGGCATGAAAACATGGTGGTTCAGAAATAGGAAAAAAATGATCGTTTTAGAAATTTTTTGGGGAAAAACTGACATTACAGTTCAAGCAGCCTGCACTAAGTACATGGTCAAAAAAAAGGTCTTGTGAGGAATGCGTCAAAAGACAGAAGAAGCAGCTCATGGATCTATGTTTTCTTCTTGGGTTAGCTGGTAGTTTGTGATTGGTTTACATCAGAAACTATTTTAGTGGTTGACATATTGGGCTTTTTAAAATATTTTTGAGATTAAATGGATGGAGGAGACAATAGAACGCAAGCATGTAGACCTGTATCTGATAAGAGGCTGTTGACTTGGGGACAATTAATAAAATTTTTTCAATGTAGATTTGCTGGCTATGGAGAAAATGTATGAATGAAAGAATAGACAGTCTTTGTTTACCCCAATTTTTTTTTTTTTAGGTCTAAACTAACAATATTTTGAAGAAAATGTAAATATGCAAAATGGTCTACAACCCTAACATCGTAAATACTTGCTGTGCATTCTCTAATGCACTATGATTGGTACAGTGATTCACTTTTGCAACATTCCATTTTCCTTTGGGTCTCATTTTGTTTTGTTCCTCACCTTTTTTGTTAAAAAATGAAAATAAATGTTTTGTTTTACAATGATTACAGCCCCCTAATAGAAACTTTGTTTTGATTTATACATAGCTCGGTTTATCCCCTTGTTTCCTCAATGAACACTATACACCAGCATGCTGTTTTGGTTTCAGACTCAAAATCCCAAAATAATTGTCTTTTCACTAAAATTAGCTGAGCTGAGCCAGCTGAGGTGCAAATCTACTGCCCATGCGCCAAGCGGGTGTCAATTTTTCCTTGGCTAACAGGGGGACTAGCAGTTCAATAAAGTTAATTTAAAACATTCTCACTCTGCCATCTGAAATCAACCATTTAATGACTCTCTGTTCCTGTAAAACTGCAAAAGGACCCTTTGGATTTGCAGCAACAATAAGAGAGAGGGGTTTGGGACACGGTCACCAAATGGAGTCAGAAAAACGAGAGGAAACTATGGCTCTTTGTTTTCACCACAGACCATAGTGTAAAACCTTATTATTGAGCACAAAGTAATGGGCGTAGATGAAAAGTACCAACACAAATCTCTTGATCTCTGTTTTTAGAAGCAATCGGCTAAATGAAGGAGTTGACTGTGTTGGGGACAATAAAGTTTATTCATATGACTTTTTATGTTACATTTATAACTTCCCAACCACATGCTTTACCAACCTAAAGTATAAGACTTGCTTTCCTGAGCTCAGTGCCCAGTCATACAACTGATTTAAAGTGTCAATCAGATTAGATTTGTTGATTTAATAGTGACACAGGGAGTCTAGAAACTTACTTTGTTTCTAAAATCATGAGGTAATCTTTCAAAAGTTCAGATAACGAATACAAAAAGCAATCAAAGCAATTGCTCTCTCTTGCTTTACATGCTACATGCGTGCAGTCTCATTGCTGGAGCCATGTGACCTGTAAACTGTTCACCCGACAGCACAACACAAACTATATTACAGTACCATAGTAACACACATTGCTGTCACTAATTTGATAACCCATATTACACTATTATATTTATACAAACTTTTATTAAAAATCCAGTACATTTTCTCTTGGGTTTTCTAACAAGACAGATGTGCTCTTTTGCACACTGGCTTGCTCCTCATTAAAAATGAACTTTACAGATATTATTTTTCAGAATAAGCACTTGAACAGAAAACAGAAGAATCTGATTGCAGCACCTCGTTTAGCTGCAACACTCTGCAACAGGCGGATTTTAGGGTGATCCCCAAATATTTTTTTAAAGTGATTATTATAACCCATTCAACCTATATTACAATACCAGAGTAACACGCATTGCTTTCATTAATTTCATGACTCAGCTGATTACGCCATTATATTTTAATCTTTTATATAATTTATTCCTTCATGATTGCTTCCTGGGTTTTATGTAATCAATGGTCTATATGTGGGGGAAGGGTGATGGTGAAACTCTCTTGGTGTTGGGGTGTGGTTGTTTAATTGATTTTGAATGTAAACGTTGTAAATGTTTTAACTTCAATATTCAAGTACAACACATCTTCTAAAACAGTCTTTTTACAAAATACAGTACATTACCATCTGGGTTTTCTGGAATATTAGATGATAAACGGTTGTACTCTTCCATATTCCATACACAGGCTTGCTCCTCGTTGCCCATTATTGTTTGAATTGAAGACATAAATAAAATAAACTGTTTAGCTAGCACTTAACCTGTTTGAACTTTTTAGGAAAAAACTGTTCTAGAGGAGTCAAATATGTTTTTTTTTTTTTTGTGCAGAAATAGAAATGTTGCTCAAGAGATTCTAATCAAAACAAATGTGTGATACACCCCATATGTCATAAGGTTTCTGAAACATCTGAGTTCTTTAATGAAGCACAATCCTTTTTTAACAGCACAACATTGAAAGCTTCAAAACTGGGCACCCATAATACACCCCATCGCTTTCTTCAGCTGGCTCGTTTAAGACCTCACATCTTTATAGGGCTCTAATTGGGCCTTGTGTTTATGTAATTCGGCGAGAACGAATTACTTTTCGGCCATCCGCCATGGCCTTCGTTTGTTTCTAATAACCTGAAGAGTTATTAAGAGTGTCTCTCTCCTGAAAGAGTGAAGTCATATTCTTCACTTCTCCGCTTTTCCAGTGAACCCTTCTGTGGCCGGAACAGTGCCGGTTTGCTGGGATTGTCCCCTAGAGAAGACGCTACCTCCTGCAAACTCTTTTCCTAATTCTGAAGACCACATGACATGGGCCATAAACACTCGTTACACCATCCGTCATACATGGAAAACACACTCTCTCTCTCTTGGATACACGACTCTCCGCAACAGGCCCCCAGGGAGAAACGTATTCATCATCATCCGGAGATAAGCCTGTGCTAATACACACTAGCCGATGACTGCTCCCTGTTTATGAAGCGAAACGGCAGAACTTCCCGTTTTCACCTTGACAATTAAATTAGCCGAACGAGGGATAGGAGGGGCTGAAAGATTGATGATATCATCTCTCTCTCTCTCCCTCACTCACTTTTGGTGAAGTGATGTCTTACTTTGGCTTTACATTAAGAGAAAATCCATTTTACAGCTGTGGCCCTTTTTGAGCGAGTGGACTTTTCAGAGATAGCATTACCAGCTCTCTTTATTTTATGTGTCAGCTGAAGAAAAGCAGTGCATCTTAACAAGCGAGCATGGAATCGATTAGACTTGGGCTCCTTCCTCTGCTGTCTCTCGCTCTCCTTTTCTTTCCCCCTCCAGCACAACAATAATATGTCAATTCCTGCTTTCCTCGCTGGCTCTTTTAGTGAAAGGTTTCTCAGGACTGCTCGCTGACAGCACACTTCCCCCTCAGATGGACGTGTGTGTGTTTAGATTTGCCGTACGTTTATTTGAAGAGCCTTTGAGGGGATTCTCAAGTCGGTTCGAGAGACTGTGTGTGATGTGAGGTGCTGTTGTCTTGCTATTTGGTTTAATTTGATAAGCATTTGCCAGATCTGTTCAAGGGGTCCAGCTGCTTCTGCTTTGTATATTTCTTTTGCATTACCTAAAAAGTTTGTGCATTGCAGTGTAAATTATGTAAAGTGATTATTATAAATATCATGTATAATGCTTTATAATACAGCTGCTTAAACAGCCTTTTTACAAAATCCAGTATGTTTCCCCTGGGTTGTCTAATATGTCTTCTGTAAAATCGGGATGTGCTCTTCCATACACTGGCTTGCTCCTCATTATAAGGGAACTTTACAGATACTTTTTTTTTTCAGAATAAGCTCTTGAACAGAAAACCTAAGCGGCACCAGCTAGCTGCAACACTCGCAAATTTCACAATCGTATGTGCTTGTTTTAGGAATATCGGAAAACAAATTATCAATGGACCAGGACATGCAAACTTGTCAGGATGCTACGTTAGCTTGAATAATACTGACTCTACCGTTCTTTCCAGTTCTTTGTACCAATTTTTTTTTATGGCACCTCTTTTATCAAGGTTTTATAAGCTCAACGAACCAAACTGAGCACAGACCATTTTCTGCTTGGCTGGTTGTTCTTCTATTTAGATATAGCGTTTACATTTTTTGTTCTCTCTAATTGGTCAATAATAATTAAAAAAAAATAATGAAATAATTTAATTATTAGTGACTCATCATTAACACAAGTTATGGAACATGGAGCTCAGAGATGAAAATGCAAGGTCTCAAATTAACCTTTATAACCGCACTTTTTAAAACGAAAACTTTAAATTTTACCACATTTTCCTCCGTTTCAGCAAATGGTAAGATTTTTGGTGACATCTTATTTTTACACATATTTGGAAAAATAAACTCAAAAGCAAATTCAACACCTATTCAAATAGACCACTATAAAAAAATCACTTTTTTTATCTGTTTGGCTTGAATTCCTCAGACCTAAAACATTTTTTCAATAAAAGAGTGGTAGGGGTGAGATTAAGTATTAATTCCAGAATAACGCGTAAGATTTTAAGTAATTGTACTTAAACTCTGAGTTTAAAGCGCTTATCCCGAGATTTTGCTATATGTGAATGTTAAATAAAACTCAGCGAGATGAAAATAAAACTGAATGTGTAGCACAGCTACAGACGGCGAGAAACTGTGGCATCTGTTTCTTGTTATGTTCAACTTCACTCAAGTTTTCAACATTGAGCTTCAAATCATCTGTTTCCTTCAACCTCTCTTTTCCTCTCTCACTTTGACCATTTAACAGAACGAAATGAGGACACCACGTCTCCCACTGTACTTTATACATGACACAGAACGATGAA
The DNA here is from genome assembly GCA_007224835.1 of Danionella cerebrum. Classification (NCBI taxonomy): domain Eukaryota; kingdom Metazoa; phylum Chordata; class Actinopteri; order Cypriniformes; family Danionidae; genus Danionella; species Danionella cerebrum. Next base: position 374,967 of record SRMA01026163.1, read on the forward strand.
TAATGAAAAATGGTCCTTATTTTTGATGAATTTATTGCTGGTTTTATTAACAAACACCAATTCAAACTGAGTTCTCAATTTAAAGAATGATGGCAATATTTTCGAGATCTCTGAATAGATGGTAGATGCGTGTGTCTGTGTGGTCTGGGATGGTGATTGGCTCTGTCATTCTGGGCAGGAAGTTGACTCGCCCCCTGTTTCCTCATGCCCTGTCATTCTCCATTTCGACCACACAACACCTCCTCAGAATGAACGCTATTCAAACGCACACAAAGGACATTTCATACAAGTATCCGGTGAGAATCCGTGCACAGCAGAAATAATATTTTGATACGGACAGTTGAAAGACAGCGGTAACTCAATTCAACATCTGACGTGTGAAGCTTTTTTTCTTGCAATGTTTTTTTCTGCACAGTTCTGAACCTTTGTTCCTGAGAGTTGTGAAGCATTTCACAATAGTTATAGTGGTATGCAAAAGTTTGGGCACCCTTGTAATTATTCATGATTTTCCTTGAGAAGTAAAATAACGTTTAAAAGGGGAAAGTGTGCCAGAGTTATTTCACAAAACTAGACATGTACAAAATATAAACCCCCTTTAGTCCTTTTGTTGATTTCAATAACTTCAGCACTAATTTTTAGAACTCAAATTTGGGTTTGTAACCTCAGTGACCCTTACACTCCTCGCAAAGGCAAATGCACTCATGAGAAAGTATTCAAGGAGGCCAACTGTGAGTGGGAGCTTCAAAACAACTCAAAGATGAACTAAAAACAATGTTGAACATTGTGATTTTAGGGGACGGACACAGAAAGCTGTCTCAAAGATTTAAGCTCTCGGTTTCAACGATGAGGAACATTTTGCAGAATTGGAAGACCAGAATTATAGTTTTAGTTAAGGCGTGAAGTGTCAGACCAAGAAAAATCTCAGATAAGCAGAGAACAATCGCGGACAGCCCACAGACCAGCTCCAAAGACGTACAGCAACTTGCGGTAGATGGTGTCCCTGTCTTTGATCATCTGCTCAGAGAAAACAGGCTCTCGGGGTGATGACACGGGTCTTTAAAAGCCCTCTATTGATTGATTTCAAAAGAAAAGAAATACACAATTATCACACTTATTATTAATATTACACTTAATACTCAAATGAACATAATGCACCACATAGTTGGACGAAATTGGGTTAAAGATGATCACATTGCACTGGTATTACAGGCACTGGCTCCCTTTGAGGTTGTGATCGATTTACGGTCCTCAAGACTCAGATCTGTACGATTCAGTCCAATACCGCTGAGGATGCAGGATTGCATATTTATACTTCAGAGCTGCTTCTGAGCTGAAACGCTCTCATTAGCGGCACTAGTAGAGCAGCCATTTGTGTCCCTCTCTTTGCTCCTGGAGGACCTTTGATCTCGGCTATCCTCACCATTTGGTGCTGGTGTACTGGAGGTCTCTGAGATTGGACACACAAGGACTCTGTGCTGAAATATGATTTTCAACGATCAGTTGATGTTGAATATATTCAGTGGTTATATGCAAAAGTTTAAGCGCCCCTGTACATTTTCATGATATTACTTTATAAATCATTGGTTGCCTGGAAAAGAAATTCCAGTTTGAATACTTCATGGAGCAAAGGATGTTGATATTTGAGAAGTTGAACAAAGTTTATAGGATTTATGATCTGATGCACAAATTTAGGCACGTGTGTACATTTTGGCACCACCAAATAAAAATTCTATATTTTGTGCAATGCAGAAAGAACAGCCTCTAAATGCTTTCTATAGCTTCCAATTAGAGTCTGAGGATTCTGCGAGAAGGTGTTTTGCACCATTTTCCTTTACAAGACCTTTCCAGTTCAGTCATGTTTGATGGTTTCTGAGCCTTTTTTTGTTTATTTATTTTTTTATGCCATGTTTAGGTTCATTGTCTTGCTGAAAGACCCAGCCCTGGTGCAACCTCACCTTTGCCACTGATTCCTGTACACTGTTCATATTGATATTGAGTGGAGTTCCTGTGACTCTCAACTCTAATTCCCAGACCCTGCTCTGGCCAGACAGCCCCACAGTATGATGGAACCTCCACGATGATGTTGGAAGTCTTTGGAACTGGTCTGTGGGTTGCTCGTGACTGTTCTCACCATCCTGTGCCTTTGCTTATCTGAGATTTTTCTTGGTCTGCCACTTCGAGCCCTAACTAAAACTGTAATTCTGGTCTTCCAATTCTGCACATGGTTCCTCACAGTTGAAACTGAGAGCTTAAATCTATGAGACGGCTGTCTGTTTGTCTACTGTATGATACATTTACAGGAGTGCCTAAACTTTTGCATACAACTGCGAGATCATTAGCGAGATGAAATTGCTTAAGGTGATTCTTCTGCAGCCATCTTACGATCACTTCTGGGATGCAAGTCACATCATTCATTTTCTTTATCCGCTCCTTTACAGAGTCACTGGGTTCTGCTGGGGTCTCCAGCACACATCAGGTGAAAGGTGGGGTACGCCCTGCACAGGATGCCTGTCCATGGCAGACATGAATTTGAACAAATGTCCTCTTCTTAAACTCAAGGATGACCTTTAGTTTAAAGGTCTGTGGTTGTAGGATTGAGACTCCCGTGCTCTGCTGAGTACGGTGAACGGTGGCAGGTGTGTTGGAGCGAATGGCACTCCTAAAGAAAAGACAGACTTTCAGACTCACACAGATGAAGGGAAGCTTTGATATATTAAACCAGGGAAATCAGAGGGAGGTAAAGTCAAGCTTAGTTTTTACAAACACATGCTCGCATACACATCCTCGAGCCGTGGCTCTGATCTGAATCTGTTGGATGTTTTTAGAGCTTACACTCAGTTCCTTGTAAACATACCCACGGCTCCTGTGGAGATCGCTGGCTTTGACACGCCGCCAGAAGAGGGCCTCGCTGTCTTCGCTGAGATGGAGAGCAGGGGAACACACACATGCGCTTCCATGCACTCTTTCAACTTCACATGTGGCCCCGTTGTGTCGCCATGGTTACAGAACGGGTGGCGTTATATGGCCTTATCACTGCTGTGGATATAAAACTGAATGGTTGGAGCACTAGTGAGAAGCCTGGGAAAGATGGAGAGTGCACCCTGGCTATGAACCGCCTCGCCTGTGCAGGTTTTGCTTCGGTCCACTGAACACACAAAATCTACACCCCGTACCCGAGCAGTTTACGAGGGGAATGCAATGGCATTTGTGCGCTTTGAAATCTCGCTCAGGATACAGTTTCTTCTTCTCGATTGTGTATTTTGTAGGAAAAGATTGAACTTAAGTTCTCAGGCCATCAGAAATATGGAGATGTGGGGTTTTTGCAGCGCTGTCTTTCTGCCCAGAATCAAAAAATGTGAAGTTTTTTTTTAACTCTTCTAGGTCAAAATGATTAGCCCTCTGGTGTTAATAGTGGGTACCTTTTGTGAGGACTACTTTGGACCTACTGGAAGGCAAAATGTAGACCCAAATTAGGTTCTCTCGCAGAGGTTGTCTTTCAGAATCGTTTTACAGTCTTCTTTTCCTTGTTTCCTTCAGCTCTGATTAGGTTCTCAGTATCAAACTCGCAGCATTACACTCCCACCTCCATGTTTCACTGTGAACAGCCTTTCGTCAAACAGAGACAACATTTGTATGGCCTCAAAGCTCTAGTTTTGCCTCATTTGATCAAAATTTCTTTTTATCCAGATTATCCTTCGCAAACCTCATTCTGACTTGGAGGTATCTCTTTTTCACAGAAGTTTTCTCTTTTTCTGGGTCTGAAACCTCGGAATAAATTCCAGACTTGTTGAAATCCTTCACTAGAGTTTTGTGAGCTTTAAGATTTTCCACTTCCCATCTTGTTTCGACTGTGTTGGCCTCTTTAAACTTCTTGGTAATGCTTTTTACTACAGTTCTTGAAACCAAACTAATTTTGGTTTAACAAGTTATTTTGCTGGTTGTTCTCCAGAATACTAATCCTTGACTTAAAGAGCAATTTAAAAATTTCATTCAGCGTTTAATCCAATCATGAGAAACTATTTAAAAAAGGCCGTTTGTAAGTGTTAGAGAAAGAGTAAGAAAGAGCCTCAAAACAACTCTCAGATGAGCTGAAAATAATGTTTTTTGAGCATCATATTTTAGGGGAAGGATACAGAAATTGTCTGAGACTAGTTTTGGCTGTGAGAAACATTGTGCAGAATTGGAAGACCAAAAGCAAAGTCCTAATTAAGGCTCAAAGTGGCAAACCAAGAAAAATCTCAGATAAACAGAGCCGCAGGATGTTGAGAACAGTCACGGACAACCTACAGACCAGCTCCTAAGACCTACACCACATTCTTGGTGCAGATGCTGCGTGAAGTAAAAGTTTTGTGTATTTAAGTGATGACGACAACGTTCTGATTGCACCTGTAGATAGCATTTTGTTCTTTTTTTACATCTCAAATGTTCTTATTCGTGGAAATTTGTAATAAAATGTTTATATTTGTTTGGGTAAAAACAGCAGCACAAAAAGAACAGATATGGGGCATGTTATAGTAAAATAGAAATTCTGTAAGCTTAAATCGAATATTTATTTTTTGTGCAGTTATTTTTAAAGGAGGATCATGATCTCAAGGTTTCTCGCTACCAAACATGTAATGCAGATGTGTTTGTCACCTGATTATGGCATAATTATTTAATTTAAAAATGTTTCTGTGTAACATGTGGATCCAAAATGGAGTCCTTTTGCATGGATCCAATAAGTTTCAGGTCATCAACTCTATAAATTCGGTTTCTCGCACTCCAGTTTTCCACGGATCCAGATGACAGAGGTGTTGATGGGTTGAATTTGACTCTGACAGGCCTTGTGTTCTCCATCTCCCTCACGCTCCTTTTGTCCTAATTTCTTTCCTTCCAGCCGACGCGTTACCCTCCAGCGTCCCTCAGACATATGGAGAAAATTGAAGAAAGTAAAAAATAAAAGGGAAGAAAGTAACCCCCTTCTCAGAGCAGTCTCAGATCAGAATAAACCTTTTTAACAATTCCTTTTTTTGGAATCCACTTGCATTTAAAAATTTATTGACACTTTTGTAATTGCTTCATCAAACACCTGACCAAAATTCCTAGTATTAGTCTCGTGTCTAAAATCATTATTTATATTTGCCTTTTTTTCACACCATGTAAAACCTTAGCTTTCGTATGTTATTAGCGCAGGAGCTAGTGATTATTCTCATCTGCCGTTTTCTTGCCTTTTTTGTTTATAAAGAAGATAATTCTTTTTACCAAAAACACAATATTGTATTGTAAAATTGTATTATGTTATGGATGCAATTGTTTGTGCTGGAGGCATTTTTCTCATGGGCTCGAACATTTCCCTTCTCTTTAGGTGAAGTTGTATTTAATGATTATATTTGATTTACTCTTAAAGGCTAGCACAAAGTAGATAAAATACAATTTTAAACTGTTGCTAATGTAGAGCGTGATTACAGATGGTCTCAGTCCCTTTTAGAGATTTTTGGATATTTCTGAGCAATGGACCATATTTCAGCTACACAAACACAAGAATGAGAGATCGCTGGCTCGGTTAGTGTGAACAAAGTTTAGCTGAATCCTCGTAGATCATCGACAGAAGAACTGATATCGAACTGAAGAATTTTAAACCTCTGGTTGCTTAAATTTTTTTTACTTTAAGTTTGCATTGTTGACTGAAACCAGTGCGGATGACCAAATCCTCGAGGACATTTCTTGATCAATGGCTCCCATGTGTTCAAACTTCAAACTAATCTGGTTTGAGGATTAAATTTTTTTTTTTTTTTTTGCCATTTTCATTGAAATTCTTCTGGAAAATTTCTGATAGCTAATCGAGAATTAGATGTCAAGTGAGATGGCGTTGATTTCTGGAACTATATGTTGTTCATTATACCAAACGTGAGCCTGAAGGCGACTCTTACGTCTGCAGGTGTGTGATGCGAGACGTTCGGCCATGTTCGCTCCCTCTCGGTTTTATACACATACTGGCAATCTGCGGTTTCTCAGCAGGATGTAGAGATTATTTTATCACTGCAGGATTCCGGGACATTCCTGTTGGATTTCCGAGGTTTGGTGGGATAAAAGCCGAAGTGCGTCCCACCGCTCTGACTTGGGTTTCGGTCCCAGGGCAACGCTCCTGTTTGGCCAGTGTGCTGCAGGCCCCAGGCAGCCTTTAAGGGTGTTTATAGTGATTTCCAACATTGCTGCAAAACTACCGGTGCACAAGACGCACTAAAACCTCAGAATTTTACATACAATCAGAACACAGTGAGGAAAATGTGTGTGTGTGTGTGTGTGTGTGTGTGTGTGCGTGTGTGTGTGTGTGTGTGTGTGTGTGTGTGTGTGTGTGTGTGTGTTCCGGATATGCAGACAGGATGAGAGAGAGACTGAAATGGTGAGAAATTCAGCAAACCTCGACGGGTTCCTATACAAACAATATTCATGTTTAGGGCCTCTGATCATTCTCCATTTGCACATCAGGCCTTTTTCAAACGGGTAAAACGAGTCTGCTTCAAAGGCACAGTTCAGATGAATGGAAGCATAGAAACATTAGGTTTTATTCCGGACACGATTCTGTGAAATGTTTGTTCTGGTCTACGGGAAACTATTGATTCTACGACTGAGTTTTAAGTCTATTGGTCAATACCATTTTTCAATCAGCCAAGTGTGTGTGTCTCTGTGAGCCGTGCTGCCTGGTGTTAAATGATGATCGTGGTTAGTTGGCCGTGAAAGGAACTGGAGCGGAGCGGTCAGTGAGTGAGACTACGCTTTTAGCTTACCACACAAACACCTACGCTTGAAGAATGAAGATTTGGTGCTTAGCGGGGTGTTGCTAGACATCATGCTCTACTGGGGCATGTACCCCTTTTAATACCCCACCACCACCCTGTGTCCATGAAAGAACACAATTGTGATTCTGAACTAGATGGATAAATGCTTGCAAAAGTGCAGTTTAAAAGTATTTTTATTAGCAGAATGGTTTGGTTGCCAAGGTAGCATTTTCGGTTGTTATTGAGAGGCTCGGGTCATCATACTGTCAGTATATTAACCAACCCCCATGTCTCTATGGTTTTCCTTAGCTGTGAAATTCCTAATTGGTATGGACATCATATAATTATCCCTTTGTCAATATAAGTCCTATAAACCAACCAACATGTCGATCATTTATCAAAGCTGGGATAGAGTTCAGAAGATGTCGTTGCTAGGGTAACCTGTTTGGTTGTTATGGAGCTGCCAGTGATGTTAAAACAATTTTTAAATTGTTAGTGTGATTAACAAGATTAAATCCACATTTCTCTTTGTTGGAATGAGTGATCTATATATAATTCAATCCTCATGTCTCTATTATTATTATTTTATTTTTTTTAGATTTTGAGATTCCAATTGGTTGCTATGGTAAAGTCAAATTGCAATGGAGGGGTCACTGACGGAATATAATGCTTCCTTTGTCACTAAAAGTTATATAAACCAACTCCCATGTCTTTATCATTTACTGAAGCGGAGACGAAGTTCAGAAAATTTGGTTGCTAGGGTAAACCGTTTAGTTGCTAGGGAGTTGTTGGTGATGTCACAGTTTTTGAATTGTTAGTACAATTAAATCAACATTTCTTTGTTCGTATGAGTGATCTGAATCAACCCCCGTCTTATTTTCCTTCGCTGAGATCGATATATGCCAAATAGGTTGCTATGGTGAACAGTCTGGTTGCTATGAAAGGGTCAGTGACACGTTGATTTAAAGTGATTTAAAAAATATACACAAAGCAAAAGAATTCTTATGTGTTATTAGAATCACCATCTGAATTCTCCCTCCAATACTCACTCTTTCTCTCTCTCTCTCTCTCTCTCTCTCCCACATGGAGGGGGGGGGGGTGTGCCTTGGTCAGAGTGACACATAGTAAAGTTTTACAGGTGCAGTGAGGCGGGTAATTGGTGTGTTAATTCGTCCACGAGCGATCAGCGCAGTCTAATGAAATTTCCACTGGTGTTCTCTTACATCCTGCAGGTCAGGAGGCAACTTCCTGTTTGGATAAGAAACACTTTAAAGTGAGCGAGGAACGAGAGGCACATTTTGACTTTCAGCTGGGCTGGGACTGTGCTGAGGGTAAAGGCGAGGGATGGAATTTCAATTTGCTCTAACCTCCCGCATAACTACCTGCATACACTCTCTCTTCCTCACACATGCCTCTGGGGTCCCTGTCTGCAGGGGTTCAAAAGATCACGGAAGTAGAGTTTGTGCTGAACGTCTGCGAGCTGGTGAACGTGGTGCAGGTGGACCCATGCACCTGAGGGCTTGAGATGCAGACCTCCTCGTTTCCAATGAGAATTCATGAAAAATATCTTTACGTTATTGAATTATGATGAAAAACGCTGCGTTTCCAAAGATAAGGTTTGGATGTGTGATCATCTGAGAGTCTCCTGTTGAGAAGACATATGTGTAAGAGCCTGACATTTGACCCCTGACCTCTGGGTGGAATTTACACATGCACAGCTGCGCAGATCGCTAGCTATGTTGCACTGGCTTGGCCTCTCTTCTGTTAATGACAATTAAAGCAGGAAGTGGATTTTTTTTTTTTTTGATGAGAGATAATGTTAGTTTCATCCGTACGCTACAGGAAGGAAGATGTGGTAGTTTAATTATAAAATATGTACAAAAATCGAATTGATGGGGATAAGAAGTGAGGGTGAGGGGCGGACTAATATTTCCGTCCAGGGATGCACCGAAATGAAAAGTCTAGGCTGAAAATGAAGCAAAAAATTTTGGATGCACTTGGCTGAAAACCGAAAATGGCTCCATTAAAAAACATGTTTAAACTTTTTTTGTTTTGTTTTAGTATTAAAAAAAACTACAAATGAATTAAGCAATCAAACTTTTGTTTATCATAAATAACAGTAATAAGTCTGTTTAACAATAACAAAACTAAATATAATTTCTTTCTGTAACGGTCGGATATTGAATGCGATTTTCAACTAATAACTTTAAAACTCTTTCCAGAACACGTACTAACAAAATGACATCCTCTGAATTTATTCAAAATCAGCTCAAACCTCATCTATGTGTACGTCTTATGATTAAATCTAAATAGCTTTGGATAAAAGCGTCTGCTGAACACAATGCTGTGAACCAACCAGTGAATGCAGTAATTGAATATAAATGTAACACGTGATAAAAGACTTCAATTTGTTGCAGATAGTTAAACTACTCAAAGTTATTTTTCCTTTTTTTTTATATATATTTTGCCATTACTTTTGTAAATTGCATTACAATGCATTTCCCAAGAATGAACCGTGTCTGCAAACCACAAATTACAGCAAATCTCAAAACGAACAGGCTTTGGAACAAGAAAATGAATTTGATTGAATTTTCCATATGCTTGGGGTCTACAGAGATGTATATGAACCATACGTTTTATTTTATATTTTTTAATTTTAGCGAATATCCGGAGTATAGATGTATAAATTTAGATTTAGTCAAATAAAAAGACCGTGATTTACAGACCTTACTATGTGCCAATCATTGTTTATTATAGGACAGTGTCATCATTATATGGAGATTTTTATTGTTTTGAAATTCTATACGTTGCCTCCAGATGGCTCCGTTCAGGAAATGAACAGCATCTGCTGGTTCCATCTCAGAGCGGGGAAAAAAAAAATCTCACCAGGACTTTCTCATTCACAGTTCTGGGCTGGTGGAGTCCCAATCCAGAAAGCTGAGTGTCTTTCAACCTTTAAAAATAACTCTTTCGGGAGCACTTACAAATTTAACTAGTTAAAAAAAATTATTTATTTAATTTTCTGTATAATCTCAAACGTCCATGTCTTATGATCAACCCGACCTTGTAACAAATCTCTTATGTTTACTCCCGAACTCTAAGTCGCTTTGGATAAAAGTGTCTGCTAAATACATAAATGTAAATGTAATGTAATGCAATAAAAAAAAAAAAAATTGACTAAAGTAAAAAAATTATAATGGTACACGTTTAGATTTTAACAGTTATGATGCTGATATTATGTTTTTGTTGCTTTAGGTTATTTATTTTCTTTTCTTTCTACGTTTGAACAATTTGGAAAAATACTTTTTTTTGTATAGTTGTAATGTTGTACAAATAATGACGCATGTGCAAAATTTAGAGTGAAAAACGTAATCACATTTTCATCATGGAATTTTCTTTTTAAATATATGGATGAATACAAAACAATTGTGTGTGGGTGTGTGTGTTAATAATAAAAATCACAAAGCTCATATGAATAGAATAATAATTCGGTTTCGTTGGTTTCTCTCGAGCTGCTGTAATGGTTATTCAGCGTTCGGTGCTGAAAGGCTGCTGTTCCTGTGCCATTGATCAGATCACCTGATGTGCGGACCATTCTTTTACGCTCAAACACACATCACACTTACGTGCTACAGTCCGTTACTTTCACGTGTACGGAGTCAGAATTTTGCAGATCGCCTTTCCCCTCTGGGAGGAAGCTTTATGGGACCGGTCCCTCTGTCCTGGAGAGAGAGGAGAGCTTTTATAGAAATAAGATGGATATTTCATGTGTGCGAGCGAACCCAGAGGAGCTGTAATCATGGGATCTCCACGACTAACACACACAGACTTTTACACGTGACCTGCACACTGGGATTGACTGCTTAGTCGCACAGAAATTGACCGATACGGTTTTGTTTTGTTTTTTTTTTTGGTGGCTGATGGCAATGTTTTCTAATGTATTGATGGCTGTTTCCTGATTTAAAACTAATTGAAGGCAATATTTATGTTTAATGGAATCTGTGCGCACAAAGTTTCAACAGTTTTGGAATGCAAAATATTTTATTTATGAAGCTTTTTATGTTCCTTAAATTTCTTAATATAAATGTAGAAGACCATCAGGTTAACATTTGGAGAAACAACAAAAAAATACTTTTTTTAAACACCCAGCTGTGTTCCGCCGACACAAACAATGAACAGTATTTTATACAGTATTTAGTATAAATGATCATCCTTTGATCGACGCCATGCAATAAGCAACAAATCAACAATAAAGCATTTTAAAATACAGGCGGCAAAAGAATGATGCATTTAAACTTTGTATTTAAACATAGCAGCAATATTTAGATCCAGTGCACTTTCCATTTCACAAATGAACACGCATCACTGAGAAATGGTGAAAATTAATGTGTATAACGTCTTTTAAACTTTTTACATTTCTTTCAATGCATTGTAAACTATATTTTATATAAACATGCATTAAACAAAGAAACTAAAACATGATCTAATTAACTTTTGAATAAAACGTGCGCTAAATCAAAACAAACAAAAGATAATAAAGGAACTTTATTTATTTTGAACTTTTTTTTTAGGCTGCAAAGGAATGATGTGTTTAAAATGTTGTGCCTTTAAAATGTATTGAAATAGCAGCAATAATCAGCCAAATGTTCACATCATAGGATTTTGAATTGAGAAAATCACCCGATTATATACTGTCAAATATTTTTGAAAAATACACTCAAAAACACTCCCTATTTATGCAAATCATTAATTCTTATCTGTCTCAGCAGATAACCACGCAATGTTTGTTTTCAAAATGTTGACCGTACAACAATTTAATTCTCATATTTAAATATGTTTGCGGGGTTGTAGAGAGTAAAAAAAAAGAAAACCAAGTAAATAAAAACTGCTCTTTAAATAGAAGCGAAAGAAGCTGTATAATGTGAAACCTAAATTATATTAACTACATAATTATATTAATACAATACAAAGAAAACCTTTGATTTAAAGAAGTACCGTTTTATTGATGGCGAGGCAGACTTTTAATGTGTAGAAAAGTTCTTAAACTGATAAGTATTATTGTTATTATTACAAGATTGAATGGCTTTTAAAATGAAACTCAACAGTTTATTCTTTAAAATGAAGCAAATGAAGAAAAACTTCAAATCCTGCTCAAAGTTGTTTGTTTAGGAATCTGTTCCTCTGATTGACAAGTGATGGTGAACACTAGGGGGAGCCATCACCATTGGCTCTTGTGTTGGAAAGCCTGGCAGCATCTCAATGGTTAACTGGTTAAAGCTGCTTAAGAATATGTGTCAAATAGCAGCTGCTAGTTACTTCTTTTTGTACAGAGGGCCAGATTGAATGTGGGGAAAATTTTCCGGGGGCTGACCATCAAATAATTTACATGAAAATACACTCTTAAAAGATTAAATCTGAACAATATTTTAAAAAATTCCTCCCTGCTTTATTTAAATAACAAATTAAAGGAGGAATCTAGGTTAAAATAATATTATTACATTAATGGTTCAAAACATGGCATATTATTTAAATATTAACGGTTAACTTCTGTTTTCCACAAAAATCAAAGTTTCAGGCCATTTTTAAAAAATGGTTTTGATTCATTTAAAAATGTATAAGTAAAACTTCTGAATGCTAAACAAATTATTGACTCCTGGCTAAAAAAAATGACATTAAACCGATAGCTAGCATGTTTCATTTGATGGAACCTCATGGTGTTATTTTCTTAGAAAAAAATAATAAAATTACAACATTTTTCTGTATTTCTACAAATAAATACTGACATTTCATGGTCCTTATGATCAACTCACCTTTTTTAGAAATTGTCTTCATAATTAAACTGTTCAGGAGATGCACAAGTTGCAATCGTGATTCATGATGCGTGCTGCCATCTTCTGGTGGAATATAAAAGAGCACTTGCTACGTCTGTGTTTCATACTGTGGTCAACATGGAGCTTCTATGACTGAGGTTGGGGGCTGCGTGATCTTTTACCCACACTTAGGACCTGTCTGTCTTCCATGAAATTATTGAATGTGGAGTGTAAGGGTCTACAGTTTAATAAACCAGGCGCAGTTCCTCTCTTATCGCTCTCTAATTTAATCACAACATCTGAGTTTTTACTTTCTAAAGGAGCGCACTGTGTTTTCCTCATCTGAACCCGGAAGCATGGCCCAAAAATCACAAAAAGGCCCCTTTCTTCTGAAGCGTTATTAAATGTAAGCGGTTTTTCTAGAACTGAAGTTGTGTTTGAAGTTTTTTCTCGTCTCAAAAATACCCTAAACCAGAAGCCACATTCTTCAGCGAGCAAAAACATGGCGAAAGAACCATGCTAATCATAAAGTGTCACTCAAAAAGACTTTGTTTTTACGGATTTAATTAGCATTTAGCTGCACTATTAGTTAGCAGCAACACAAATAATCAGAACTTTTTGATTTATTCCGACTCAACAGTTTTTTTTTTTCATGTGCTAATTGTTTCTCCACATTGGCTAAGGGGTTGCACATTGAAATGGCTGGCTATTTTTGACGGTAGTGTCGTAAATTATTCTCTCTCCTTCATCCGAGCAGCAAAAGCGGCCGATGTTTCCCTGCAGGGCTGTTTGGACATGGTGTGAGTGCAGAGTCCGGAAGAGAATGTGTGTAGATTTTTCAAAGCCACAGACTAAATAACAAATACTGGGTGTGAGCGCGTGCGTAAATAAATACACATGCCGCTCTCTGCTCTGGGTGACTTAAAGTAAGCTATTCCTGGATGCAAAGTACATTGCGCTAAAAACATTTCGCTAGCAGAGTAAGAGTCTCATGGTAAGGATCCGATCATTGATGATTTTCTCATGAATTGTGGAACAAAGTTTGACCACGGATGTCTAAAAGTGACGCACAAGGATCATGAAGTAGATAGTAGTGAGATTTTAAGACACATTTTTGATAAGTGTTTGCTTTTTAATTAAACTAAGCAAGTATTATTTAACAAGTGCTTTGCTAAAGGTTTAGTTGTGCAAATTTTCTGATTTCTTTGCTATTTTTCAGAAAAGATGGTTCAGATACAATAAATCGCTTACAAAGAGTGGGAAAAACTTGTACGCGTAAACTTATGAGCACAACTTTTACGACTTGAATGAATGCAGGTGACTGGCATCAATGACATCTGCATCTGTGACGTTCCAGAAAGCAAGAAAGTCTTGAGAAATTGGTGAAATGTAATTTCAGACCAAAAAAAATGTGAAAAAAGCTTTTATTTTAACCAAATGCAGAATTTCTATCTCACAGGGGGCTAATGATCATCAAGGACACACGTAGGTTGAAACCCAGTCATGAACCGAAACAGAAACAACACTGTAGGAGGCATAAAAATGGAAGAACCCTGCTACTAATGTGATGTTGAAAGTGTTTTTAATCAGGGCGTGAGCACCGGAGATTGTTATCGCTACATTTCTGGCGTTCTGTGCATTTCTGAGGGCCTAAGCGTCACCAAATTTCAGATACATGTCAGAACTGGTGCAAATGTATGTCTAATTGTGGTTCGCAAAGTGGCTCTTAAACACCATCTAATATGTTTAAGTTTATGTTAAGCTCTTGGTTTTCCGTTCACGAATGAAATTCGGCTCACATGTGTAGGGTACCAAGAAGTAAATTTAAGTGATGGGCGTCGCCTTCCATCGGAATTCGACGTTTTGCCAAAACAGGAAGTTTAACTCGGCCAAGCAACGTCTGATCGACTCCAAATTTACCAACAATGTTCACGGTCCATGTCTGAATTCATCTACAGTGTACTCCCTCGATTACAGCGCCTCCAGGTGGCCACAGGAAACACAACATTTAAAATTGATGAACTTGCGTGCCAAGAATATTGGCCATAACGACAGAAAAAAAATTCACAGCACCACCTGGTGCCCACAAGACTTTGATTCAGTTTTCATTCCTGAAATATCCTGTACTGTTCAGTAATTTCCTAAATAAGGATTTACCGTAGTGCCAAGTGCAACACAATTGGCCACTGCATGATGATGATGATGATGATGGCTCCACAGATGCTAAAGCCCTTTGATCGCTGCTTACAGCTATAATTTCTATTTTATTAATTGATGAAAACAAATGAAAAACACATTTTCAAAAAAAAAAAAAAACGTTCTTTTGATGTACATTTTAGAAGAAGCTGGAGTGAGGAGTGGAGCTGGTGGTTGTTCTTTAGGGTGATGGCATTTTTGGTGACTTAATGTTGAAACCTGAGCTGCTTTTTTTTTTTTTTTGTAAAGAAGTTTCTGGACAATCTATGCTTCTCTCTCTCTGATGGTTATTTCCTTCGCTGGTGGTCTCTTGTGACTTGTTTGAGATGGAAAAGGCATCAGAGCAAGTGACAGAAGTGACGCTCTACAGGAGGCTGACGCTTGTCGAGACTAAACCAGAGACTTAATGGCTTTCACACACTTCACGCCGTCACTCGCAAATCACCGTTAGATTTTTATTTATTTTTGTAAATGTTACACCAGTGTTTTTTTTTTTTTAATGTAAGCAAATGTACCACAATTTAAAATGAAAATAACCAATTAAACTAAATAACTAAAACTGGACACAAAAGGGTTTGAGCGGCTGGTAAAGGTCATCATCATCATCATCATCATCATCATCACCTCGACCTGTTTGCCTAGAATCAATGTTTGTGCAGAAAAGGTTTTTGAGGCTGCTGACAACCCTTGCCTCTTTCACCCAGTGAAGAATTCTGAATTCTTAGGGATGGGTAAAGCAAAAGAGCAAAGGATCTGCAGGAAAAGGTACAAAACAGGAAAGGGATATAAAATGATCCCCAAGGAACCGGGAATGCCAATCAGCTGTGTTCAAACTCGGTTAATGAAGTGGAAAGTGAGGGATTCTCCTGAAACCAACCAAAAATTCTGCTACAACTGCAACATGTAAAAAACATTGGGAAGGGATGCAAAGAAAAACCCACGGATGACGTCAGCTGAAATACAAGGCTCTCTGAAAAAATGTGGCGAGGCTGTTCCAAGGAGATGCTTGAAGAAAAATGGGCTGCATGGTCGAGTTTCCAGAAGAAAAACATTACTACATAAAAGTCGCCGCTTAAAATACGCCAAACCACTCGGAGACAAGCTCCAAACTTCTGGAACAATGTTATTTGGAGTGATTAGACCAAAATTAAACCTTTTGGCCACAACCATAAACCTCACATTTGGAGAATAGTCGACATGAACGGAACACTGTGAAGCACAGAGGCGGGTCACTGATGATTTGGGGATGTATGAGCTCAAAAGGCACAGGAAGATTAATTTAGAGTTTTTGTTTTTATTATAAATTTTTAATGAAAAAGTGGCCAAGAAATCAAACATTTTGCCAGGGTGTGAACTTACGAGCACAACTGTATGTTTTGTAAGTAAAGTTTTGTTCTTCTGCATCCAGCTGGACAAATTTCTTAAAGCCAACAAGCTTTTTATTCCAAAAGATGTGGTACACGCTCCAGGAAAGGTTGATTGGGAACTGGTTAAAGGAGCGATCCGTCGCTCATTCTAATTTTTTTTCTTTCATTTGGCTTGTGAAATCCATTACAGGCCTCTCTTTACTGCACATTTCTGCTTCCTTTGTGTGGTCATCGCTCCGCTTTCTCATCTTCCTGGTTAGTTTGATGTATAAACTTGGTAACACAGGCATTGTGCCATTAACAAATGCCCCTCTCTCCCTCCCGCTCCGTTTTTCAAAAATAGAAAAGCTAACGTGTCAAAAATGTCTTTTCCCTTGAATGCAATTAAAACCTTTAAAAGGGAAATTAAAGCTTTCCACTTTCCCAAAACGGGAATAAGTGTGTGGCTGGATGTTGCATTTAAGAGCTTTGCTCCTTTTAATAAGTAATTCATTCAGAACGGTTTCCATTCTCCTTCCTTGAAGAAAACCAGTTTTATATGGATATTTATTTGAGTCTACAATGAATCTTGCCAGTTTATATACAGAATTTAAAAAATATATATATTAAATTAGGTTTAAAACCATTAATATTATTTTAGTGGTCATTAATTTTTTTTTTTTAAATACAAAATTGGTAAAAAAAAAAAAATCTCTCAAACTCTCGTAAGTCTGCAATCAAACTGTACACACATTTACAACTAAAACTTATTTTCCAAATAAATACCTTTACAATTTCCTTTGAAGTGCGGTAAATCTGAAATGATTAAAATTACTTTTGCTACAGAAATTTAGAATTTTTTTAAAAGGTTTTGAGTCTAAAGTTGAGATGTATCCACGTTAAAAGATATTTAAGTTAAATTAAATGCCATTTTTATTGAATTGTAGCATAAAGTATTTTACCCTTAATTAGCGCTCTGACAAGATTTTTACTTTTTTTTTTAACGTATTACAACTTTAATACTATAAATAATTTGCTGCAATAATTAATAGTGTAATTTTTTACTTTTACTTTCGGAAAAGTAGGTGTTCATATTTTGATATTTCAATGTGTTTTTATTTTGTGAGAAAAATACAATTTCTGTGTTTTAACTGGATCAAAAATGGAATTTTATGTTCCATAAGTGTAAATTTGTATGTTTAATAAAAAAAGATAATTTTGCAGCTATTTTTAAATTCGTTTCACTGTAAAAAGATGTTTACGGTAAAACACTGGCATTGTTGTTTGTGGTTCTATAGAATTGCACGCACAGTACTGTACATTTTGTTTGATTTTTTTTCTACAGTCTAGATGGCATGTTTGCCGTCATAAAAATGAGTAATAATTATGTATTATTGCCGTCTTTTCACATCGTAGAACTGTTATAATCTCTAATACTTAAAAAAAAGGTTAAAACAAAACAATAAGCTGACAAAATGTTACTTTACCCCAAAATTATAAATAAAATAAAATGGCAAATATTGTAATTTTACAGGAAAACACCATTATTGTCATTATTATGTATGTTTGTTTATTTTTATTGTACTTTAGTACCCAAGAAATGTCAATTATGCGGTAAAATACAATCAATTTTACATCGTAACTCTATCTCTGTGTCAATCTCCTTTTTGATTACATAAATATTCTTTTATATAATTATTAATATAAAATATTAATTATAATTTATATATTTACATAAATATTCAATCTTTTTCGAGATATTGAGGCAACTTAAATGATTTCACAAGCGCAATATACAAATATACAATATAATATAAAGTTCGTCTAATATTCAGAAGAAAATAAAAACGATTTCCTTTAGCATCACAATACATCTGTTGCATCAATTTTCATGCATTTTACTGTTAAATATCGAGATATCTTCACAGTGTTGCTTCCCAATCTGCAGCTGTACATGAGCGTGAGATCACAAATAGACCAAATGAGAGAGTTTTCTGCACGATTGAGAAGAATAACTTCTGCTGCACAGCGTTCAGGTTCTCCGGCGCCGTGTATAATCGCCCATTCATTCCTTCGCTCTCCGTTTCAGCAAAATCTCGCTGCTTGTCTGTAGGAGACTGAAGGAACCATGACCGATATGAAGCAAACACTGCGGTTTTTCCTTGTAAAGTCTGTGTGGGAAATCCATCGAGTGGCTGACCTTTACTCCACTATACCCCACAAGCGGGAGACCCACATTTAAATATATGAGTTCACTTTCATAAGCTGCAATCTTCTGAGGGTGTGATTGGGATGGAAAGCAGCAAGGCTGTGATATGGATGCAGGCTTGTTTTGAGTGTGTGATAGTGGGGGACATCTCCTGGTATCCCTCCGCAGTCATTCAGGAGGGGTGGCAGCTCTACGTATTTGTGAAGGAGGTGTTATCGCTGATGGAGTGGAGCAAGTAGTGCTTTCATACAGACAAGAGATATGCTGCTCTTTCTGTCTCATGTCACTGAGGCGCTCGTCCCGGCGTGTGTTGATGACCTCACTGTTAGATTCACAAGGGTTCCGAGTGGAAGTACCGTATTTTTCGGCTCATAAGACGCACCGGCACATAAGACACACCCAATTTTAAAAGAGGAAGATCTAGAAAAAAAAGATTCTGAACCAAACACTTTTGTAAAATATTTTATATCAACTGTGTAAAAGTTAACAGCCAAACATGTAACATGAACAGATAGTTAACAGTAAAAGTAACAAAAAAAAGGCTGTAATGTTTTTCTTTGCCCCCACTCATCATTCTAAAGTCCACCATTCGTTATCACCATCACTGTTCCAGTGCAACATTGCCCCCACATTAGTAATACCGTAATAGCCATTAACATTGTCACTACATTACTAATAATAGCTAGTAACATTGTCCCCAAATTACTAATAATAGCTAGTAACATTGTCCCCACATTACTAATAATAGCCATTAACATTGTCACTACATTACTAATAATAGCTAGTAACATTGTCCCCACATTACTAATAATAGCTAGTAACATTGTCCCCAAATTACTAATAATAGCTAGTAACATTGTCCCCACATTACTAATAATAGCCATTAACATTGTCACTACATTACTAATAATAGCTAGTAACATTGTCCCCAAATTACTAATAATAGCTAGTAACATTGTCCCCACATTACTAATAATACAGTGGTTCTCAAACTTTAGTCGAGCCCCCCTTTAAACCTTGAAAAGAATGTAAAAGATATACAATATTAATTATTTAATAATTAATTAATAACTATTTTAATGTAAAATAAATGTAACTACTCCTTAATGTTAAATAACTCATTATTTATAGCTTATTCAAGTGGCAATTCGGTTGCATGGTGTTAAGATATGATCCTTATGCGCTCTTACCTGGTTAGCAACACTACCCAATTGCAGAGCATGTTACGTTTGTTATCTCGTATGTACATGTGTGAGATGTACCGTTGAGAGATGATTTGAGTTTGAGTTTATTAAAGAAGAGTTTCAGTCATTGAGAGCGTTTTGTTTTCCTCACGCGAGCAAGAGAGAGAGAGCGCACGGCAGCAGTTCCACTCGTGAGTACGGATGCGGAAGCACCGCTGCGGCTACCGTAGCCAAGGCATTGTGGGAAATATAGTTTTTTTCTCGTTTTCTTTATGACCGCGCTATGGCAGAGATGGGCGAAGACGTCAGCGCGCAGCGCTGGGTGTACAAATATGGCCGCGGCTTCGGCCTAGCTCCGGGGCTCTTTTACGTTTAATGTGTGAGAAACGGCAACAGTTTCGCTCGTGAGTACGGATGCGGAAGCACCGCTGCGGCTACCGTAGCCAAGGCATTGTGGGAAATGTAGTTTTTTTTCTCGTTTTCGTTACGACCGTGCTATGGCAGAGATGGGCGATGACGTCAGCGCGCAGCGCTGGGTAAAAAAATATGGCCGCGGCTTCGGCCTAGCTCCGGAGCTCTTACGCCTCTCATACGGCCGTGACCGGACTTCGCGGCGCTCTGCATTCGGTCTATAAGACGCACCAACTTTTCCTCCTCAGTTTTGGGGAAGAAAAAGTGCGTCTTATGAGCCGAAAAATACGGTAACTCTTTAAAAGAATTTAATCAGTAGCTCAATGAACACAAGAAAAATTTTGGAATTATTGCACACTTATTTATCTCCATAACATGAAACTAAGGTGAATAATCCAACTTCGATCACCCCACAACAAAAACTACTTTTTAAGGGCTGCACCAAGTCTTCTAGGCGTGGAATGAACAAGTTGGCGACAGATTGCAGCATCTCTCTCAGATTTCCCCACAGATTGGGTTGAGATCAGGAGACCCAATCCCCTTCACCCTGTTCTTCTGCAGAAATCCAGCAGTAGCTTTAGACGTGTGTTTTGGATCAAGTGCATCTTCTTTTTTTACTAAAGAGCAGGACATTGTTAACGATACCGATGCATTTTGATGGAAACGCTCGCTCCAGTTTGGCTTTCTACTGCTTTCGCTAATTGCAGTGAACTTGCAGGAGATTTTCCTCAACCTTCTTATCAGAAGACGCTACTGTCGAGATGTTAACTTCCGTGGACCGTCTGGGGGCACTTCCAGACTTTTGCTACAGTATTTTGACTCGATATGTTCAAAGAAATGTGTAAAGAAATGATTTCCTTTCTCAGATTTTGTGGCATGTTTCTTCCATGGGGAGCAATTGGTGATGGCATGAAATGGAAAGGGCTTTTCTTAAAGTAATGCCTTTTTATAGTCACCTGTCTGCTGGACGCCTCTTGAATGAATCATTAGACTCGCCTGTGGTTGAATTAAAACGATTTTTGTAGTCTTCATTTTTGCAACACGCACCAAAATCACCTTTTTTTTTGTGTGTGTGTGGAAATGAACAAATCTTAATACAGTGAACCCTTGTTTATCGCGGTAGATCGGTTCCGGAACTGGCAGCAATAGCTGAAAATCTGCGAAGTAGGGACACTATATTTACAGTATTTATTTAACAGGTTTATTCAGACTTTTAAAACCCTCTCTTTACATAGTACTGTTAACAAACCACCCTTTACAGTAGTGTACAGATATCTACAATACGTACATACGCTCATATATCGCAACTATTTTTGAAATTTCCAGAAAATTTCCTATATTTTTTCTCTTATAATATACATACGTAATGGAAAAAATCTGCGAAGTCGTGAATTTGCGATAGTCGAACCGCGAAGTAGCGAAGGTTCAGTCTATTCCCACATTCGTTGGAGTATAGTGTCTGGTAGAAAGTGTGGATTCTGCCTAGAATCTTTCCTGATGACTAGAAGGTTTTCTGACTAATGTAGTGGTGTGCACTGATTTACGCTGAGCACGGCTTGGAGAGCGTACCTCAAAATGACTTAAGTGAGTTGTTTACGGAGGTCATTTCAGTTTTCTAGCTTTTGCTCGTTTTCTCCATGCTTTTCACGGTGTGTAAATCCTTGGCAAGTGAGAAGCCAATCTGAGCCGAAGAATTAAATAAAACATAGCAGGAGTCAAAGACCACCTCTTTGTTTCTTAATGGCTTTCACAGATGTTCAACACAAACCGCTCGCTCTGAGATCTTTATTAGCGCCTCATGCCTTTTAGAACAAGAGCATGAAAACCACGGCGCTCAGTCACGGACTCTGCATTTGTTCTTTAGGTGTCACTTTCTCCACGGCCAGATATTTGTGAGCATGTTCATCTCTGCACTTTGTACATGTTCACCTTTATTTTATCTCCTAACGTTGAGTTCCATCCTGCTTCGTGTGTTCGAGGATCTTAAGAAACTGAACTGATGCAGCTCTGATGTAAATCACTCTAAGGCTGCAGCTGAACAAGCTCTGCGAAGGCAATATGTAAATGCTGCAATCGGGGAAAAGCTGTTGTGCAAATGACTGCTGAAACTGATTTTCAAAGACGCAAGGAACCATTCTGCAGCAATTCAAAGACCGGAGAGGCAAATAGATTTCTGCAATTCAAATTCTGCAATTCAAAGAATCCAGAAGGATTAAATTTCATCCACATACAACCAGAATGTTTAGAAATATCCTGCATTAAAATATGATCAGGCATCGAGGCTTTTTAATAAATGCCTTTAAAATTAGCTTTGCATACAATCCTGATGTTGAAATCAGAAACATGTACATTTCAGGAAAACCCATGTTTTCCAGATCAAGCAAAAACATCTCTGGCAAGATTTTCTAGGGGACGACAAATGGTGATGCAGCTTAAAAATAGACAAAACCAGTGTTTGGGGAGTAATCGTGTTACTAGGTTTGTGTCTAGTCATAAGTGATCTTAAAACTGGGGAAATTGTGAGGAAATGTTCATTAAAAACAAGGATATATGCCCTTCAATCAAGTCAGTAACGATACGATATGGTCTTAAAATCAGAAATATTTGCAAATATTTTAGGGAAAAAGCCCTTCGTTCAAGAAAGTTTGTGCTTAATTTTAGTTCCCAAAAAAAGAGTTGGGAACTTTCAAATTTCTGGCTTTAACTTTAACCTTTTTATACTTTATTGGCTGATTGGTTCTCAGGTCGCTCTGCATATATATTGAGCGCACGGTCCACCACAACAAGGGTCTCGACTGAGAGTTTATAGTTTATAAGAAATGCTCAATTATAGAAAAAAAATAAAGAATGTTTTGTACCAAGAAATTAGTTTTCAGCTGTAGTATGTAATTTTAAGACTATAACATAACTGGTTTTCCTTTTTTAAACACTAAATAATTTGTAAGTTTCTTTAAAAATAATCTTTAATTCATTCATCTTTTTGTTAAATAATCTTTACAATAGTTTTAAAACTAGAAAATCTGCTTAAAATGTAAACTTGATGAACCTAAGTATGTTTGTGCTTAGTACCTGGTAACATAACAAACCTTTAATCTTAAAGCTACTCATACTTTCTTTATTATAAGCACTAAATAATCTTTTTTTTATGATAAATATATATATATATATATATATATATATATATATATATATATATATATATATATATATATATTTTTTAGGAAACACAGAATCTTAACAAGGATATTTGTGCGTAAAATCATCGTAAACTATAAAACAGCTTAAAAACTGATTTTGAAAAAAGAATGTTTTGCTTTGTCAAACCTAGAACTTAAAAAAAACCTTACTCCATTGTCAGATTTGTGCTCAATCAAAGGAGATTAACTTTATTTTAACATTTTCTTCTTTCTGAGAGGGGTGTTTTATCAGAACTTAACATTGATTTCTTAAATTCAGACATTTGTAATAATCTTGAAATAAGATGTTGAGCCAAAGTTTCTTGTTTTGAGATTCTAGTTTTAAGCTTGGTGTCTTAAATTTCTTAATTTAATCAAATAAATAATCAGAATTAGCATTTTTGTCGACTCAAGAATTATCTGGTAAAGACTTTTAGGGTATTTTGAGAAAACCCACATTTTCTTCTCAAATTAAGAAATCAAAGATTTTCAAGCTTTTCCAGTGTATATATTATATATACTCCGCGGCTAGATATGTGGGCGTATATTCAACTCTGCAAACAATTTTGTTTTCCTTCTCTTGACTGTTCACCTTTATTTCGTCGTCAAACAGTAAAATCCTGAATTCCCTGCTGCTGGAGGCAAGCGTACGGTGGGCAGCGACGCTTTTCGTATATTTAATTTTCACAGAGGCTCTTAAGAAGCTGAACTAATGCAACTCTGTTGTAAATCACTCTAATAAGGTTGTAGCCGATCACACACTCTCTCATTTCTCTCCTTCTCCCCATCCCTCGCTCCTGCTCTCCCCCTTTCCTCTCTCCTCTGGCCAATTAATAACCTCCGGCCTGGTTGCGGACGCAACGCTTGCACTACAAAGCTTCTCTGTGCCATATTTTCTGTGTAACGATGTCTGAAAAGGTAGGAGGGACCGCTGCTATCAGCAAATGAAATGCCATAAATGTGATTCATAGAGGAACGGAGGCGTCAGCTCATTTCTCCATCTTATCACTCCATCACCGGCTCCCGCTCATTTTCCCCACCAAAAAAATTCCTGTTGATTTGAAGTATCGCGTATGAGCTCCTATAGTGTTTCCTGCCCTCATCTGGGATCTGAGGGAATGTTCTCATGCCTCCTGGTGTCATAAATTATCGCCAGCGCTTTCCTCTCCGTTTATCAGCTGAAGATAGAGATGTCTTCCCTGCAGACGGATGCCTACGAGAGGCAGAAGAAGGGATGGGAGGACATGCTCTGGCTTGTTTATCCTCTGTGATGCAGAGCTGCTGATTTTCTGTTGGTCGCGAGTGAAGGATTAGTTCAGTGTTTTGCTGTAAAACGACAAATGTATCTGGCTTCATCTCAGGTCTCCTCTAATTGTTTAATGTCTCCACACTCAACGGCCACTTTATTAGGTTCAACTGCTCTTTCTAATCAGCCAATCACACGGCAGCAACTTAATTCATTTAGGCGTGTAGACATGGTCCAGACGATCCAAAGTAAAGGCGGTTTAAATGACTTTGAACGTGGCTGGTTATTGCTGCCCAACGGACTAGTCTGAGTATTTCAGATACTGCTGATTTACTGAGATTTTCATGTACAACTATCTCTAGGGTTGACCGAGAATGGTCCGAAAAAAGAGAAGACCTCCAGACTGGTTTGAGCTGAGGCTACAATTCGCACAGCGTCACCAAAATTGGGCAGTAGAAGATTGAAAAACATTACTGGAGTCTTGATTTCTGCTGTGACATTCTGATGGTAAGGTGAGGAAACTCTCTGAGGAATGTTTCCAGTAGTTTGTTGATCATATTCCATGAAGGATTCAGGCAGTTCTGAAGGCAAAAAGGGATCCAACCCTGGTACTAATAAGGTGTGTCTAATAAAGTGGCCACTGAGTGAATGGCTTTCTCATTGTTTTCTGTGCTTTCTAGTGCTGAGAAGTCATTTTCCTAGAAAGAACTTCTTGACTCTAATTAAACACTTAACTTTCCAAGAGAATCATACGACTTTTTTGCTTTTTCATCAAAAAGCATTTTCATCTTGAGTATTCCTGTGTGAGTTTTAAACCTTTAAAAAAAAATCATATAAAATCAATGCTTCATTGGATCATCATCAAACTCCAGATGTAGTATTAGGGCTTTAAGGGGCACAATGTAACCCCTCAATGATTAGGCTGGGCCTTTTTTAGGGTCCATAAGAGCCCATCTCATTCGTATTTCAATGCGTTTTCATTGGAGTATCGTATCGTTTGGGCTATCACTGCCTGACACTTTTTCCAATCAACTCAATACTCCGGATTCAGATTCCTGAGGTCAGTCTGAGAAGAAAGAGACCTCAATGACCTCTCTAGCACCTCCCTAGCCTTAGTTCGAGCCCCTTGAACTCTTAAAAACTCACTCGGGCCTTTATTCCAATGTGAGTTTTAAACCTTTAAAAAATCATATAAAGTCAATGCTTCATTGGATCATCACCAAACTCCAGATGTAGTATCTTTTTTTTTTACGGTTTATCTATGTTTCTTTCTATTAAGAAGGGTTTGTCTTGTGTTTTTATATGCCGTGCACTGTCCTTTAGTGTCTAGCAGAATTTTAAATGTATTTTTATTATTATAATCCCAGTGCTTTCAAACCGAATTGAATTTCTCTCCAGTCATGACCTCTCTATCTCAACCTCATTACGTTTACAGAAAAATAATCCTCTCACCACAACCACAGAAAAAAATACCGCCAGCTCTCGCTCCAGAATGTCAAGTGCTTTTGCAAACCCAGCTAATTAGTCTTACTCCTTTACTGGTCATCGGTGGTCGTAAATGTGCTGTTGATTTGGTTACTTCCTGGGACAATAGCAAAGTTGTTTTATGTGCCGTTCAATTAGCGGCTGCTGCTGGGCTCCTGCATCTGGAGCTCTTTATGCAGAGAGAGTGATGAGGAGAGAGAGAGAAGTGCCAAGTCACAAACTCAGGTGACGGCTGACCCTAGACCAAGAGAAACAGCAGGTTTGCTGCCTGGTCTCCTGGATTCCAAAAGTACTTCGATCTTCCGATCACCCAGAGGAGATGTGTTATCACTTTATTAATGTTCATTGCATCCAGACTTGGCATTGCTACTGTAGCCTGGAGGATGTTATACGTCACGAAGTAAACCATCTTGTAAGTGTTCTCAACGAAAGTCTATGGGAGGATAGTTGAGTCAGAATAACTAATAAACAAGTCGATACACACGAGAAATCAGATTCACAAACCCTTTATGAGTTAAAACACAACCAACGGCATGTTTTCAAGAGTCATAGGTACAAGTTAATCTTCATTCTTTACACAGAGCCTACATCAGTTAAATGGGGAACTGTGCTCAATTTTTCACAATGTATTTACCGTCAAAGAAATAGAAAATGCAACACATATATAAAAAAAGTATATACGTGATGGAAGCAAAATTAAAATCTATTTCCCAGGGATACACGGTTGTGCTCATATAAATTCAGATTTTACATGCTTTTGTTTCCTGTCTGATCACCAAACAAGGGATTTTGCAAACTCAATGCGAATGCATTTTTTTTGA
This sequence comes from Danionella cerebrum, assembly GCA_007224835.1. Taxonomy (NCBI): domain Eukaryota; kingdom Metazoa; phylum Chordata; class Actinopteri; order Cypriniformes; family Danionidae; genus Danionella; species Danionella cerebrum. The sequence continues at coordinate 401,609 of SRMA01026163.1, forward strand.
ACGACAAAAATCAACTGGCACCAGTTATTTTGGTAGTCTTTACAGCATTTAAAGTTTTCATGTGTGTGTAATTTTTTTCTCCATACATTGTGTTTGTCGTAGTGTGACGTTAGAGCAGGGGTGCTCATTACGTCGATCGCGGAGGTGCTACCGGTCGACCGCGGCATGAAATTGAAACAATATCAGGCGATCATCGATCCCGTCACAGTTCAGTAAAGTTAGCTGCAGATTCACGGATTCGGTTTTCTCTGCTCAATAGCTCGAGACCAGAATGTTGTTAGTAACAAATAATACCTATTTTTAATCTGTGTTATGTAGCGGACAAACTACAAAACGTTTTTATCAAAACAAGTTTCCCTCGGCATTCGCAGAAAAACATTATTCATTACACATAATTTTTCACGTCTTTTCCGATTGAGGGTGCTTGAGACGTTGGTTGTTAAACAAAGATGGCTGTCATAGCAACCACAACTTAAGTAATTTTTGTCATTTTAAAATTATGAAAACAGTCTGAACAAATGTCAGAAAAAAAAAATCCCGTTTTACAAGAAAAGGCGCCTTTGTTGGCTATATAATGGAAACATTTCCCAAAAGATTAGCATATGAGACTCTATATTAAACACAGCATTTCTAAAAGTCGCAAAATTAATCTATGGGTTTGTGTCAGATTTCATAATACAAGTGCAGATATAAATATATAGGTCTGCATAAGTTATTGTAAATCAAGAAATTCGACATATAGCCTTATAAAATTTACAAAGACAAAGACAGATTTTATTTTTAATTTACGGTCTTAATGGTCTTTAACTGGTCTTAAATTTGACATTGTGAAACCAGCAGAAACCCTGTAGTGGCATGGCACTGCGTATAACTCCTGGGAGACCTCACAAACAGAGCCGCATCCCACCACTGCCACCATATTTCATAATGTGATATCCGAGGGTCATCGTGAGGTAATTAAACTCAGTTTCCAGCCTGGTGTTTACTGTGCCACTGAAGAACACATATATCAGAGCTGACTCTCTCTGATCAGACACATATACTTGTCACAGACTTGGACAAGATTGGTCAGTGCAGTCACTCATTTGACAATAAAATAGTGAGGTAAAAATCTTTGTTTATCCGTTTAGTCAAAGTACACAGGAGACAAATAGAGACCGTACTCCGAAACAGACCTTTTACTCATGCTCAAATACTACAAAGAGAAACCACCATTAATCAGTACTCTTTCATTTTCAGGGAGTGTCTGGAATTCATATAACAATTCCTTCAATTCACCCCCCCCCCCCAAAACGCTCAATAATAAACATTGCCACAAATGGATATTTTGCAGTTTGCATACATTTTTTTTTTTTATTATATTTCAGAATATTGAGATGCGAACAAAGCGGCAGCTCTTCTGAAATCCATTGCTTTTCTCTCTCTCTCTTTTCACAGAGCTTTATTTTTAGCTTTGTTCGATTATTTCTTTTCTGTTCCCCGGGGTATAATTTTTGAGTTTGCACACATGTTAAATACCTTTGTCCATCACCATGGCTAAAACCACAGAGCCTTCAGCAGAACAGTGACCGATGACCGCCAAAGCCTTGGATCAGATAACAGACAGCAAAAATACACACAGGCTGAAATGAAAGTGCATCTGAACCACTGGAGAAATGGCACAACGTTATTTGTGTGTACGATTGAGTGAGGTCTTGATTGCAGAATTCCATCCCAAACACTTGCCATCCATTAGGAATATAGTATGATGTCACCTGCTGAAAGTCCAGTCAGCCGTAAAAGTCCCTCCTCACTTTTCATTGTCTGTCACGGTGTACGAAAGCTGAAATGAACAAATATTGCTACTCCACTCTTTTTACTGATCCTAAATGTTTACCTTTGCTTCTGATTGAATCAGTCTCTCTCTTTCATCCTGCGCTGGTTTCATTCTCTTCACTTTGGTTATCACCTCTACGCTCTTCAAAGCCATTTCCATTTGAAGCACTTTCCCTTTTTGAATTCATCTCTTCTGGAAAATTGGACTGGTTCTGTTTGTGGACTTAAGTCGTAAGTGTGTGTTTGAAGATGGACACTTTTGATAGGTGCGATGTGGAATGTGCGAGCAGACGCTGTCATCGCCTGTTGCTGTGGCACCTCCTCGTAGCAGTGTTTTGCTTAGCGATAGCATTATTTTGACTAGTTCAGGGTTTGTGAGATGGATGAGGAAACGGCAGGAGAGACGCATGAACGCTATTTTCTTTTGGGTGATGGGAGGAGGCTCCGACGACTGATGGAGCAAACAGAGTGTTGAGAGTTAAAGTGGACACCGAATAGAATATTTTCATTTTTCTAAACAATTTTAGTCTGTTTGTCATCGAATATCGAGTAGGGATGCCACAGTACTCAGGTTTAAACCGAACTGTTCAGTACACACGCGGCGACATTGGCAATGACAAACACACAGGGACCAGTATGGCCTCTATTTGGAACTCTCACTGATTTTTATTTTTTTTTTAATAAAGAAAGATTATTATGAAATGCTACACAAAATGAAAGTGTAGCTGTTATATTTTTCTAAATGTTTTTTTTAGCATTTTGTAAATTTACAACAACCATAATTTCTTTAAAATCATTTTTCCACACCTGCTTAAAACATTACACAATACTAAACCACATTAAATGTTACAGTTCGGAAGTGTAATACACATTTTTGAGTGAAGAGGACCTTTAGGTTATATTTAGGTATTAATAATAAACTATAATAGTTCCTAACCTGCCGAGGCTGCTTTCGTTACCTTCAGAGATTTATATTTACATCTAAATTCCTAGTGATTTGTGTGAACTGTTTAAAAATACTAAAATATTCCATGCACTTGATCTATAGAATACATTTTTTTATATGAGACCAAACCTTTAAACATAGTGGCTGCTTAAAAGCCCAGGAAACTGCTTTAACCAGCCACACGTTACATGGACGTCTCTCTGACTAAACAGAATTAGTTTAAAGTAACTTTTTTTACTGCATCAAAATACCTAATTTTCTTTTTTTTTTTAAGAGATCCCTCTGTAGAAAAACCTCCCCTGAACTTCTGGCAGGTTACCCCTGGATGTCACAACATATTTCAACTGGAGCTCATGCCCCGACCTGTGACCTCTGACCTCAAAGCTCCCCATGTGGTGTCAGCACCGTCTCGCTGTTTCTTCACTTGGGTCCGACACCCACCCCCCCACCCACCACAAAAGAGCCATGTTTTCAGCACATTTGTTCATGTTCGTGTCACTGAGTTCTGAACGTTGCTGATGGGGCCTTTTCAGGCAGTTTGAAGAGCTGAAGTGTGTGAAGTTTCTCTGATGTGTTCTGCACATGTGTATTTTAAGCTTCCTCCGCTCTTGCCATGCAGGGTCTGGGTAGTTAAAACTCTAACTCTGGGTGAGGGCATCTAAAAACTGCCTGATTGTAAATATCTTTCGCCGCAGGGCTCAGATCTGATGCGGTAACAATGCAACGCAAGCCTCGTGATCTGTCATTATGCTTTTACGAAGGACAGGAATATTTGGGGCTTTATGGAAAAACCTCAAGCCTCTCCTTTTGTTGGCAGTAGACGCATAGACAAACGTACGCATGTGTATATATAGATAAATCTATAGCTACTGCAGGCATGGACGTCTGTATTTTTACTGTTTTCCTTACGTTTATTCAGGTATTCAACTGGTTTCTCTGTAAGCCAGGGCTAAGTGGCTGTTGAGCCTCAGGGACCGGTCCTAAAAGGATACTGAGACATATAAGAAACAGGTCCTGAAACGAGAAAAAAAGAGAAGTTGCAATCCTACCATCATCTGTCTCATGTGTTCAATCGTTGATCAGAGGCTGATTATTTTGAAGTATGTTTAATGTTTGCGGAACCACATAAAAGCCTTTTAAAAAAGATTTATACTAAAGAATTTCCAGCAATGACAGTTGTACACAATGGGAAATTCTTTAAACATTACTGTAAGATGCAAGCAAAAATGAATTTTTCTTTGATTTAACGTTACAATGGCTTGCCATATTTTCCACTCAGAACATACTTAATGGTCCTCCCGCTCAAAACTGTTGTCAGTTTAATGTCAGAGCTTTCTTATATTTCGGCACCAGGAACTGAATGTGCGATGGCACCTATTGTTTTCTGCCTTTTCTGTTTTTTTTTTACACTTAAATTCAATGGCAGCGAAGGAAACAATTGTGCTGGAAAGTTCTGAAATTTGGCGTACTGCTACAACTGGGTCTTATGGGTCATTAGAACCAATTTGGACCAACTTTAGGGCCATAGTCCAAAATGTACACAATATCTCCAACAAAATGATGAAAACATAGGATCTGGGGTGCTGAAAAAATGGCAATGCTGCTCTTGACAAGTCAAAATATGTAGCAGAAAGCAGTTGGAAGAGTGTTACTGCAGTAATGAGCTTCTACAGGCAAGTGTTAAGCATGGTGGAGGTTCCTTGAAGGTTTTGGGCTGCATTTCTGCAAATGGATTAAGAGATTTGGTCAGGATTAATTGTGTTTTCAATGCTGAGAAATGACTAGGTGTCAAGAATAACTAGAAGTGATGCATGGTTCCTACAGAGCCCTGAACTCCATTGTGGAGTGCGTCAGGGATAACAGGAAGAGATGGAAGTATGTGAGACAGCAACATCCACAGAAGATCTAGGGTATGATCTACCAGCCAGCAGAACAATTAAATATCCAAAGATTGATTATTTGACGCTTTTATTTGTTCACTGCATCTTTGGAATGGAAACGAAATAAACATTAGTTGTTTTTTAGGGTTTTGTTCCGATCAAATTTGCCTTTTGTGCATCTTTAAAGAGGGAAGATGGATTAGGAGATAAGTGGAGTTTTTAATTAGTTGTTTTAGCGATTCGTCAACTTCTCAACAAATCCCCACAAGGACTCTAGTGATCTAGGAAGCTAATTAAGAGCAGAATATAGATTTGTTGAGGCCTGCGGATGAGTGGGAGCGCAAAGGAGATGATGATAAGAAGGGGCAAAGGGGCGAAGCGAATGAGAGAGAGTGGTGCTGTGATTTGTGGCTAGTAATAAAGGTGGTGTGTGCTCTGTTGTTTTAGTGTGATAGAGCAGAGCTGCTCAAACTCCCACCATAGGAATGCACAGCTCTTTATCTTTAATGTGCAACCCAAACCCCCCCCCCCCACCCCCTCCCTCCGTCCCGCAGCAATACGAGCAGAAACAACAGGTAACCTGGGAGCCTCAGCATCAGGTGCAAATGAAACCGACAGAGTACTCTTCCACCTGCAGCCCCTGGTCTGGGGAAAACATGTGATTTTCATTATATACAACGAAACATATTACCATAATTTTCGCCGTATAAGACGCACTTTTTGTTCCCCAAAACTGAGGGGGAAAAAGTTGGTGCGTCTTATACGGCGAATACGGCTGTAGGAGAGGCGTAAGAGAGGCCGCGGCTTCAGCCTAGCTCCGGAGCCGTCGGCCATATTTGTACACCCGGCGGTGCGCGCTGACGTCATCGCCCATCTCTGCTCGTCGATCCTACCATAGCACGGATCGTAAGGAGCAGGTATGAAACATTACAGCCTTTTTTTGTTACTTTTACTGTTAACTGTCTGTTCATGTTACATGTTTGACTGTTAACTTTTACACAGTCGATCTAAAATATTTTACTACAGTATTTGGTTCAGAATCTTTGTTTTCTAGATCTTCCTCATTTAAAATTGCGTCTTATACGGCGAAAAATACGGTATGTTGGATTAAAAAATTGGTTTACAAATCAGTGCTTTTGTTTAGCTTGTAACACAGATTTTCTCATGTTAACAGCATACCTGCAATAAACCGTCAAAATCCTCCAAAAGAACTGTTTTGATGGCGGACTTTAGGAATTTTAGACCAATGGAATCGGTCTGTTGGTTGTTCCATTAATCGTCCCATAGTGTCCCAGTTCCGACTCAAAAACTCAGTTTTCTCAACATTTCAAAATGTATACGCATCTTGCCATTTCCATCCTGGGTTTTTTTAATGCAGTATTGTCATGTTGGAAGACTGAACCAAGACTCGTTTTGAGAGAAGGAGCCTGTACACCCCCAGAGCATGACGCTTACATCCCCATGCTTCACTGTAGGTATGGTATTGTTGGGATAATGCTCTTGATTCTTTTCCTTCCACACACGGTGAATGGAGTTATTACCAAAAAGGACTTTTTCCCATGACTCCTCTGGATCATCAAGTGATGCTTGATCTCAAACCATGACGTCTTAGTGCACTACTGATGGTAGCCTTGGAAACAGTGGTCCCAGCTCTCCTCACGGCATCGTTCTGGGCAGATTCTTCACCATTGATCTCCTACGAGGAGTGATCTTCGATGGGGTCCCAATCATTTGCCTCTTCTGACCCTTGCTTCAGCAGTTGTTCTTTTTCCACCAAGCTGCTTGGCAATCGCCCCATAGTCCTTTCCAGCTTTATGAAGGTCTACAATTTTGTCTCTTGTGTCTTTTGATTTTGCACACATTTCTACTCAGACTCACAGTGGAAACACACCAACGCTGGAAATTCTAGACGCCTCCATGATTTCGAAGTAGGGGAACTTGCAAAATCAGTGGGTGATCAAACACGTGTTGACCTCACTGTATTTATTTAAGAAACTGTCCAGCACTGATTTGTGTGCATTTCTAGCAGTGTGTGCGCTGTATGTTGTCTCAGAGGTGAAATCCTGGTGGAAGGATGTGTTTTGTGTGTGTAAGATGTGTGATGAAGCGGTCTCTCGTGGAGTCTTGCGTTGTGGATCATTGAGCGTGTGATGGAAGGTGTTCATGAGGAATTTACATTAGCACCGAGAGAAAATAAACTTAAAACATTGTGGACTCACACAATATAACGAAAAGGAAGACAGAGAGACAGAGCGGGAGGATGGGAAAAGGAAGCCAAGAGCACAAAAAGTGCTTTATTTTAAATGCATTGTTTCTTTTTTAAAGGGTTCTGTTTTTCTCTGAAGCCAATGGAGACCGCAAAGCCTCGTTGAAACTTGTGCAGCTGTATGTTTGTGGAAGTGGAAAATGTCTTGGTGGATGTGCATGCATCCATATGTCGGCCCGTGTGGTTGGGTGAGAGTGTGTTAACCCAGTTTTGCGATCAAAAGCCTCAGTGTTAATGTCAACTTTCTCCACTGTTTCCACTTCGCTTGCACCAGCAGGTCTCAACCTTTACGACACATGTTCCATTTTATTTCAATTAGACTCTGAGAATTCCCCTAATGCCGGCTGCTTCTCTAGGCATTACTAGTTGCCCATGGCAGTGGGATATTGGCCGTGCCACCGGTGAGGGGTTATTGGGCGTTGCGGAGCTCTATGCTACATTTACGGTCCTTGGAGCCAGTGAGAGTGGAAGGAGGTCGTCATGGGAACCGAGCACGCTCAGTTGGTCCAGACTGCTGACTGAGATCTCGCTATGGCAAGCAGTGACCGCATAGATTTAGCTGACAGTGGGTGCTAGTACTGCTGTAAAAACGTTTTATATAGGTGTTTGCGTAGTTAAAGTTCCATTTATAAAGTTACTGTGGAGTGGGGAACTGGTTAACATGGAACTCCCACGCACTGCTCCCATCTATGTGCAAGATTAATCATCCCTACTGCTTTCTCTCTCACACTTAGCATCCTGTCTCTCTACACTGACCCCTCAAGGGAATAATCAGTAATAAAGGCATCATTCAAAACAAGGAATTCCAACAAAACTAGAATCATACCTCTGGTGGATGGGGGGGGGGTATTATCTCGAGGGGTTGTTTTTCGGGATTGGCCTCAGTGAAAGAACTGTGAATGTTTTAGCAAAATATGAGAATTTGGAAAATTTCATGCTCCCAACATTGTTGTGACATTCAGGAGATTCTTTTCCACATGTTCCTTTTCCAACATGACCTGAACACAAAGGACCATAGAACACTGCTGAGATTTGGTTGCTAGGTGAAAACAGTCTGGTTGCTATGGGGGAGTCTGTGACATTGTAATGTTCCCGTATTTACGATAAGTTGACAAATACCAACACCCATGTGTCTATCGTCAAACAAAACCTAGATAGGGGTCTTCAAATGTAGAATTAATTTAAACCGAGATAATGTTCTTTAACGCGACCAATGGCCTGCAGAACACCATTGGTAAAAAAAAAAAAGGCTAGAAGACATTAAGCCAGACCTGATAATTGTGCTTCTGGTTGAACAGTGCTAAGTGTTCCTAAAACATCTGAAGCTGTTGTAGTATTAATTTGTTTGATTTGTCATTCTTCTTCTCAATGTTCTACTTGTTTACTATATTGTTTATCTGCATTAGAACCTAGATGTAGTCTTCCCCAGTTAGATATACAGTGATTGTGAGGACGCCTACAATTAGAAATGACAAAACCTTAGAAGCTAGTACTGGAATAAATGTACGTGTCGTTAGCGTTGTTAAAATGGCTTGCCACATCCTCGAATGGAGGCCAATGATAACACCTTCCAGTTTTGGCATAACCATTTATCACTTTCTCTCATTTTTTTGCCATGCCGTTCTTGAATTTTCAACACCAGCATGAGTCTTTGTCCCATAATGAGATTTTGATGAGAATCTGTGGTTGTTGTAAAGCTAAGCTAGCATTACAAGTATACGTTTATACAGCGAGTTAAGTTCCATGCCAACATCTAAGTGTCAGCCTTGAACATTTCATTTATTTGATGAATTAACAGGGAAATTAGAGGTTTTACCGAGTGGTTTCTAGTGGAAGATTTGAAACCAGACTCTCCCAGTGTTCTGCTGGAGGCTAGATAAGCTTTATTTGGCAGGCGGAGGAATATTTTTTTGTTCGATTGCTGTTTCAGTCCACACTGGGGATTAAACTTATGTGTGATATTTATGATAGTTAGCTCGTAGGATTTTATTAAAGTGCTCTTAGTAATGAAATGGGTCAAGAGTTTTAACAAGTGACATTCGAAAAAACTACATTTGAAATAAATGAATAGCAAAATGCACATTTAATTTTTCTTGATTTCAGACAAAGTCTGTGCATTGTGCCTCATGATCTTTTTTTGTTGTTTTGCTTATAGCTTGTTAAAGCCTGTTTCGTGTAGTTTATAGCCCGGCTGTATTGATTTCGAATCCCGTAGTGTCTGGTGTCGCAGTCATGGCAGTGAACTGTGAGCCTCATATACCAGCATGAGATCTAACGGTACTGGTGGGGACGTGCATTCCAGCTGCTGCACGGAGAGAAGTTGCCTCATTCTCTCGTTATCATGGCTGCCGAGTGCCGTCGGATCCATTAATCATATTGTTCCTTCCACAGCAGAAACCTGCAGGAAGCTGTCAATCAATAGCAAACCAGTTTTAAAGTTTTGGTAAATAGAATTAAATCGATTCTTGTTCGATAGATAGAAGGTGGTGGTGGTTGGCACCAGCTGTGTTTTTGTGGTGCCAGTCGCATTACACCACAGTTCACCACTCAGTTGTATTTTTCAATAAATTACGAATAAACATGAAATTATTATTATAAATAAGAATTGTGCTGAAAAATGACATTTTTAATGTGAATAATTGGAAAAAAAGATACTACCCATTATAAACTATTCCAGTTTTATATTAATTATATTATTTTTTTTCTGCTCATTCATTAATAATGAAGTAAAACAATGTCAAGTCAGCATTGAAAATAAATAATTCATGCAATATTATTGTAATATTTTGTTTTGTACATTTGTAAATAATATTTAAGTACTATATAAATAACTATTTACACATAAACCTTGATGTTGGCTTGTAAAAGTGCTGTTTAAAATGTTAACAAAACCCAAACCCCACAACTGTATGATTTTCCAAAATTGAGATATTGGTTGCTAGGGTAAAGAGTGTGGTTGCTATGAAGGGGTCGGTGACAAAATATAATGTTGCACATGTCTATTTTAGAATTTTTATTTTTTACTTCTTCAAAGCTGAGATAGTGATATGCCAAATTGGTTGCTAGGATTAGGAGTCTGGTTGTTATGGAGGAGTCAGTGAGATATTGCAATGTTTACTTTTTCACTATAAGGTACATAAAACAACACCCATGTCATTTACCAAAGCCGAGGAAAATTTACCAAAAATTGGGTTGCTAGGAAATGGTTAGTGATGTCATATCTTCGGTGCCCTCATTGGCCATTATAGGTCAATGGTGACCTTTGACACCCTCTAGAGCAAATACTTTCACACAATGCTTAAGAATGATAACCTCCACAAATATGGTGATTTAGATTTTTTTTGAGGCTAGTCTCTTAAAATGAGGAGGTTGACAAAGAACAAAAGTGTCTTGAAACATTATAAAAACCAATTTTGAGCAAATATCTTGTTGTAGCCTTAGTCCAATCAGAGCGCAGGTTGTTACCAGACTGTTCTCAGATCTGGAAGTGTAGAAATGCTTGATGACCCCAGGAGGAGATGTGGATCGGCTTCCGAAGCGACCGAGTGAGCGGGAGTCTGGGACGAGGGTTTGTAGGGGTGTGAATGAGCTAGATCTTGTGATTAGGGCTGGATGCAGGCGCCACTGTTTGTCATTCCGGATCCCTGCAGTTCAAAGGCAGGATGAGGGCTGTTGACAAGTGAGCGAAGGATGTGTTTGTTTCTGCGTGTGTCGGTTTGTATGGCTTCCTTCATGTGGTTTAACAAACACAGAACTGCTTTACTGTATCACACGAACACACCTTCAACCCTCTCGTTGTTATCGCCTCTTTGCACTCACACATGGTTTTCTGTTGTCTCTTTTATAGCTTCTCAACATCTGTCTGATTCTCAAGGTACCAGTAATGATCAGACCAGTAAAAGCGTCCAGTAAAACCACCAACCTTTTTTGATACAACCCCAGTCGGATCCCTCTGGCCTAAAAACATTTACACAATTCAACCGTCCGTTCAGAAGATGTGTCCAGAGCGGCTGTGGGAACACTAAAGTCCATCACCTGGATAAAACTGAACCCGGCAGACTCGCATAGGGAAGAGAAAGCCAAGCGTAAAAACGTTCAAACTCATCCACAGAACTCTTGAGGCAGGGGTGAAATATGCAAAGGGAAGAAACTAAAGACTAAATCAAACCAATATTTGGCGTTACTCACTTTTCTCAAGCCGAGAAAGCGAGACGTCTAACTGGTTGCTACGGAGAAGTCAGTGACATTATGTAATGTTCCCTTTTTACTATAAGTTACATAAACCAACCTTTTATGTCTCTATCATTAACCAAAACCAGAATAGAGTTCTACAAATTTGGTTGCTATGGAGAAGACAGTGATATTATGTAATTTCCCTTTTAACTATGTTACATAAACCAACCCCCATGTCTCTATCATTAACCAAAACCAAGATAGACTTCTACAAATTTGGTTACTAAGGTAAACAATTTGGTTGCTATGGAGAAGTCAGTGGCAATATGTAATGTTCCCTTTTTACGATAAGTTACATAAACCAACCCTCATGTCTCTATCATTAACCAAAACCAAGATAGAGTTCTACAAATTTGGTTGCTAAGAAAACAATTTGGTTGCTATGGAGAAGTCAGTGGCATTATGTAATGTTCCCTTTATGAGCAGATGAGCAGATGTGCAGTTTTGTAGATGTGTGTGTGTGTGTGTGTGTGTGTGTGCGTGTGTGTGTGTGTGTGTGTGTGTGTGTGTGTGTGTGTGAGCAGAGCGCTATCACTGGTCCAGATAGACTCCGGAAAGCCTCACAGCTGCTGCGGATACTCCCTGTACCTCCAAGACACCGCACAGCAGATAACACACGCACACACACGCACACACGTCTCGAACACTCTACGTCCATGTGCGGGCAGATGACCAGATGTTTGTGTGCATTTACGAATCCAGCTTTCGTTTGAGAAGCAGAAAGTCTACTTTGATGTGAAAGCTGCGCGCACTCCTTGATGGATGTGCGTGTAAATAAAATAACACAAACTGTTTGGATCATTTACAGCACGCCGTAAAACCCTAATCATAGTACCGCTGCTAGGCAACCAGCAAAACATTTTGTCATGGTGTCAGGATGTTCTCCTTGCAGGTTTGGTTTGTATGCGCATCAGAGCCTGGTTTTATGATGCAATTTGGATTATGTCTGAGAGGCACAGTTGTTTTGGGGGGAGTCTGACTGAAAGCCCAAGCACGAATCAAGAGACTCGACATAATAATACTTCTACACATTTACTGGTTTGCGTAGCTACTGCGCTTAAATTGCTGCATACATAGAATAATTCACAGAAAAAACATGGATACGGGTGTATAATTGTAAACACCCCCTTCCACACACACACACACACACACACTCACGCTCTCTCTCTCTCTCTCTCTCTCTCTCTCTCTCTCTCTCTCGTCTAACTGGAAGTGGGTGCATGAGTATTGAGTGTATTTACATGCCTGTCAGTGTCTCAGTTGTCGTTTTCTGCAGAAATCATGCAAAAATCGATCGGTTGGTTTGTCTTGCGTAGTTGCAGCTTACACTGTGTTATAGCTTTATGTCTGCAAAGCTGCAGGGATCTGTACTGCTGCGTATTCTGTGCTCGTTTTGACTTCCAGAAATTCTTTTAAAGGCGTCATAAACTTAAAATCACTATATCAATATAATAAAACATCTATTAACATAACATTACTGCTCTCAAAATTAATGCATTGACTCGATAGGAATTAATTTGGAATTTGTAATGCGTTTAAAAATGATTTTTTTTTTTCTTTTAGTACTTTTTGTCACACTGTTCTAATAATTCCTTTAATTTCTGCCATTTCCCTGTGTATTCACTTCCGCCTTGGTCATGTGATCAGAACTCCAACGAAGACGGATATACGTTTATAAATAATAACGTTTATAACGTGGAAAGTGCTGCTCTGTAGCACAATTTAGAGAAACCCAGTGACGCGTTCTCAGAAGTGTCTCTCCATCTGTCTGCGCTTGTGCTTGAAGCCGTGTTGGTGTCAGTAATTTGTGAAATATCTCGAAAGTTAACTTTCATATGTAGTGCTATAATGTTGTCTGCCATTCGTCCCTTTTCTGTTTTATTATCATTTATTACATTAACAATGTGTAGATTTAAGGATTGAAGAAACGTTTTTTTTCTGGTTTTCCATTTTTTAATCTACTTATACTGTTGTTTCCGAGAGCCGTTACATGGATTAGGCATTTTGAGATTGACGAAATGTTCCGAACGCCACCCTGGAACGGATTAGCTTCGTATCCCGGGGTACCACTGTATCTACATTACATTACATTTACTTTTATGTATTTAGCAGATGCTTTTATCCAAAGCGACTTACATTGGGAGTAAACATCAAGCAGTTTGGTACAAAGTGGATGGATCAGTAGACATACACATAGAACACATTCGGGCTAGTACAGAGAGGGAATTCAAATCAGTGCTTCAGAGGGTTTTGCTTATGTTAAGTTAGTAAGTAATTAGGTTAGGTTAGTAAGTGCTCTCGAAAGAGTAGAGTTTTTAGCTGCTTTTTGAAGGCGTAAAGAGATTCAGCTTTCCGTAATGGGACGGCAATGGAATTCCACCAGCCAGGAACTGTGCAGGAGAAGGTCCTGGTGAGAGATTTTTTGCCGCTCTGAGATGGGACCACGAGGCGCTGGTCATTTTCTGAGCGGAGGCATCTGGAGGGGACGTAGAGCTGGAGGAGTTCGTGGAGGTATGAAGGAGCGGAGCCTGTGACTGTCCTGTATGCCAGCGTCAATGATTTGAACTTGATTCGAGCTTCAATGGGAAGCCAGTGGAAAGAGATGAGGAGAGGGGTGACGTGTGCTCTTCTTGATTCTTTGAAGATCAGTCGAGCTGCCGAGTTCTGGATCATCTGAAAGGGTCTGACCGCACATGCAGGAAGTCCAGCGAGAAGAGCATTGCAGTAGTCGAGTCTTGATATGACCATTGCTTGCACCAGAAGTTGGGTTGAATGTTCTGTGAGGAGATGTCTGATCTTTCTGATGTTGAACAGGGCGAATCTGCAAGATCGAGCAGTTTTATCAATGTGCTCCTTAAATGTCAGTTCCTCATCGAAGATCACTCCAAGGCTACGGACAGAGGTGGATGGTGTATCTAACACTTCTTCAGTCTTTTAATTGTGATTAATTGCAAAAATTGTGCATTTAGTTGCATTTTTCTTAATTGATTGACGGCACTAATACAACGCCCCCCCCCCCTCCCACCTCAAAATCAATGACGCTGGTTGTGGGAGTGGTTGGGCGTAAGCAAGCAAGCAAACAGGTCGAAGTGAGTGTCGTTTGGACTATGAGTGGAAGGATTTTTTTTGTGTTATAATTTGTGATCGACCGATATAGATTTTTTATTACCGATACCAATTATTTGCATGTTTATGTGCCCGATAACCGATATTTATTTACTATTATACTTCTGTTTTTGACACAATGATTTTCACAACTTTCTTGTTAAATGTAATATTCATATTACAACAATAAAAATATTTTATGAAAAGCATGAGCAGCAACACTAACATTTCCAATAAGCAAAATAAATATAGAATGTCTGTCTTCAAGCACAGGAGTCAGATCAACTTTGCAGAAATGTAACTTCATTTTAAACTACAGTTTTATTAGGTTTATAAAGCTGTTTATAGGCTAAATAGTGAAGAATAATTTGCTGGATAATGTTAATTTACTGAGTAATATTCTGAAATATTGAGAACATTTCTGATATGTTATATCACAATTACGTTTTTGAAAAAAAATAACATTTTTGTCGTTCTAGATTATGAAATGCGTGCTGACAAAGCGCATTCAATTTCTTAGTTATATTTATTTAGAATATGTTTATTAGCGGAATGATGGTTATATAAATGTTAATATAATTCGGGGTGTTTTAGTGAATCTTATTAAAAGTTATATGCGGTGGCTGTGCTGAAGCATTTCATGAGCATCAACCCACTGAGTGAACAGCAAAATGAAGCGACTTCACGAGACGAATGAGGAGCATATAGACGCGCATTTGTGGCTGTATTTAATTCAGGCAAGTTACGTCTTTATTGGAACAGGACATGACGGTTTATTTTAGCATTCGTGACTCCGACTTCACGAGACTAATAATGAGCATGTAGACAACAGAGAGAATTAAATTCAGCGCTTTTATTTACAACATGTGCTTGTTCATGGCTGTATATTATTTAATCCAGGCAAAGTTACGTCTTTATTGTGACAGGATTTCACGGATTATTTTGCGTGACTCTGTGATTTCGTCTTTATTTCTTAGAGCCAAACTGCATAAATTACATATCAGTCATTTATGTAACACATCTAATTTGTGCATTAATAGCTGTTATGTTAAATAAAGTTTACTAAATATAGCAAAGCAAGTAAGTATACTTTACCTGTGCACGCAGTTGTTCCCCTCAGACGCCGTGCTGCAATGGCGATCATGTGCGTAATTCTCAATACGCCGTTTATCGGTGAACCTGATATTACAAAACCGATAACCGATTATGGTAAAATGCTTAAATATCGGTAAAATGATATATCGGTCGATCTCTAGTTATAATTGAAAAATGGCCAGGAAATCAGAAAATTTACAACGGTGTTTAAACCTATGAGCACAAATCAGGTGCCTCCTTGTGAAACCAAATCATTAGAGTGAGAGAAAGTGAAAAAAGAAAAGCGTCTGAGGCCTGTCGGAGCCTGCAGGCAAAGCTGTCGTCTGTTACACTTGCGTTTGTTCTCCACTGATGTGCAGGGTGCATGCATTCCTTATGCATGCTGGTGTCTCTTTAACACATCCCAGTCTGTTCATCCATGTCTGGCAGATTAGATCCGCTCTTTGTGAGGAAAATAAACATTTCTTTTACACCTGAGAAAAGGAAAACGATACGTGGAATAATTGACTGTACTGATCAAGCTCTAACGCTGACCTGCTGGCCGTCAAACGCCTCTCTGATGATATTTCATAAAATATCGCTCTGGATTTCTCAGCATTGACGACATCAATAATCCTGACCAAATTTATTTGCTTAAATGCCCCAAACTTTCAATGATCCTCCACCATGGTTCACTGTTGCCCGCTGACACTTAATGACTGGCTTTTAAACCTTCAAAAAAAAAAAAAAAAACAGCTCACAACCAAATAATTTCTGCTGTCATTTTTCTGCACCCAGTTCCTGTTTTTCTGCATACTTGAGTCATCTGGCCTTGTTCTTACTTTTAAAAAAATTATTTTTGTAGTAGTTCACTGGGTGCCTTAGGCGCGTCACTGCATCTGCGAGAGAGACCTTGTTGATGCAGTATAACTACCTTGTGTCTGAGCTCAATCTTGCACATTCATAACCTCGGTGTGAAATCAATGAACATTTGCAGCGGTTTGGCAGAATTAGACTTTAATCCCACAAAATTCCACACTTCATGTAAGTATTCCTGTAAGAATTAATCCTGGTTTGAAGGAAAAAGTTTGTAACACCAAAAAATATTATTCTTTTTCTTTGGTTTTCTCACGTTGCATTTTGTTACGTACAAACAAGCATTATTTATATTTTGGAAAAACACAACCTATAAAACTATAATAAAAACGTAACTTTCTATAAAGTTATATTTGAAGTGTTTGAGCGTCCTCTGATGATGTATTTAGAAACAGATTTCTGTGCGTTTGTAAATTATTGTTAAAAAAGCGAGTGACTCTTGTACTGCACATGCAGAGAAGGGCTTGGGCCGGGCTGAAAGATAAGGTGTTTAAAGTGTGTCACTAATTATGGGTTTTATAACTAATCCATTTCTGGAGCTTGCACTGATAGGAAAGGCAAAAAAAAAAAAAAAGAAAACCATTTGGGTTTTTGATCGTTCAGTCAGCTCAACTGTGTAAAAACGAACACTTTCAGATCACAATAATAGTTTTGAAACATAAAAAGTGGTTTTATTCTAGGTTTCCTCTGCCGTTACCTGATTAATTTTATTTGAATTATCTTTATTCCTGTGTTGGGGATGTTTTGAAACTGCGGCGGGTCGGATTATGTCCATTTCCTCAGTCTGCTCTAAACAAAAGTGAACTCGAAGCCTTGCTTCCTCTACCTGCAGTCACAATATATGTGAGTATATTTGAACAGCAGCTAACACACACGGAGGGATCAGGGAATAATCCGCGCTTGCGTCTGACCTCTGGGGTCAGCCACACATCCGGAGACTGGATCACCCCCTTACCCTCATTACAAATCTTTATAAAACTGAATAAAGCTCACAAAAAATATATTTCCATAGAAGATACAAGCAAATCTTTCTAGTATTTTTGCCTTTTTTTTAAGTTTTTACAGTGATATCAATTTAATAGTCTTCATTTAATCAGGTTTTTCATATTTCAGAAATTAATGAAAATTATTTAAATATTGCTAATAATATTTCCATCACAATTGTTTTATTATTGTTGTATTTTTCTTCTTTTTCACACTTTTATCTTTGAACAAAAATAAATATGGAAGCCCTTTTCCACCAGGTTAAAAAAGAACAATAGTTTAAAAAGTCGACTATTCTGAGATGAAATGTCAAAAATTGAAATTGAGATAAAAATTCAAATATTTTTTAGATAAAAGTTCCAAATTTTCAGGTGAAAATTCAAATGTTTGAGAAAAAATGTCAAAATTTTGAGTTCAAAAGTCAAATTTTGAGAAAAGTTTAAGTTTTTGGATAAAAAGTCAAAATTTTGAGAAACAAAAGTCGAAATTTTTAAATCAAAAGTTGAAATGTGATCTTTTTCGATTCCAGTGTTCCACATTGTAAAATCAATGATTTAAATTAAAACACTCAAAAAACATAATCATGGGTCAAGGGGATGAACAAATTAAAGCTGAACATAATCGAAAGAGAAATGACTTGAATGTAATTACTGCTAAATAACTGTTGTAATTATTGAAAATTATGTATCTAGTTAAAATCTGGCATTGTCATTGCGCTGTTCATTTTCTGAAGCGTTATTATGGGATGGCTGGACACCACAACACATTTGATCCATCCTTATTCAGATACAATGTATTAAAAATAATAAGATAATTACACATTTAAGGTGTTCATCGGCGTGCTTTCATCTCACTATGATTTCCATTTGTTTGTCTGGGATGAAAAGGAGCAGATGGGGCAAGCGAATCTGATTGATTTCCTAATCCTCGTATTGATTGTTGTTACAGTGGATTGAGCTCTTACTGTATACACACACACACACACGCACACACGCACACACACTGTATTGACACACTTCTCCGCGCGCGTGTGCTCTCCTTCTGCAGCTTTGGATTACAGCTGATTGGAATGTAAACTGCTCCATGTACCACATGCGTTCATCACCACGCCTCCTTCATCTGCTTGTGACATCCGCTTTTAAATCTCGTCTCTCCTCAGTAGAAAACAAACACGTGGTTTCTTGTCTAAATAACCATGACATTTTTCAGTGCGTAAATACTGCCACTATTTCAGATGTTGTAGTTCTTCAAAAATCTAACCTTAGAAAATGTAATGGAAAGAAGCATGTAATGTAATTGTGAATATTAAAATGTGCTGCTTTGTGATTGGCTGCTGCTGTTGTCAGAAGCCCTGCTGATTGATTGACAGCTCTGGAGGCTTCTGCCTGGGTGGCCATGTTGATTCTTCCTATTCAGATGTAAACACATCTAGAACCAATCAGAAAGCACCAAGAGACTCGGGGGCAAGACCTTTCCGTTCCAATAAAGCGTTTGTTTGAAATATTTTACAGAGACATAGATGGGGCAGAGATGCAAGACACTAAACCGATAGGAGAGAGAGAGAGAGAGAGAGAGAGAGAGAGAGAATGTGTATTTGGGACCGCGGCTGCTTAATGGAGCTGTCATGGGAGAGTGGACTCTGCTCGAGGAAGTCTCCGGATGGATCCGGGTGGGGGGCACGGGGGACGGCAAGCTCTTCCCAAAAAACCAAATAAACCAAGATTTCCTCACTGCCCACCAGAGAGATGGGCTCAGAGAGAGACACACATGCTTTTGTTTTCTTTATGTGTTTAGCTTATAGTCTGGCAAAGTCACGGACCTCTCCCTTAAACCGATCCTTGTCCAGAGCGAGCGTGACAAATTAACGAGAAAGACGCGCCGAGCTCAGCTGTCGCCCTTTCTCTGTGTGTCTCTGCATGTGTGTGGGCGCATGTACTGTATGTGCTGACAGACCTTGAGCTGCAGATTTAATGACTTTGTCATTTTTCACAACTCCGGATGACGCGCTTCTCATAGCGCTGTGTGTAAATGAGTGTGTGAGGGCCAGGGCGGCCTTGAGCTTGTTTTAGACCTAAAGGTTAAAAGGAATCGGTCACTGCTATACCCCTCTCTCTATCTGTGTGCGTCTGTACGGTATCTCGACGTCCTTGGCTTCTTGAGGAATGCACGACTCAAAGGTCAAGGTCTATATATCCCATGCTTTGCTTCATCACATGCTCTTGCATCACTGGGGATGCACCTTGTATAGACCGGGTTTTCACAGGGTCATAGACAGAATAAAAGAAATACTTATTTTCCAGTGGTGATGTTGTGGACTCGTTGTTTGAATATTAATCGCCATAAACGTTATTCGCCATCTTACGACTATCAGCCAATCAGCTTTTTGTTTTTGCTGCAAGTCTTTCTGCCATAGGTTCCTTCATCCCAATCCCATTATGATTATCATATTATTATAATTTATTTATTTATTTTTTATTTTTAGAATTGCATTTTATATTGCACGACCAATTTATTTTTATAGTCTTGTGTGTTTGTTAAATTATGAAATGAATGTCTGCATATTGACATTGAAAAAACTGCGTTTGGTGGAAACTGTGTTTCATGCGTGTCACATGCTCTTTATGCAAATTGGCTGATAATAAGGTGACGCCTTAAATTTTTCCAATGTTTATGTAAGGCTCACAATTCTGCTTTTATTGTTGATTTGTGGACTTGTTTTTCATTTCACTAGTACAATTGTAATTTGTTATATTATGAATACAAATGAGGCCAACAGCCAATCAGCTTTAAGTTCTTGCTGCAAGTCTCTCTGGGATTAAGTCACTACAAACAGGTTTTTTCTCTGGCGAGGTGTAGTTTTAGAAAGATTTGCCTCAAAAAAAAAAAAAAAAACAATTTTCTGATTTTTGGCCAATTTTTTTTTTTAAATATCAATGATGACACTCTTAAAGGTTGGGTGAAGCTAGCTAAACAAAAGTATGTGTGAACTTTTGATCAGGGTCCTTTGGAATGTTTCTGTTAACATTATGGTTTAAATAAATGGTTCCATCCAATCGACAACTTCGAGAGGGAAACATTCTTTTGAGATATCGTTCATATTTTCAGAATAATGGCTAAGAAATCAGAATTCGCAAACTTATGAAAACATGCAACACCAACCAAATAAAGTTTCTGCGTGCATTGTCTTTTAAAGGTCACAAAAAAAGTCTCGTGATGTCGTCAGGGTCTGTAAATTTGCAGCTGAGAACTGAGTGAGTTTGTGAAATGTGTTAAATCTGTGATCGCGGTGAAACAATGCTGGGAGTTATTGAGTCATACAGCACACTCTGGAAAAAAAAGTGATCCTAACAGACATACGCTCCTGTGCCCATAGTTCAAATGGTTGAATTAAACCTCAAGCATTTTGTTTTGAAGAAAAATGATTGTGCTCCCAGTGTTAACAATGATCACCAAAGACTAACTAACAAAGTTGAGAGACTTTTTAGAGACCACCGCATCTCGGAAGCTTATCACTCTACAGCAGTGAATTACGCAGGGGTTTATGCATACCTCTTTTTATGCAAAACCGCTCCCTGCTATCTCATTAATTCACGGCTCTCCAAGCCCTTTTTTCCGTTTTTTTTTTTTTTATTTTATTCTAATTGTTTTTTAAAACTAAGGTGTAAAAGCACTTTGAGCACATCACAGGACGTTAAGATGCTTCTTCATGATTTTAGCGACTGGGATTTTTCTAGGGTTTCAAGCTCAAATGTCGAGCTGCAAGGTTCGGAAACAAATTTTGATTGTGTGTAAATCTTGTGTGTTTTTTTTTTTTTTAAATTATGACATGAACAATTTGGATTTAACTGCAGGTCACATGGTCTTTATGCAAATTAGGTGACAACTACAATGATCTGCAAACTTCTCCAACCCCCAACCGTCAATAATATCATTAGACCCAAGAACGCATTTGGGCACCTGCTCGTTTGCTCCGGGACACTCATTCATAACAATAATTTCGGAAGGAAAGCTCTCTTAGGGCTGGTTTTCCACCTCCCTCTCCCGGAGTGAAATAGTGATCATGGCTGCTGTTTCATCGGCTCTTTGCACTTCTCACTTCTATTAAGATTGATGGAGTGCTGTGCTATAAATGACACTGCTAAGTCTGGCCATGGCACGGCTTGGGGCTCTGGGCTCTGCATTCTACTGCTAATGGGACGAGAGGAGTGAGTTTGTCAGTGTCACTATTTATGCTGCGTGCAAAAGACACATGACCTTCTGGCCTTTACGAACAAGCGTGCTGCTCTTTCTTCCTGTTTACAATGATCATTTGTGTAAAAACTGCTTTTAATGTGTGAAAAATGTAGCTTTTTTAATAAATAAAGCTTCATTCTGATCAGGACAAAGACGATGACTAAATTTAGGCTAAATGATTATTTGGAATATAATGTTAATTAACTGATTATTGGTTAAAAGTATTGATTGAATTGATTCTGTGGTATTCATACGATGGGGGGATGTAAGCGTTTGACCTTTTCTAATGTTTGCCCTCATTGACTGCAGTGAGCAGGAGTCTGCACTTGCTCAAAAGTGCCAAGCCTTCTCCGGCTCGAAGGTCCGTTTCCTTCACTCAGAACTCTAAAGTTATTTTTAATCAAAAGTTATCAGATAATAGGAGGCCATATCCGTGAAATGGTAGCCACTTTCAGGTTGAGTCACAAGTGAATGTGGAGTGAATGAAAAATGCTCTAATTTCATTTTTAAAGGTCCGCAAAACAACCATTGGTTTACGTGTGGGAGGTGTGGCTTATTTGTAATGTGCCGTGCTCCAAATGGAGAAGCCTTGTGCAGTAGATCCAGTATTCTATGCACACAGTACTGTGCAAACGTTTTGGGCAGTTTTAAAAAAAGCAGTAAATAAAAGAATAAAGCAAAAATTAGCAAAGTTAGCAACACAGATTTTTTTTTTTTAGGGTTCTAGTAAGGTTAGTGATCCACAAATTATACCAAACAGATGCTAATTATCATTACTCACACGTAGCTTAAAACCCAGTCATGAACTGAAACAGAAACAGCTGTGTAGGAGGCTTAAAAGTTTGTGAGGAAGACCCAAAACCTACTACCAATGTAAGGTTGAGAAAGAGCACAGCAAAAAGACACAAGGTAGTGATACTGCATCAACAAGGTCTCTCCCAGACAAAGATTACAATGCAGACTGATTCTGCAGCAGGACAATGACCCCCACACTGATCACTAAAGTCATGAAGGACCATCTTCAGCATAATGAGAAGTACTGGAAGTGAAGCCTGGCCAGAGCTCTGATCGCTACATCATTGAGTGTGTCTGGGTTAGTTCTCGAAGATGTTTGGAGCCAGGTTCCTTCAATTCTTGATGAGCCAGAAGAATTGCTTCTTGATTTACATTTCTTTTTTTTCTTCTTTTTTTTAATTCACTGCATTTTGTACATTGAGTAAATTAAGATGTTAACAATTTTTGAAAGCATTCCTTCAAACGTGACTAAACATATAAATACATTATAGACAAGTAATATAATTAAAACACACAGCTAAGATTAAATTTAATGAAAATATGTCACATTTTATGTCGTTAATGATGGTAGTTGTTGACCCATAGTTAAATATAATAAATACCATGATTATATAACAGTACAAGCTCATTAGAGTGTCTGAGGGTACAGTGATTGTAACAATAGCTTGTGATGTTCGTTTGACGTTTATGAGGCTGCGATAGAAGTTGCGAGTGCGTCACATCAGCGAGAGCTCAGCTGACCTCGGCTTTATGATTGGCATTTCAGTTTTGATTTATCTAGGCCACAGACGCCTGGCAAGATTCAAGAAAGACATTTATAGCGGAGATCGGTTTCTCAGACACGCGCAAACACAGCACGTGAAGAGAGCTGGGTGTTTGAGAGCGGCGAGGAAGTCTTTAGGAATATATTTCCATGGTCCTATTAGAGGAGAATAGATCGACATTCATCACGGAAGAATATAAGGCTCTGAAAACTGGCTTGAACCGGAGTCATTAATCAGAGGCTGGATGGGATTTGATGACAAAGATGAAATGAGTGTAAGAGACACTAGTCAGCGTCAGATTACTGCAACTGTCATCAAATACCCGCCGGGCCATTAACAGGTCACGCTGACACACATACACACCCCAGCAGGCTGCTCGACACTCCACAGGTGCTGCTCCTGGAACAGCCATGACCACACACACACTGTCCACTTGTCCTTGATGATCTCTAAAGATATAGCTGACCTAGAAATGGACAAATTCTCCATTTCCCTGTGAAATTCTGTGATTTTTATTTACTATTTTTAGCTTTTGCGCATACAAATAAAGTTCTCACGTGTTTAGGCATATGAACCTGCTCAGCCTACGGGAAGCGTGAGTTGGTGCAATACTTTAAATGAAAGGTTAAAAGGGATATAACATCACTTTCAGTACTTAATGACTTTGGCTGTGTGCTTAAGCCATTTTCCGGCTGCAGAATGAATTTCGGGCCAACGATACGCTTCCCTGGTGGTATTGCGTGGTGTCTGTATTTCTCAGAATTGAGAACACCATTTATCCTGACATTATCTCCAACTCTATTAGCAGAATCTCATCCCCAAGTGTTCATTGAACCTCCACCATGCTTCGCTCTACAGATCATTGATGAACTGCCTTTTGCTAAAGCTAAACATTTCATCAGTACATTATTTTTCTACTAGGTGCATGCTTGAATTGCTTAGCCTTGGTCCACTTCTGGCCAGAATGGTTTCTGGGAGTTCTGAGATGATGTCACTGCTGGAGTTTGCACAGTAAATTATTCCACTTTTAAATCCTTGTCTGGGAGAGACCTTGTTGATGCAGTTTAACTACCTTGTATCTTGTACTAAGCTCATCTTAGTAGCAGAGGTTGGCTGTTCCTTAAGTTTTAAGCCTCCTACACAGCTCGTTTTGTTTCAGTTCATTACTGTATTTCAAATGATCTGTTTGCTATAATTGCTGGACCTTACTCTTCAATATATTCCCACAAAATCCTTGACTTTGTGTAAGCGTACTTCTAAGAATTGAGGCAAAATGTAGTAACATGTAACATTACATTGGTTTAGATTTTTCTATTGTTCTCTTACTTTTTTTTACATTAGCACGAATAAATAATCACTGTTTGCTTATATTTCTGAAAACATTAGCATTGAAAGTACAACATTTCTGTTTACAACACTTACCTAAAACTTGCACAGTGATTAATTCATGTCTATGTAAAGATTTGTTGTGTTATATTCTTATGCGTTTATTTTATTATGACATGAAACATACGTTGGTATGTGTACGTCACATGGACTTTATGCAAATTAGGTGATGACTACAATGATCTGGCAACATTTGGGCCAACGCAAACTTTTTTTTTAATTGTTTCCATAGTCACAACAAGTAACATAAACCAACCTCCTCGTCTCTGATTTTCACAAGCTGAGAGAGATATCCCAAATGGGTTGCTATAGTAAACAGTGTGGGTGCTATGAACGAGTCAGTGATCTATTGTTCCTCGTGTCAATATGGGTACAATGATCAAACCCCCATGTCTCCATGATTTTCACAAGCTGAGATAGAGATATGCCAATTTGGTTGCTAGGGTTAACAGTCTGGTTGCTATGGAGAGCTCATTGAAAAAATGTTATCGTTTTGACTCGTTATAAAAACCAATTCCCTGTTTCTCAATTATTTTCCAAAGCTTAGATGTAAGAATTTGGTTGCTAGGGTAAACAGTTTGGTTGCTAGGGAGTAGTCTGTGATGCCATGAAAAATGTAAGCTGTTTTCTATGATTTCCATATCCAAGCGATTTGTACTCTTGAAGATATTTTTGAGAGATTGACGTTTCTATGAGTTTTTTTTTTAGTTTGTTATGAGTTTCTTAGTTTGTTACATCTTTGCAAAGTCAATGGAAAATTTCCCAGCATTCTCAGCGATTTTGCAGAGTTCCTTTAGTGGTACCAGTTTGAAAAGATATAGCAACCTAAGTCAGACCAATTTGAACAAACTTTGGTGGCCACATCACCCTGGCCTAAGCTTCAATTTGGAACTGCCTGCACTTGGATTTACAGATGTAAATGTGATGAATCTAAATTTAATTGAAATCTTGCAGAAATTAATTCTGTAGAGCAGAAGACAGACTCGGGATGAGGTTTGTGCCAGGAAGCAGGGGGCAGAAAGATGATCCTGGATGCCAAGCAAACTGGCATGAAGCAGAGCTCATGGCTGAAAGCATATTAATCAGCAATCGAAAAAACATCTGTCACTGGGTTCAGTTACACTTTATTGCTGGATATGAAAATCGTTATGGGGAGATTATACATGCTTGAAATTGCGTTGGAAGACCGGTACAACTAAAACCACATTGTCAGAGGGGTCCTATAGACTAAAAGAACAAGGAAGCATTTTCCACAAGCCTCAGGGTGATGATGTCCCGAAGTTTACTGATAATGTGCCAGAAATGCGATGAAGTGTTGGTGTGCGCACGAGGATCCCACAGTATGCAAGCCATGGGGGTCTGTCACCTGTTAGAGAGATGCAGCAAGCCAACCATTCCTCTGTTCTAAAATAAAAAAGCTCCCAATACCCCACCCCTGGTCTCTGCATGTGCTGTTGGCCTGTCAGCTTCTGGCCATGACACTGACACTGGTTCATAAGACCATGCCAGTGCAATTTATGCTTATTTGGTGCAGCTCCTCAAGCTATGCCAGCGGGTGTCCGTTAAAGGAGTCCCATTATGCAAAATTGACCTTTTAGAGCTTTCCAAGTTCAAACCTGTTTTAGCCCCACCCAAACCAATCAGATTAACTTCTGATTTCCATGTAGAGCAAACAGGCTTCTAAGAGGTAGAATAACAATCTATAAGGGATTGCTCGAGATAAGTTTTGCTCGATTCCATAGTTTTATTTAAGTAATGAAATTAAAAAAATCATTCTGCAGCTATCCGCCGGGGGACGATCGTGGCACTTTTGTTCTAAAATTAACTTTTTAGAGCTTTTTAAGTTATATTTACAGTCGTTTATGGATGTTTTTGTTATCAATTCTGAGGAGCTCAAAAAGTTTGAAGAAAACAAATCAACATTGAGTTTTTCCCCCACCCCCCAGCCAATCAGATTAGCTTCCCATTTACACAAAGAGCAAATACGCTGTCTAAGAATTAGAAAAAAATTCTATAAGGGATTGCTCGAGATAAGTAGGTAAGAAAAAAATTATTCTGCAGCCTTCCAGCGGGGGACGATCACGGCACTTTTGTTCTAAAAATTACTTTTTAGAGCTTTCTAAGATGTATTTACAGTTCATGGATGTTTTTGTGATAAAAAAAAACCAATAACTCAGTTTTTCCCCGCCCCACCAACCAATCAGTTTGGCGTCCCATTTCCACGTAGAGCAAACTTGCTGTCTGTGATTTTGAAAAAAAAATACATACAAGGGATTGCTCAAGATCATTTGCTGAATTCCTGTAGAGTTTATATGAAGAAGTGAACAAAATCCTTCTGGCGCCGTTCACTGAAGTGGGAGATAGGGGGCAGGAAATCACTGCGCTTTTATTTGTTTCACTCAGCCATTTATGTGAGACACACTTGGCTAATATACAGCTTTTAAAACAGACGCTTTGGATTTTGTCGAGTTTTTACCATGCTGGGTTCGCTCAGAAGGGGGCATACTATAGAGATGGGCTAAACGGTCGGTTTGTGGCAGTCTGAAATGATAAATTCCAACAAACCACCACCATGCTTCACACTACAGCTCACTGATAAACCTTCTGCTAAAGCTAATGCTTAAAAATGTCCGCCTCTATTTGCAAACTGTGCTTGCGACAATTTTATCACATGTAAAAGTACAAATATGAACACATCACCCCCATTCTGAAGTCTCTTCACTGGCTTCCTGTTCACGGTCACATTTAATATAAAATTCTTCTGCATGTTTGCACCAAAATGCCCCAGCCTACCTCACCGATGTCGTCACCCAAAAGACAAATTCCAAAACCTGGATTGGCCAAATGCACAGCTCAGAACACATCTAAAACAATGGGAGACAGGGCTTGTGGAATATCCTTCCAAATCACTTAAGGGCCACTAATGTTATTAAGACGTGCGTTTTATACCCCAACTCTCACCCATTATAAATATTGGTGAAATTTGTATTTTTAATCTCCCTGTTTACATGCATTTTTGTTCTTAGATGGTTTTTGTATCGTTGCACTCTGGGATTTGATAACGTAAATAAATGTTAAAGCTGCAGTTTGACACTTTGCATCGACACGTTCTGTCTGGGTGTTTGTGTGAAACCCTGTTTAGGAGCCTCTGCTGGTATGTTTCATTTGTTAGGCATTCAGAACCTTTCCCTGACCCCAGAGCTGATGCATAAAACTCCACACTCATCCCTTTCCTCCGTGGATGCTTTTTATTTGGCTCCAAGGGTTTAATAAGTTCGAAACCCAGCAAGAATCAGACAAAAAGGAAATGTCACTTGTGGCCGTCGTGGAAAAAAAGCTTGAATATTAAAAGCAAGTATTTACAGTTGCTGTAAGTGCAAGTGAAATTATTACACAGTGTCAAATAGTCCCCAAGCGTTGAAAGTAAAACAGCAAAAGATAACTGTCTGCAATGCAAAAGACATCGAAGCGGGACAGCTGACCGGATGATAATCCCTCTGAAGAACGTCAATGCTTGTATTTATAAAGTGTGAGAATTATCCTCTCGGATCAGATTTCATCCTGCCCTTCCGCAGACAGCAGCAGTATCCAAATGCAATTAATTTGTAGAGAATCTGTAAACAATGTTTCCATGTGTATAGAATCATTGAACCACATACAAAAATAGAAACTTGCTGCGAGATAAACCCACATTTCCCCGTTCCTGAACAAAATCAGAAGCTTCCCAATCCAAGGGTCTCTCTGAAAGACTAGGTACTAGGGCTGGAAGTAAGATCAGATATTTTGGATTGTATCAGGTAGGGCTGGGCGATACATTGATTTGTATAGTTTGCCTTGGTTTTACTCTGCGCATGATGTCACGCCTAATACGATATTATGTCCACGCCATGATATGAATCACTACTTTTAAGCAACTTCTTATATGACAAACCATCATTGAGGAAAGCATTTTTGAGACTGCAAAGCTAAGAAGTCTAGGGTCTAGTTGGATTTATTTTATAGCACTTTATATCATCCATCCACTAGGGGGCAGCGCTAACATTTGCATGACGTCCTCTCTTTAACTTGTAGTAAATACTCTGTTTCTTTTTTTTCTCATTTAAAATGTGAGTAAATGTTAAAGAAGTTTCAGAAGTGACTAGAAACACCATCACTCTAAGAAGACAGTTCGACCGTAGATGATATTGCCAAGATAAGTTGTTACAGCTCAAAATAAAAAAATGTGAAAATATATTTTTTAGATTCTGTTAACAAAATACAAATATTTTCCAGTTTTTTCTTTTAAGTAAAAAAGAAAAAACAATTCCTTTTTATGGGCGAATGATCTACACATTATGGATCCACCGTATTCTACCGTATTTAGTACAGATAGGAGCGAGGAAGAGAGAAGGGGGTGGTCAGGAAATAACAATTGAGATGACACTATTCCACAGGACTACTTTATTAAACTAGAATGAGTCAACACCCCTATGCTTGGGACGTATGTGTAATTTGGGGGATGGGGAATATTCACAAATGGGCAAATGGTGGCATCAAAACACGGAAAGAGTGCAGATGCTGAAGTACTACTCCAAAGAAATTGTACTAGTCCCAAAAAATTGTGTATTTTGATAAAAAATGGTGTTTTTCAAACAGTTGAAGTTATACATCAAACATCCTTAAACTTTTGTCATTTCTAGATGCAAGTATCGCCCAGCCCTAGTGCGTTTTGTAAAGATGGAGCATGCACCCTTCCGGGGGGATTGTGTAGTTGGTAAGGCCTAGTAAATACAAGATGGAGATGGAGATAACTTGGAGGATGAAGACAATGCAGTACTTGGGTTTTTGGATGCTGGATGCATGTGTTGGATCACTCCTAAGTGCCAAACTATTCTTTTATTGTCCATAAGGTGCTTTGTCCAGCTTCACTGAAGTCATCTGTTAAAGTCCTTTGTTTCCGTGGAGCAGATCTGGGCTCTCGCTGAACCTTGATGATATCTGATGGATCGTATCCTTCTGTGCTCGATCCATGCAAGTCTGTGAAGAGTCTGCAGCATTTCCAAACCCTACGGTCTTATAATGGTCCGTGATACTTCCAAAAAAGGTCTTTAAGATATAACATCTGTTCAGATCTCCAAATTCATGATTCATGATTCAAGCCATGTGAGCAGTCACCTGAGAGCTGGGGCTGGTCAGTCCCAAAGTCCGAGTGTCGAAAAGATTTTGTTGACTTGCACTGAGCATGTGCAGACCGTCCACGGTGGACAGAACCTGCCTGTCTGTTAACGTACCACTAGGCGAAGAGCCAAGGAATGAACTTTGTGTGGCAGCAGTTTTTTCAGGACTTGTAGCAAGGCGCGGAGAAGTGGAAAAGTTGTAACCATACAAACCATACGGACTGTGTAGCCGGAAGCCATTGTAGGATCCCTGTGTGCTCTGATTGGTGGAAAATGCATTATGGGTGTGGCCTGGCATTAGATATTGCAGCTGGGAGGTTGTGCTTGGCATGCTGTGGATCTGGATTGGCAATCCGGTCTGTGAGCATGAGAATGTTTCACCGTCGGTCCCGCTCACATACGCAGAGCTCCGAGAGGAGGAAAACGCATCGCCTACAGGGCTGGCCAATCGGCTGTAGGGGTCTGTGGAGAGAGGAGGGGCGTAGCGGTGAAGTGGGTGGCTTGTCCGACTGCAGGTGGAATAGTCACAAACTGGCCCTGCCCCTGAAGCCAGGTGGAATGAGGGGGAAGAGCAGGAGGATGAGGGCAGGAGGTGTGAGTGTGGTGTCCCAACAACTCCAGGAGAACCTGCGGCTCCTGTGAAAGAAAGACATGTTTGAGAACTTAGCTTTAATTAATGCACACATTTTTATCTGTTCCTTAAGATTTGACCTGTGGGATTGTTTGATGTTTGATGTCGTACAGTAATGCTTTACGATAAACTGGAACGTTATGGGGTTTTTTTGCCGCTGGGGTTGGGGCTAGTGCAAAAACCCCACTATCTCAATCAGCAACTAAATGAACATCTCTCTAAACTTTGTGAGGAATTTGTTTTTAAAAAGCAAACCCAAACCACCATCCATGCTGGTGATACGCCATCGAGAGCAGGAAAGAATCACCAAAGCATAGTTTCAGTTTTCTTGTCAGTTTTCATTTTTATACTTTTTATTGATTTGTGGGATTTTTTTTTTCTCCATATTTTCCGATCTCTACTGTACATTGTGACTAGTCAAAGACACATTGTAGATTATCGGAATTTTCACAAGCAACAATTGAGTTTTGAGTGGTATAGGATAAGTTTTAAATGTTGAAATGGCTTGCCATGCAAGAGAGCTATTAAAGATATTTGGTATTAGCATCCTTATGAGAGCTCCTTAAATGTACTTGGGTATTTGTCAGATTTTTTTTCATAATAATTGTACACGTATGTACTGTGCATTTGGACTAGTCAAATAACATATCTGTAATTTGAATTTTGATAAACAAAAAAGTTTTGAATAGTAGCCATGCTGGAGAGATTCTAAAAGAAGTTTCATTGGCAAGATATTCAGTATTAGCATCTGTATGAGTACTTGGAGATACATGGGATTTTTCTTTTCCTTTTGAGAATTATTACTCATAAGTAGTATCTTGTCTCCAGCACAATACTCAAAGAAGTCCCATATAGGGCTATGCTGCTTTCTTCCAACTTTAAGATTCTTGATTGCTTGATGAGAATGCGTATGCACAAGCCGACTGTGGGCCGCAAGAGATTGGAAGGAAGGTCCGTAAAAAGTGTCACAGCACACCTTTATTTTCTCTCCATACAAAAGCCTTGTATATGAACGGACAATGATGAAAACAGTTTGTAAACAAACAAAACATCATGTGGAGTGATATAAACAAAAACTGGAAAAAAAAACAAGCTTTACCTTGTTTGGGGATTCCAGGGATGTCCTCAAAGGTCAACGTTCTCAGCGAAGGCCGCCAGAATGCATAAGACTCAACCAAAGCCTCTAACCCCATCCTGCAACACACACGCATTCTTATAATTAAAGATGTTCAGCTTTTTACAGTAACACTCTGCTCAGTGATTTAGCTCAGCTTTTAGAAAAGCTCTGCTAGCCATTTTTCCCAGAAGTGTTTCAATCTTGCCAACCATCTTTCAGCCATAGGCCCTTTCTTTATCAGTGTATATTTGGGCAGTAAAGCAGGTAATGAAGAACATGAAGTGTGTGCGTTGGTGCATATGTGCGATGGCAAGGCTGTAATTATTTTCACATAGCTTTATCGGTGGGATCAGACATGGAGTGCAGGAAGCCACAGTTAAAGCTTTACGAGGAGAGAGAAAGAAAAGGGGAGAGGGGGGTACTTTCGTGCTTTTTCTGGAAGTAATGGAGGTACTCGGTGCGCCTTGTTAGCGTGAGCCTTACCCCACCCCCTCCTCATCCTCGGCAGCCTCGCTCAGGCGATAATTCACACAAGATGCCTCAACTTGTTTCGGCCCCAGTTTTATCAGCCACACCACTTGAGCTATCAAGTGGCCGAGTTTGTTTAGCAAACTGCTTAACTTTTCCTGTAACACTGAGCCGCGGGACTCGGGTTGAGTGCTCCTTGAGACCTCAGAGAGGAAACTTATAGATGGATGAGGTCTGCTGTGATTTAGCGGGGTGTTAAAATCGCTCTCGTTTAAAACTAATGAGCAGAGTAAAACCCCCCCCACTGAGCGTTCGAGTCAGTGTCGCTCAAGCCTTCTGCACAGCTTCCATTTCCTGTTTGCGCATTCATTATTTTAGGACGGATTCGTTTTCATGGTTTACATTTATGTTCTCAGAGTAAGGTCTATTTGTTTGGATGTTTTTCCAATTGTAAAAATGTATTTATTGTGATTTTAATAGTTAAAGGGAAAAATGACTTGAAGGTAATCTCTGTAAAATCTTATTTCATGCAATATTTAAAAAAAAAAAATACCTGTTTCTTCCGGAGTCTCTGAATCCCTTGGCAAATGGGTTCCTGTCTATCTTCAGCCTTGTTATCTGTCAAAGATCCACACAAAACACATTCTCTTTACTGACCCAAAGCCTGTAATGTCAATTCCCTGACCTAATACCACTGACCCGCGTCCCACAATGCAATGTGTGTGGGTCTACTTTATAAGCGTTTTCTTCCGTACGTGTGTCAGAGAAGCACATGTGTGTTATGTTTTTATAAGCGCCGACAAATGGCTGAGATCATTACTAAAACTTGGCAATGAATGGGGAAATGATAAGATTTCAAGAGCTATGTTCTCTCAAAAGCATGCTCTGGAAGTAATCTTTGTAACTAATAAAAACAAACTTGAACTTCTTTTGACTATATGTGAAATAACCGTTCTAAAAACTGTTTTACAGATCAATACATCGTAAGCAGTCAATGCACATAAACGTGGAATAGTGTGCTTCATGTATAAATAGAACTCACTCTCCATTCCTTTTAATGAACATAGAACATACACAATGTTACAGCGGTATATGCAAAGGTTTGTGCACCCTTTTATAAATCATTGGTTGTCTGGGTTAGAAAATATATCATACAGGGATGTCTGAGAAGTGAAATAAAGTTCATTTGATTCATGGAAAGTAATTGTTTAAACTAATCAGGCATGTGCGTAAGATTAGACCTTCCTGTCAATCATCAGTTACAGAGGAATGTGATTGGCGGATGCACTGGTGAACCTTTTCTCATGGACGATTGAAAATCTGTGCAAAAATATCTGTGCAGAAACAGCAGCTTGTTTCAGGATTAGACTGACAAATGCGCAGGATTGAATCCACCCAATTTTACTGTAGTTAGCAGACCATGTAGCTTCTCCTTGCGTAAATTGAGCTGAAAATGATGCTGTACATTTTTTACGGTTGTCCGTGACTGGTCTCACCGTCCTGCTTAACTGAGATTAATGAGGCTCCAATGTTGCCAATCTTTAGAGAAGAGACTTACAATTGGCCTCCTTTATACTTTCTCATGATTATCACAGTAAAATCCTAAGAGTTAAATTAACTCTACTCGGAGTGTATTTGGTCCCACTCTATATAGAGTTAAACCGACTCTGAGAAAGAGTAATTTAATGATCTATTTTCTTCATGTTTTTCCAAATCTGCATGGAAAATGCAAACTAAATATTAACTATTCAGAGAGGGACCAAGTCCACTCCAGAAAGAGTAAAAACAGACAAAAATAGACGGTTTAGTTCAAATAGACTTATTTCAATAACTCTCCTTCAGAGTTGGTTTAACTCTATATAGAGTGGGACCAAATACACTCTGAGTAGAGTTAATTTAACTCTTAGGATTTTACTGTGTAGATTCCCCTGTGTATGGAGGTCAAGGGTCACTGTTTTGAGTTTTAATAATTTGTGCTAAATGTATTGAACGGTGCCTATAGTTATGCTCATAAATATTTCTCGCCGTGAAGCATATTTACTTTATTTCACTTAATTACTGTGTTTATCTCCTATGTGATACGTTTTACAGGGGTGCCTAAACTTTTGCATACCTCTGTTTGTTGTGTCTAAGCAGAGAGTAGAGATCTCTAAATGATTTTTCCATCACTAGTAAAAATTACAATCCTATAAAAAGGACTCAATTGGATTTTTTTTTAAAAATGACCCATTTTCTAAAGTAGAAAGACTTCCTAAAAATAATAAAAGTGCATATGGGTGGGCACTAACCTGTTGGTTTTGGTACGCCGTCACTGTGGTAAAGACTGTTTCTGTGAAAGAGAAACTGTGAACACCGTCGCCAGAGGGAACAGCCTTAACCGGGGAGAGTTCATCGCCGTACTCCTTAAGGATGACGTGGACTCTGGGTTGGTACTTGTGCATGGAGTGCAGAATGATCTGGAAAACATTACATTGTGCATCCGTGTTTAGAGTGGTAAACGGAGGAATTACCAAAGCAGTTTTCTACCTCAATAAAAACACACATGCCTCCTTTTTCAAAGGCCAAACAGACCCTTAACTGGCTCACTCCAGGGATGTTTTCAATTGAGTTTGTTTACAACCCGTCCGCATTACTACATGTTTAGGCCTTTAAAATAATACAGCAAAACAAAATGCACACCAGGTGACAATGACTAGCACATGTGCATGGGTGCATGAAAAAGCTTGTCTAATTATATGGTTTAGTTTATTTCAGGATCTCTACCAACTGATGAAGCCTTTGGCCCTAGTTCCACCATGTTTTTTCCAATTTTACAAAAACGATAGGAGTATAAATATTAAATGATTTTCTCACATGTCCTTGATCGTCGAGCTCGTTATTGGTTAGTTTAAGCTTGTCGAAGCTTATAACTTGGCGCATCCATGTTTCACCAGAAGCTGGAGAATCTGGATGGATGTAGACACGCGGGGGCACAGGAGAGTCAGCGTTTCCCGCAACCATCCACTTTGAGCTGTGGTACACGTACCTTGGAATGAAAAGGAACAAAATGAGTTTTAGACTCAAGTTTATGGCGATTGAGTCTGTAATTTGTAAACTCAGCAGCATCAAATGCACATTAGGAGTTTTCAATTTACTAGACATTAGTAGGAGTACTTGAGATAAGTACTTTTGAATTAAGCATATACAATAAAATTTGAACTACCCCTTTTTTCATGGCATTGTGCTCATGAGTGTATCAATTTTGGGGAAAAAATTTGTGTTTTAATGGCTTACTATGTATTCCGTTATTCAATTTATATTTAAAGTAACTTCCAACATTTTGTAATGTAGTGAAGGCTATTAAACATCTATTATAACCCTTTATTTACATTTTATTGGAAAATCCTTTAATTAACATTACCTCTAGTGAGTTATGAGGTAGAAAACCTTATTAGAACGTTAAAATGAGGACAACGGCCCAGTGAAATGTACTTGCTATGGCCTTTTTTTGTTAAAAAAAATGGAATGTTGTAAAAATTACTTTTTTGGGGGGGGGGGGGGGCTCTGAGATTTAACACAGCCCTTGAAACTTGAAACTAGGGTTGGGTGTGGAAATTTTAATAACGCATCTAATAAAATATGTATTGATCAATACATTGAAGTTTTAATTATTAAGACTATGCTTTAGCTGGCACTTGCCCAGATCAGTGGGAAAACAATTAGTAGAAATGCTCTTGGTTCTTTTTAAAAAATTAATTGGGTGCTTTTTTTTTTTAAATACAAGTACTCTGGAAAAAAATCCAATAGGTGCCTTAACCATTTAATGTGTCTGCAGTAATGTATTAATATCAAAATTCAATTTGCAATAGATTAAAAACTTACTTTAAAAAAAAGACTAATCTTTTTTAGTTTAATCTAATTCTTACTTTAAGAAAAGTTTCTAATCGAACAGTGCATGCAATGCATCCCGAATAGTATTTGCTTCAAAATTCTAGAGTAAACTTTGACTAAAGGAGTTGATCTGCGCATGCGCACAAACCGTCAATTTAACAGCGCAGCAAAAACCGACTGAGAAAGCCACAATGTTCGTATATTTTCGGTCAGATCTTTCGTAAATGAACGAGTCATGAATATATTTTGACTGCAGTTGTCCCATGCCCTTCAGACCCCTCGGGTCATCTTCCAAACGGACACCGCAAAAGGCCGAGCTGAGCAGGTCAACACAAGTGCCATTTGCGAAGACGGTTCGATGAAAATGTCCAGTATTTTCTTTCCACATTTAGAGTTTCGTTCATTTGTTGGAAAGAACACATTTAACCATCCTGCAGCGCACAGTTGTGAGGAAACCCCTCTTAAATCACTGACCTGTAGCGTTTATTGTCGACCGGAACGATGTCCATCGCGATGTAATACTGCTGATGAGGATCCAGACCTGAAATCTTTACCCTCATCGCGGGAAACATCCGTCTGGGGTTAAAAGAACAATATAAAATTATTTTCATACGCCTAAACATTCATGTGAAACGTAACGGTTGTCTTTAATAAGGAAAGTACCCCTAAATTTCAAGTAAAGTATCTCAGACAGCAATTGAGGGTTAAATAAACGTTTGTTGATTCCCTTCATCAAAATAACGTTAAATTTAGCGTCAGTTAGCCCACGAATGTGAGAAGATATAGTTTAACTTTCTATAAACAAACCAATTGACCTAAACATCCTCCTGACGTGAAATTGACGTTATTTCGATGAGGGGGAAAAAAGATGTGGAATCTTCGTCAGTTACCAACGTTTATCCAACGTCTTTAACGTTCGTTCTGAGATGTTAAACCAACGTTTTAAATAGAGCAAACTAGCATTTAGACTTTGTTAAAACCACACAAAATCTTGGTTAAACTAATTATTGTTTTGCATTTTGTCGATAAATTAAGAACATAAGACTTTAGGGAAAATGGTACATGTTTTATCTAAGCATAACGAGAAACATGAAGCTTAACGCTGTTATTTTGGAGAAGCGTGTTTAGTGTGATGCACCTGCCGGCTTTAGTGATGATCATTTCGGTTCCAATCTCGTGGAACCTCTTCCAGAGCTCGGAGCCTTGCAGCTCCACGCGCATCTCGCCTTCGGGACCGGCGAGCAACTGCGCGCCTCGGGACGCGGCCTGCGGGCTCTCCGGCAGCGCGTCCTCACGGTCCGCTGTGAAACACACAGTAGAACCTTCATCCGGTTCTCAGTTCTGGTTGTCATTGTAAACAGTCGAAAGGGGCACAAATGCTTATAAATACTTCAGAAAATATGTTAAATAGAAAATACACGCGGCAAACTTTTGGTCAGCTGTGATGATTTCAATACTTTCATGTAAAAGATTTTCATCTTTATTTTATTCAATTGATATTGTAAATAAGTATCGTTGAAATTAGCTGGTAATTCTAAATGTACTTTACGACATTTTGCAGCGCTGCTCAAAAGCCCACTATTTGGCTCTGTAAATACATTGCATTTTGGAACTGCAAACATGAGTTTTTATGCACTTTCCATCCATTCATCACCCCTTTAAGCGTACTTAATATATATTTGAAAACTTCATTGATGTTACATTATTATTACGCTAAAAATGTTGAATGGACATCATGTCACAAATTGTGAATCAGATCGAATTAAAGAAACCGGAAATGGCTCAAACATGTTGTATCTATATAAATCAAATAACTTGATTTATTCAAATTTATCACAGAAATGTACATTTTGTAATTGCATTTAATCGACAAGTTTGAGTGAAAGCTATGCATTGTGTTTATCTGAAGTTTCTTTGTGTTTTGATTTTTTTTTTTTCGGTTTCAGTCACTGGTTCACAAATTAAAATAATATTATTACATAAGATGCAATCCCCGAAACTTTACATTACACACATCTCATGTGGGAAAACATTGGTGTTGTTAAAAAAAACCTACTTTTTTAGATAATTTGTGAAAAGTGATGAAAGAAAAATCTTTTTTGAACTGTTTACAGAAAAAACCCATGTTGCTAAAGTCAAATTTTAGGAAATCTGTGTACACAGACTTTTGGAATAATGTGAGCTTTTAGGGCTTACATTGTAGTGCGGGGTTTATCCTGTTGCCTCAGAAGCGTGCTGTGGGGATTGGAGTTTGTATGTTCTCCCGATGTTTTGCTCACGCAATCCACCAAACTCAGGCCGGAACTCTTTTAATATTGAGGTACAATAACTTTGCTTTTGTTTTTGCTTGTGACTCTATTAGACGAGCAGCAACGAAAGCTTTAAGAAACAACTCGTTCTCTGTTTATGAAACGCTGGGGCCATTTTTTTCCACCCATTTGTTTTAAGCGTTTTGTTAGCAAACGTCCAGTGTTCCGCGCGTAATGGTGATTTACTTACGGGACTCGTCTCCGGTGCAATCGACCTCGCAACTGCTACTCCTTAGGCAACTTCTCGCAGTCTGAGAACTTTCCGTCGGGCTTGACGCCCCGTTTACCTCCTCGAAAGAGTTGTTGTCGTGGTCCTCATCTAATTTTCTTTTTTTCTCCGAGCCGATAAGCGCTTCCACCGAGAACGCGTGCGCTTTGAGGCTCATGGTGCACGGGGACCGTCGTTTCTCAGCCATTACGCGCACCGAGACGATGTTGACTGAGAAAGAGAAGTTCACCAAAAGTGCATCTGGAACAAACTCGTGATCTCCTTGTGTCTGAAAAGTCCGCTTCAGTTTTACTGGCTTGGGTTTTGTGACAGGCGCTGGAAACAACAGTCGATTTAATAAAGTCTCCTCGGTCTGTCAACGCGCGCGGACACCAAGTAGTGTTCTCGATTCGTTAAAGTGCCGATAACCATGGCAGAAGTGAGGCGGTGCTGCATACGTCAATCACCGGCTCTCTCAGCCAATGAGAGTGCAGATTTTCATCTGAAGGATCCGCCCATGTGCGTTCTCTCG
This sequence comes from Danionella cerebrum, assembly GCA_007224835.1. NCBI lineage: Eukaryota > Metazoa > Chordata > Actinopteri > Cypriniformes > Danionidae > Danionella > Danionella cerebrum. The sequence goes on from SRMA01026163.1 coordinate 440,257, forward strand.
CAGGGGTTCAGTCAGGCTCTCGGCATTGTGATCATTTTCACACCGCGGGTGCACATGCTCCACATGCTTCCACATCACCTCCCCACGAGCCCACTGAGAGCCAGTGCTGCAGAATTATCACTAGTCTCATCAACATGGGCCCAAATACCTAAAGGTTGAAGGAGGCACCTCCTCCCAAATCAAATGTTAGTGATTGATGGCAAATAGAAGTACTTACTCCAAAACAAAGACATTATTTCAGAAATATTAAAAGCACAAAGTCCACTCCTGGGTGACCTAAGCGTAATCCAAATGTATTTTTGGCCTCTGTGGAAACTATATTTTACAACATTTTAAAGAAAACACACAAATAAACTGAATTATTAAAGTAATATGGTATTAGCAGCACAATATTAACAGCTTCGCTCCGCGCACACAAATGAAAAGTACACCCTTTACAAATATAATGATCCACTTATTTCTGCTGAAATTAGTGTTTTTTTTATTTTTATATTCTAAGTGGCCTAAAAACAATAGATTTATATTTGAAATAATATTTGAAAGAAATGCGTGGTCGATGTTGAAGCATTTGATGCATTACAAATCACAGTCAACAAATAATATTAAATTGGTACTAATTAGAAATTAATCAGCTATTAATCAAATCAAAGCTCTTTCCTGATGTCAACTTCAGACCGTTCTGAGGTTCAGCACTCAGACGTCAATGTTAGACTTTCATGTAAAATGTAAATATTGTGTTCACTATTTAATTGTGTTTATACTATTAAAATGTTTTTTGTTTTTTTTTTTTTTTAAAAAGAAAAGAAAATCTGGATGACATTTTGAGGCCTAGCAATTTATTAGCAATTAGCCCAAAGGCATGCATTAACAACGTCAAACAATTCTTGTGTTAATTTAATTAAACACCATTAGGACCAAACGTCCCACAAACCGACCATTAGTCCCTCAGCTTTCCGACGGTGCACCTGGGCGTCACTTCCGGCTTCCTCTGAGTTCTGCGATTAGGTTCGAAGCTGAAGGGAGTGGGCGCATGCGCAGGGCAATAATGATATTTGAGGGATCGCGTCGATGGTGTTTTGCTTTTATTTTGAGTACTTTTAATTTCGCTGGGCGCGATCTGTGTACCCGTCTGACTTAAATGTAGCGTAAAAGAGGCTGCATTATAGGTTGAATAATAATTAAAACTTTTATTACATGCTACTATTGTTATAGTTACATGTATATTAAAATTAATTCCTGCGAGCTAAGTAATAATAGAAGAAAATCTACGAATAGGTTTTTCAGGGCCATCATAACCTTTATATAATAAACGTATTTTTTTTAATGCGTGTTTGGCTAAATATCAATTGATCTTTAACTTTTTAATTTTTTTTTTTTTTATAAACTAACTCGTTTAATAACTTTGCATGTCATAATAACTGTGGTTAACATAATACCATTTTAAGATAATTTCACTTGTTCTAAAATTTTAACACCAATTTTTCAGTCGATTTTCAGACTGCGCTTCAAGTGAAAAGTTTATTTTTTTTAAGAAAAATGTGATTTAAAACATGTTTTTTTAACACGAAATAAGCTGCTTGTATTTATTTAGAAATCGTACGGGTTCAAAATTCTAATTATTGAAAACAATTTATTTTACAGTTGCGATTTTAGCACTGCTAAACAAAAGAAGTATTTTAAAGTACACATTATTTTAGTTTCACTCACACTTTAAACTATTATTTATAGCAACTAAAGGAATTGCAAATACGATATTTTTGGCATTCCAATAGAAAGTAGATTTAAAAGCTTTGGTATTTTGCATATGAGAGAATATATTTTGGACTTGCTGAATTATCCTCAGCGTTTTATAATCGAAACGTAGCATAACATTATTATATTTAAACGCATTTATTTTTACTTAAAACAATTACTTATTAATAAAATAACCCCTTATGAAACTAAAATGCTTATTTTGCAGTAATGTGTTGTTTTGTTAGCATCACGATGTATTTTCGTTCTTTTTCGCTCGGTTTATATAAATTTCATATATTAGAAATATTCCATTTATTTTAAAACCTCTTATTTTCAGGTTTAGTAATGTTTAAAATTAGACTTAAAATAATTTTATGTTAACAAAATGTGCGCAAAAATACAATTATTGCGTAAAAATAAGTGACGATCAGAAGATAATTAGGATTTAGAGATGGTTTTTATAACGATAGTTTCAAATATATAAAAAGTGCTGATTACACTCTGGTCCGCAAATAAAATAATTAATTTAGTTTTTTTTTTATTCTAACTGCATTAGGCCGCTAAATTAATCTGAAACGAACGCCCACCGATATTTCTTAACACCGCCCTCGCGTTTCATGTTATGCAATTTAAATGTAAAACTAATTTTAATAATGTCTTAATTTTTCACATTTGTAGATGCGCAAATGTTGAATTTAGCCGCATTTGTTTGTGCAACTTTTCGAAGAAAAAAAAAAGCCGATGAACGCAATCGGTCGATGTTGATTAAAATATTTATTTATATTTGTCGATTTAAAATATATTTTCCCTCTTATTACCCACCTGATGTGTAGAACACATGTGCACGCGCTTTCCCCAGCGGTGCGCAATTAACACATTTCTGTCTAATTAACTAAAGATTGGCAAACTATTTGGACTCCTTTATCTTGGCACGGCATGGACGGCTTTTCACGAAACGAAACCAAAGCTAATTAACGTCCTCTTTGTCATCTGGTGTCCATTTAAGAAACCGATGTCCATTAAATACACGCACTTAATGTGTTCGTGTATAAAATGCTTGTTTCTTTTTGGGCTCAAACCGAGTCTGCTGGTTCAACTCTGGACTCGGATGGCTGTGTCTGGGCACCATATTGTTAACAGTTATTTTGCTGGTGCTAATGGCCGCGTGGCAGCCAGCCAGGGGCTTAATAGCGGAAGTGGCAGCGCGAGGAACGCGGGTGTATGGGAGAAAGGAAAAACTTGTAAGAGAAAAATCCCTTTGAAAGAGACCCCACCGCGGAGCGAACGAGCCACCCCGCCAAACGCAGAGAAATGCGCGTGCGCAGGAAGGCCGGTAAATTTGTCGGATGTCTGAGGGCACTGAAGCATCCTCCACCCGCACCTCTAATGAAACGACACGCCAAACCATCCATGACCCACAAAACCATTCATAAAGTTAATCTCTCCGTGAAAACGCGATGTTTCCTATAAGCTGCTCCATATCCACTGATGTATTTACCGTATATGACAGTCTTTATGGGGCGGCGCGGCAGGCACCCCCAGCTACTGCCGGGTATTGACATTGGATTTACGCGCCGCGCGTTACGAGCGTCACGGGGTGCGCGCTGCGTGGGTAGAGGTCAACTTTATTTGTGTGAGAAAATTATTAAGGAGGAAGAACCTCAGCTGGCATGAAATCAGGCCTGTCCTTGTCCTTCCGTGCACCACAGAACGGTGAAAAATAAATGGTTTATTTGACAGTTGTTTTGGTAAGACACTCATTTTAAACATTGTGCAAAATAGAAGTATGTAGAGTATATGTGCAAAAGCATTAGGCAGGTTAGTCGTTTATTTTCACCAATGAGCAAAATGCACTGAATGAACAGAAGAGAAAGCCATTCGTACACCTCCTTGATGGTGCTGCATGATTGCTCGTATTTCTCAGCAAGCGGACTTTATTAATCCTGACCATTTTCACAACTCGACTTGTCGAAATGCAGCCGCAAATGTTCAAGGAACCTCCTGTTTCAGGGAGACACTTGTTATTCTGCTTCAGCCAAATGTTTTCATGTTTACTTGAGTCACTCTGTCTGGTGTGGCTTTTTGGCTACCCTCTTCCTGTCCCAGACTTCTTCAGACAGTGGGTGCCCCTGGGTCTCACTGATTTCTGCTGGGCTATTGGATTTTTCTTCCATTTTCTAAATGGATAAAGTTTACCGTGTCTTGTCGACCACTGCTTCTGCGATCCTCCCTGTTGGCTTGAGAGAGATCTTGAAAAGCACAACTCCAAGCCCCAGTCTGCTTTAAAATCTTTATCTGGGTGGGCCCTTGTTGCTGCAGTATAGCAACCTAGTGTCGTGTTGCTGTGCTCAATCTGTCAATGACTAGAATCTCTTTGTGCAGAGTTTGGCTGTTCCTCACCTAGTTTTAACCCAGTGCTCCTATTGGAATTGATGCTGGTATGAAGGAAAAAGCCAGCACCAACAAATATTACGTTGATTGTGATGTAGCTCACCAGTATGACAGACAAACTTTTTTGTGTGCAGTTCTTTTGTAAAGCAAGGAAAATTTCAATAAAAAATGCCTGTTTTTTTCTGAGAAATTCAGAAAGTGCACTATTGTCTTTCAGGTTCATTGCCCTCTAGGGAGAAAATAACAATAGCTATATCCCCTGGAAGTACAATACCTGTGATATGGCTTGTGTTTTCACAATTCTGGCACAAAACAAAGCACAATGGCGCAGAAAGTGCTTGGAACAGTGTATAAGGTTTACGAGAGGTTCGCCTGTTTTATATATATATATATATATATATATATATATATATATATATATATATATATATATAAATATAAATACAATTTGCACATTGTTTTGGTATTTATACATTTCTCAAAACTTGATTTTTGTTATGAAACTGTTCGTTTCCCAGTTTTGAGATTTTTGCACTAAAAAATTACTATCACTAGGATTTTTTCTGTGCAATTTCAGGATTGTCATGTATTTATTGTGTAATGTAACGAATGCTCTTAAAAGGGATATCAAGCATTGCCACAAAAAAAATGTTTTAAAGATCATTTATCAGAGCAAATTGTAATGTAGTTAAATAAATGCTCACAAAGGCCTCAGACTTCTAAAAAGTGATTTAATGAGCAGGAAGAATAGCCTGCATTTTAAACCTTTATCCAATAAATAACATGCAAAATGGCACATATAGACAGCTAAAATAGCCCCATATGTCCTGTTTTAGACATTTTAGTTTCATTTGGGTAATTAAGGACAATCTTTCTAAAGCAGTTTCTCTCTCTCTCTCTCTCTCTCTTTCTTGCTGAATGCTTTACGGATGGGCTTATCTGCTCCCGCAGTGCTGCTGTTTCCCTGCCTGAATATGGTTTAGATATACATATCTTTGTTGAACACTAATAGAATTATACGCTGTCTGATCCGCTCTCTGAATTCACACGGGCATCCTGCCTGGACACCTGCAATAACAGCTCGACGACCCACTGAAAATAACTGCTTCGTCAGGCAGCCGCAAGGCAGCAGATTCCGGGACCTGGACTGTTTGATATTTACGAATGGAGAGGAGGATGAGAGGCAACTGGGAGAAGAGAGAGGGATCACAGGGATGTGTGTGCGTGCGTGTGTGTGTGTGTGTGTGTGCGCGTGCACTTTTCTCTTGTTTGTCAGCAGAGGCTCTCTCTCTCTCTCATGCTCACACATGTGAAAGTGTCAGGTCCTCAGGCTGACGTGCAGTGTGTTAGACTGGAAAACTGAAAATATATATATATATAGATATATATTCATCCATCAAAAACCCAACTGTTAACTATAATAATGTCAATTGGGATGAAGCTTGTTCATATAAAAGGATTTTTAACCCTGCCCCACAGTTGCTGTCTGTGCAGCTCTTTGTTTTTAATATAGGAAGTAAAATTTAAATCATTTTTCCCATTTTTCATCAGCATTTTGTGTAGGTGTGCTCACACTTTAAGCTGCTGTCAATATAATACATAGAATAAAGACTCTCTCCATGCGTACAATTGAATTAATTCTATTCAAATAAAGCCCCTCAAGAAACAGTTTTATTGGTTTGTTTAAATCTTTGATAGTACTGAGTGAAGAACTGCTCTCTGATTGGTTGCTGGACTTATGACGAGGCCCAGCAACAATGTTGTGATTGGTTAATCTTGTAAAATATAACTTGATGGCGCTAATCTACGGAAATAAAGGACTTTTCAATGCTTTTAGTAATGAAACTGGACACCTCTAGAAGTGCGCTGAACATTTTATAACGCAATACTGATCTTTAACAACGTTTGTGATTGAGCACATAATATAATTCTTCCCAAAATGCACTGTTCCTGCACAATTTTCTTGAGAATTCTTGAGGTCCCAAAAATTTATTATAAGATTACAGTTAAACATTTAATAAAAGATTTAATTATTTAATTGTGCTCAAAGTTCACTTTAATGCGAGTAACTTGCATTTTTGTAGTCTGGGTTCAAAGAAACTTGCACTTTCTGAATTGCACTCATCCAAGCTTCATCAGGAAGTGATGTCACTTGCACCTATTGACACTTATTTTCACCAATTTTTCCCCTACTTGCCTTTAAGACAGGGGATTAAGCCTCTGATTGGTTGATGTGCTTATGACGATGTAAAATGTAACTCTAGGGCACTACAGAAAGAAAAAAAGGTCTTTAACACTTTAAGTAACAAAGTCGGACCCCTTTAACAGAGCACTGAGCATTTTATAACTTTTGAAACGCAATATTTATCATAAACAACACTTTTGAGTCAGTTCACACGTTCATTCTCCCAAAAACGCCCCGTTACTTCCACCACACCCCCTTCTGTGCGAAACCCCCCCTGGTGGTCAGAACTCATTGAAACATCTGTGCTGAGCATCTTTTAAAAACTAATAACGCAATCTATCCATGGTTTAAAAGTCCCTGATATGTTCCACCCAGAGTCTGACCTGGACCGCTTTCAGACTTGGAAATGGGGAGTTAATTTGATTGGTTAGTGGGCGGGGAAGGAAATCAATGGCGCATATCATTTTCTTGAGAAAATTGATCAAAAGCCCAACTGTAAACGTAAAAAAAAATGGCGGTGTCTAGGCAGCTCTTTTTTTACAGCAAGGAATTATTCATTCTAATAATTTAATCAGCATTTCATGTAGATTCGCGGAACGTTCACCAGCTGCGGTGGGAACACAAGTTCGACTTGAAATAAAGTCTGCATAGAAAGTTAATCTGATTGGTTGGTGGTAGGGGAAGGAAACCAATGGCTCCCGAACACTCATCATAACATGGCTCCTTTAAAAATCTCTGGATAATTATAAAGATTTTTTTTTATTATTTAATAGTGCTTAAAGATAAACATCACCAAGTTCACTTTTTGTACGAGTATCTTAAAAAATAAAACAATAAAGTAGTTTTGAATGAGAATATTGTAACTATATTTACTTTTATTAGACACTTCCTGTTTATATTTCAGCTTCTTTAGGCTTTGTCGTCTTAAGCCTTGCCTCGCTGCTGACAATTTGTCCCTTCATACCTTTAGACAATATTTGGGCACCAGATTTAATCAAGACGGGAGTATTGGGGAGGTTCTTAGTCATTAAGATGAAAATTAAACGCATTAAATAAACCCTAAGCTGTTTACCTCAGTTTCGTTCTTGCTCTCCCTCTCTTCCTGTTTTATAAGCTCCTTTATTCCCTTTCCTGCTGCTCAAAGCCAACCGCCATGAAACCACTGCCACATTAGAGCCTTTAACTGGTTTGCCTGGCACAACACTACCCTCAAACTCCCTGATCGCATTTCCAGTCGACTCCATATCAATGCCATGTTCCATCTCCCTTCATCCAATCAGCTGTCATCACACCGCACCTTTAGAAGAGCCCGTAAACTCAAGCCCCTTTCATGCTCGTCCAAGATTGCTTTTCTCATTCTTAAGTTGTTCTTTATTGGGCTGCGTTCAGAATGTCGAAGAGTGAATGGGATCGTAAAGAGCAGCTGGACTGGGATGACTGGGACGTTCTGTTAGAATGAGGTCATCAGCATGAGACGACATTTTTGTTGAGAGAGATTTGTTTGGAGAAAATATGGATAAGACAAAAGCACTTTTTCCACTCATTGTTGGTGGTTGGGTGAAGCTAACGGAAACTTACCAGTTGACCCTGATCAAAAGTTTACACACCCTGGTTTGACAGATGTTTCACATCGACCTGTTTGCTTGGAATCATATCTGGGCTCCTGATGGACCCTTGCCTCTTTCATAAATGTCACACATAGGTTGAGACCCCTTTCATGAACTGAAACCAAAACAGCTGTGTAGGAGGTGTCAAACTGGGTAAGCAGTAGCCGACATCTGATACCAAGGTGAGATTGAGAAAAGCTAGCAAGATTGAGCACAGCAACATGACACAAGGTATTTATACTCTATCAACAAGGTCTCTCCCAGATAAGTCTTTTTTTGTGTATGTTTTCCATTCAAACTCAGTTCTTTATAATTATTATTTATATTATTATTATTAATGCTCTTGGTACATTACGCACATTGAGGACTCCTTTCTCATTATATAAGTACAATTATATAAGATACCCATTATTTAAGAAGGCCTCTTCAGATGGCTTCCCAGTAGGCTGCCTAAGTAAATATTGATGCAATGACGCTCCCTGCCTGAAGATGGCATTAACAGTATATGCACTCCACACTGCACAGGGAAACAGGAAAGATAAAAGATGGTGAGCATACAGAAAAAATCCTGAGCGATGTCGGGGGGTTTATTCTGTTGGTGGCTGATCACTTTCCTGTCTCCTGTATGAAGTCGCTATGAAAATGTGGGATGAGCGCCACCGAGTGGCCGTTTTACATCCTACGCACGTCATCAAAAGATCCAGCTTTCATTGGTAGTTCTCCTTGCAAAAACAGATTTGATATGGCAATCCAAAACTCTTTTTCATTCGCTCAGATGTGTGAGCTCCCGTTGGCAAACCTTCGAGTGTCACACGAAACTTCGTCCTGAAAATTCCTGCATTGTCCAACAGAAGTTGGGGGATAATCTGTGATTTCAGAATTTTCTTTACATTTTAAACGGTTTACATTGTGCAATCTTCACTTCCAACATAGCAGGTGCTTATTTAAATTATTCACATTTTAAACCTCTAACGTCTGATCCAAGACCAACGGTATCTTAAGTGGTACTTCTGGGCAGCAAATGGATGCACCTGGGGCCAGATGATGGCGCTGCAGCTGAAGTGGAAGTCCACTGCTGTGGCTGAAAGAGTACAAAATTCTAGATATGGGTCACACCATAATTTCACTTTTACATCCGCATCTGTTGATATTTGGCTCCTAATGAAGATTACAAAAGCCAAAAACTAGTGAAGAGGATGATCTAACATCCCTTTTATTTCCTAAAGGATTACCTCCCAGCCGTATGACCCTGTTATTGTCCCTGTCCTCTTCTTTTCTTATTAACTGAGCAGACAGGAAGTCTTCGATGCGTCTGTGGGGACCGAATGCATCTGCTTTGAAAGCTAAGATTGTGTGGATAACGAAGCACTATGCAGTCTGGGTAATTGCATGTAGGCTTAGCTTTGATTTGTTTTCTCGTGTTCCTGAGCATTTGGTGTTCAAGGGAAATCCGCTTGCCGTCAAGTTTAGGTTCTGGTTTTGTGGCGATCCTGAAATTAATGAAAGACTTCAGTGTTAAACACCAAAGTATCGTCTTCGCCTGTGTAGAGAGGCCGAGGTCAGAGGAGGGAGTGGTTGTGGTCCCTTACAGTCACTGCACATACTTGCAGCATGGCGCCATCATCAGACTTGAAGAGGAACATCTTGTTTACTTTTTATTTTTTGTCTTTTCTTTTTAAAATCATGAACAGTTCTCAGTTTTTTGGTTTTTGAATATTAAAAGATTCATTAGAAATTCTAAACAGGCTTAACAACATGCTTTGGAGATCCAAAGGTTTACTAAGAACTTTTATTTTTTTAATGTGTTGAACTTGTTATTGTTTAAAATGATTGCAAATACTTTGTAAATAAATCATTTAATTTAATTAACTAAACAGATACTGATTGATTTGTTGATTGAACTAAACTTACATGTTGCATAATTATCTTAAGTTCATTTGAATTAGTTTCAACATTAAACAAATTAAAAATTAAAATTAATATAAAATGTCTTAGGAGTTTAAGACGTGTTCATCAACAATGATGTCAAATGATTTTGAATTAAGAAATAAATATATTTAAAAACTGACAGCATAAATGTGACATTTATTGAGTGTTAAGTTGTATTTGTGATGTTTTTTTCTTCTTCTCAAACAATATAAAAACAGGCTTATTTCTAACGGAGGCTATGCTATTGTTCTTTTCTTTTAGAATGGGAGTAAAAATGTCATTTTCACTTAGTATTTTCAAAGTAAACCTGACTGATTCTACCATTTGACATCCAGCTGCTTTCTTCTCTTTGTCTCAAGCACGATTGTCTGCACTTCACCGACACATGGGCGACACGACGCTGTAAAAGATGTGATGTCATCGTCATAACGATCTGTCACTCTTACATTTAATGCTCTTGGATGGTGCTTCGCTTGAGGCAGATCTGCTTGTTTTCGGTGAGGGTGTGTGGTCTGGGATCTTTAGCCCTGCACCTGCAGTGCGGTCATCTCTGTTCTTTGGGGATTTGGCTGAGAACAGATGAACTGATGCTCTTAATTAATCGTGGAAATGATTCGCAGGCTCCCTCTCATAAATACATTCCCCGATGGCAAGATAATGTCACCTGCAGTGATCGGATTCGACTGTTTCAGTGTACGTACTTTTCTACAGAGTGCTCGAAAACATAAAGGGAATACTAAAATAACATTTCCTACTTGTGAATGAATGAGATGCGGATGTTAAATCCTTTATTTACATAATTGACACCAAATATCAATGGAAATCACATTTATTAACCCATGGAGTCCAAATACAGATGGTAAAACACACTCCAGGCTGCAGCGTTCATGTAATGTGCTCTAAACAAGTCAAAATGAGCCTGTATGACCTCCCTACAATATATCTAATACATATATTATTAATCTAATGTATAATAACTAATCACACAATTAATTTTTGATGATTTATTCACAGATTCATTATAAAAAAAACAACAAACTTAGCACCTCGAGCACCTTTTTGAACGTTACCGCCCTCTACAGTTTGGTAAAGAAAAAATATTGGAGCCAACCATTTTAGAGAAACACAGAGGAATATTAAAAAAGCTCAACTAAATTTAACTTAACTTAGTCCTTGTGACTCTAATGGTGTAAGTAGTGGAGCTGCCAAAAATTTTCTTCAGGAAATGCTAATTCTGTCTAGTTATGTTGAATTGGCGATCAATTCGTTGTTATTCGTTTTTTTTATCGTTCGAGTGACCGCCAACAAACTTTGCCAAGATTCCAAACAGACTTTGGTTGCTTTAAGACTGGTACCACTCACAGAAACTTCAAAACTTCAAAAAAGGTCGTCAGTCTGCGCAACATTCAGACCACTGTGCAAAAGTATTTGACCTCTAGAAGGGGGCAATGTAACTGTCTCCAAATTGAATCATCATAGAGAAATGGAGGTTTGTTAGTTAATCACAGAAACAACCTTTATAACAAAACTGGCTCCCTAGCAACCAAACTGTTTACCCTAGCAACCAAAATTTCTGAAATCAATCTCAGCTTTGGTAAATGATAGAAATCGTGGCTGGTTTGTTACTCATAGTGACTTTGTCTTACATCACTGACCCCTCCATACCAACCACATCTCTTCCTCAGTTTTGGAAAATAATAGCTATTATGGGGTTGGAATATTTTACGCATATTCACACTCCCTAGCAACCAAGCTGTTTACCATAGCAACCAATATGACCAATCTCTATCTCGGAGGGTTTTAATTTACCCATGGTGACATTATCAGTAAAATTACGTAATATTATGTCCGTTACTTTTCCGTAGCAACTAAATTTTTTCAACCTAGCAACCAAATCAGCAGCTGTATATCTCAGCTTCAGAAAATGCTAGGAACATAAGACTTGGTGTGTATCACTCATAGTGAGAGTCTAGCCTTTTAATGACATTGATTTCTCCCCAGCAACCGATTTTCAAAAATCAATTGCTCAACTGGGAACATTTTTTTTAAATAGTTGTAAATGCCACTTTCACAAGCCAACGTCCAAGTTTGTGTACAAACTTTAGCTATCTGGTTAAGAATGCGGCTCTTTTGGGACCATACTGCAAAAACTTCTAGATTTGCTGCGAAAATTGAGCGTGGTCGCTGCATTCTGTGCACACTCTAACCTACTGTACCAGATAAGAAAACCAAGGCATGTGTGAAAGCCCCCTATTACAGTGCTTACAACCTTTTATCGCATGCTGTTGATCCCGGAATGGATGATCCTGAAGTACAGCATGTGTTGGTTTCGTGGATTTAACCCTCGTCCGTTAAGTCTAGAGCAGGGGTCTAAACTCAGTTCCTGGAGGCTGCACTCCTCCACAGTTTTCTTACAACCCTGCTCAGAGAGACCCACACTTGAAGCTTACAAACAGCCTGAAGGACCTACCGAGCCGCATCAGGTGAGTTTAGTTGAGGTTGGAGCGAAACTGTGCAGGGCTGTAGCCCTCCAGGAACTGAGTTTCAGACCCCTGTTCTAGAGAATAGAATCAGTTTGTGGCAGTGAAGGTGTTAACCTGTTGCATGTGTAGCTGAAAACAGCCTCAGTACGAGTATTAAACTCACACATCATTAGTGAGGCGTAAATCCCCGTCCCTCACAGACGCACACTCACACATTTTTGCGGCTCCGACAGGCGTTGTACTGAAAATGGTCCCAGTTTAACACTGGCTTTTTCTGCCTGGCAAACAAGGTGTGCCATTAACAACGTAACACAGAGAGGAAAACTCATTAGAAGCTCAAATCTGAAGGGGTTTCTCTCCGAGTGAAGCATTTTCCCCATCTTTTGTCTTTGTCTGGTAGTGTTTAAATGTGGTCTCTCTCACTATCTCTTTATTCTGAAGAGGAAAACACTGTAGTTGATGTTCATTGGCGTGAAGTAAAATGAGGAAATAAAGAAAGCCACTATAAAAAGAATGGCTATGGAGAGTATCACAACGCGGCTATCACGAGGAGGTTCTTTGTTTCAACGCTAGATTATAAAAGTTCAGTGTTTCAGAGTCGGCTCTGATTTTAAGTGGATTTACGTTTAAATATGCACATGGGCCGTATGGTGACGCAGTCGGTCGAGTTCTCACTGGGTTTCCACCGAAAGAGTACAAATAATGCGTCTGTTTCATTGTTGAATAGCTGAAAATTTCCATTGGAGTGAACATGTTTGTTGCTGTGTGAAGAGCTTGTAATCTTCGTTAAATCATGTGCGCACAGCGGCCACTGAAAGTCGTGATTTAGCCATAAACAGGAAGTTGTTGCTAGCCATGCAATGTCTGATTGGATTCAAATTTGCCGTGAGTGTTAAGTCCACGTCTGCACAAATCTATAGAACAACTTACAGTGGCACCATGGAAGATGCCGTTTTCTGCTGGTTTATACTGCTATTTCAGACTGTGTTTGAAGGACATGTTTGAAATTTGGAGCGCTTGTGTAATGGACGATGATCTTTTCGAGTTTCCGACAGGAAGCCAGGGGTTTTTTTTTTTTTTGAGTCATCTAGTAAGTTTGTGTACACTTTCAGGCCTTGTAGTTTAACAAACTCCTCCCAGAGGTTTCATGGATCACTGTCACACTCTGGTAGTCTCATCTAAAGCTTCTTTAGTGTTAAATTGCAAAGATTTTTGACTGAACAGTTTGTTCTTGGCAATCAGAAATATTTTCACCATGAATCAGGAAGTTCTTATAACTCGGCCGTAGAGTCTCCAATCAGTTTCAAACGTGTCATATCTGTTATGCCTGAACACGTCTATATAGCAACTTTTATTAGGTGTTATGACGCCACATAGTGGCCACATGGAGTATTCCTTTTCTAGTGTTTTGTACTGCTATTTCAGATTGTGTTTGAAGGACCTGTTTGAAATGACGAATTTCCAAAACAGACAGAAAGTCAACTATTCTGTAAAAACACCTAAAAAATTATACTTTTGCAAGTAACGTACTTTAACAAGCTCTTCATAGAGAAGAATCTATTCACCTCCAAACTCCACCTCTCTTATCTTAAGGCATATGGGATGTTAAATTGTGAAAATTCTGCTCCGCACGGCAACTGCACTCAACATTTTGACTTAAACAGGAAGTTGTTATGACTTTGCCATAATTGTCTGATCGGGTTCAAATTTGCCATGCGTGTTAAAAGTGTCTGAACAAATCTATATTGCAACCTACAGTTGTAAGTATAGCGCCACCTAGTGGCAACATGGCACTGTGTTTGCAGAACATGTTTGAAATTTGGAACACTTGCATCTTACGAAAAAATTCTATTGGAGTGAGTTTCCAAAACCGACAGCAAGTCCGCTATCAGACGTCAAAAATCGACATTTCGCCTTAAAGAGGAAGTTGTTATAACTTAGCCATTCAATGTCTGATTGGTCCCAAATTTACCAAGTGTTTTACCAGTTCATGTCCGAGCACTTCTACAATGCACACTCACAGTTATAGCACCAGCATTTAACATTGATACGACAATTTCAACAAGAACATTGGCCGAAACAATAACAGAAAAATATTTGCACTCATTCATAGCGCCTCCTGGAGGTTATGGCACATTATGGTGTGCTTTTCTTTATTTATTTTGCCTGTATCGTTCAGTCATTTTGAGATTTCTCACATGAATACATATCCTAAACTGGGATTGGTCGTAATGCATATATCAACAAACAGTTTTGTCAGTGCTGCCCTCTTGTGGCAACTCCGACATCTCCATCAATGTACACTCTGTGGACACCGTGAGATCACTCCTCATTACTCACATGATCCGTTTGCGTGTTTTCGTAATCATCTGCTCATTCTCTTCTCAGAACCTCATCACATCAGTCTTTGAGAAGAATATCCAACTAATCTGTGGAGATTTTAACCTCTGTCTGTTACACCGAAGCCCTTGCGTCGAGCCTCTTTACACACCCACACACAAGCAACACCCCACGTCTTTTAGAAGGTGTGCAATTTATGAGCTGTGAGCAGTTCTCCGCGTGAAGCTCTCACAAAGTCCCTCACAGCTTTTCATTAGACCAGCAATTAAGCCACACCCACAAACATCCCTCTCTGTTATTTTACCCACCTCTGTCTCCAAAAGTAGGGTTGAGCCTTCAGCAGGATGGGGATGAAGTTTGTCTGGGCAGCTGTGTCTGACAGACTTTAGCTGTGCTGTTAATGAGATCTGTGTGTGAGCAGGAGTTCTGAGACCTAGTGTGTGAGACATCTGGCCGCGGTGCTCAGGAAATGACTGCTTCACTTCACTGCTGTCATCACCCTGCCCCTTGTGTGCAGCAGGTCTTTATTAGCTGCGTTTCCAGCGCTTTCCGTCTAATTATGGTTTGGGTCTCATGGACAAGTCTGTGAGCGTGTTGTTTTGGAATGTTTCCTGTCAGGAGGGAACCACAAGAGGGCAGTCTTCACACTCATTCGGGGAAGGACTGTAAACTATTGAGCCAAAAACGATTACTTTATCTTGTGGCTTTTCAGAAACTGCTGATATACCGGGATCTTCACACACAACCAGCTCTAGAGTTTACAGAGAGTCAGGGAGCGGTGATTCTGTGTCAAGGTCATAATCAAGAGAGAACAGTCATTAAGATTGTGAAGAAAATTAAGATAAGGGACTAATTATGTTTTACTTATTTTCATTTTTCATTCTCTTTTTTTGG
The DNA here is from genome assembly GCA_007224835.1 of Danionella cerebrum. Taxonomy (NCBI): domain Eukaryota; kingdom Metazoa; phylum Chordata; class Actinopteri; order Cypriniformes; family Danionidae; genus Danionella; species Danionella cerebrum. Next base: position 455,820 of record SRMA01026163.1, read on the forward strand.
TCTTCCTTTTAAACACATTAGCTCGTGGAACAAGAGATGTTGTTATATTAATCAAGATTTATTGAAAGTACTGTTGTGTTAGTACAAATTAAATGCAAAATTTAAACAAATGGTAGAAAACGCAGAGCCGGCTTTATATGACTTTATATGATTTTTAAAACATGCCGTTTTCTTCTAAACGGAACACTTCGAATGGGTTTCAACTGATTCACTAGACTTTTAAGTTTCAGTTGTTCCCAGTTGAAGTTTTTATCTATAGTCTAAACTAAATAATGGAGTTTTGTTTAGTTTGCTGTATATAAAAGGCTCTATTGTGGTTTTGAAAGCTTCATTATTTGGTTTGGGGTCTCATATTATCTTACATTATTTCATTATTTGGTCTTATAATACACATATATCTTTACCTGATTTTACGACGACTCCAAAAGCATTCGTTTAGTGACTCATTTGTTCAAAACTCGTTCTTTATGTGACTCAATCTGCTGTGATTGGTATTCAAGCCCAAGGGGTTGGATACTGAATGGAAGGAGAAAGCTGCTATATACATTTGTTAGCAAAATTAAATAAACCAACAAACAGATGAGATATATCTTATAAACGTAAAATTTTAGTGTGGTTTAAAGCGTATTTCATACTTTCCTTCACTACTGTATGAAGCCATGAAGATAAGCAAAATCCGTTAATGAGTTTTTGCCATATTTTGTTATTAAACCATTACTTCCTCTAGCAATAAGCTCCTATATATCTGTGAGTGAATGTGAGCAGTTCTGTGGTCCCAGGTTCAAGCCCCTTGTCGCTCTGTTCATCCTCGTCACTGGTGAATGAACGGCACGAGTGAATAAGAAATCAAGAAACCTGAGCCGAGCGCACACTTATCCAACAATAGCCTCTCAATGAAGCACACAGACCCCTGCTAACACACCCTGGTCCAAGGCCAAGAGCTGTTCGACACACTTGTCTAGATCTCTTCCTAGATCTATCAGCGTCAGGCTAACTAATCCCCTTCAAAATGCTATTTGTTATCAACCCTGAAAGATACCAGCACAACCAAGAAGTTGTGGATGTTGGTTCGTTTTTATTAATGCTAATGTGTGCTATTTTAATTCGATGACCACATATGGTGTTTTTTTTCTCTCTTTTTTTTTGTGGGAGACTTGGAGAGCTCTGTGATTGCCATCACTTCCAGTACTTCTTGGTCTTTGCACTGAAAATAGTTATTTGGCTTTATGTTTGGGGTCATTCTCCTGGTGAAGTCCGGAGCATTCTACTGCTTTCAAGGCCTTTGACCAAGAAACAGCCAAATTTTCCATCAGTCCAGAGCATCTGCTGCCATTTTGTGCACCCGGAAAAATACTTTGGCGGCTCGGCCTTCTTCCCACATCACACGTTTGGCCTTTTTTGCTGTATCTCAAAAGACCACTAGAGGCAGTAGATGGGTCCCACTGTTTCTGCATCCCACTGAACTTTTGCTGGACATCTTCAAGAAGGGATTTGCTTGATTTGCGTCTGTTGTCTTGGTGAAACAACTGGATCCACAACCCTCAACCTTGCCCATTACAATGTGCTTCTTCAAAAGAGCTTCAAATTGCATAAAAATGGGTGGATGGAAACACATCTGAGCCAATGGGCAGCATTTCTGTCCCTGGGACTAAATAAACATTAAATTTGCTTCATAAATAGAGTTTATTACCATTTAAAATGTATTACATGCTATTCTTATTGCAAATTTAACACTATAAAGTGATAACACTAAAAAAATCCTCATAAAACACTAAAAATAGCATTCAATGCTTGTCTCCAGTCTCTGATGCTACACTTCGCCATAAAATATAATGAATTTGCATTGATGTGTAAATCCTTGTAAAATGTTTGTTTCAAATACATTTATTCTACATTTATCTATACTTTCTTAGATAAAAAACTTTTTAGCCATGTCCCCAGCTTTTTACTCATTCCTGTTACCCTAACCCATCCCCCTCCTGAAAAACTTGGCAAATCCCTTAAGTCAGCTTTTAAGCAGGAAGTCGTATCACTTGGATCTTATTTTGTGAGGATATCTCGGAGGGTCATTCTAACAATATTATGATTTGATTGATTGGTTTAGAGTAAAAATGCGCAAATTTGGTATTTAACAGAATTTCCCGGTTCTATAATGGTGTGCACCATGTGGCTATTTGCACGCATCTGCTAATTCTTCACTAAAAGAACTTAGCTAAAAAATAAAATATAAGTATCAGTTAATACTTATAGTAAATAGTAAAAATAATATTAAGTATCAGTTAAAATGGCAGCCATCTTTTGATTATAAATCTAATAAAACATTCAAATAAGTTTCTGAAGATGGACCAATACCCATTTGGAATATTGAAGTGTGTTTGGAATCAAGTAAAAAATACATTTTGGAAAGTTTCAACAAGAAAATGGCAGCATTTGGTGGAATGGCTCAGCTACTGCCTGAGCAACCACTTCTTACACTTTTAACCGCCCCCACTGCTTGCTCTCTTTCCACAAGGGGTCCTCGGAGCTAATTTAAAAAAAAAATCTCTTGGTTTCACATGAGAATCTAAATGATTTTCCAGAGAAAACTGACTTGCTGGCAGTGTTTTGCTTGTGATCTTCACGAGTGCGCCTCAGTGTGTAGGTGGGGGGTCATTACGGTGTAGTGTGTCCTCACTGTGTTAGCCTCACAGCATCAACCTGAGACCAGATACAGTTAATTATCTACCAGGGCAGGGACACGCACTCCCTCACACACTCACACGCTGCATGAAGCAACATCACAGACAGAAGAACTTTCTGCTGGAGATAAAAGAGTCAGAACGGATTAGAAACTACATCCGAAGTGGATCATCTGAGGCTTCATCAGTCTCCATCACACATGCCCTTCCTCTGTAGGAATCCTGCTTCATCAGTGTGCTCAGGGACACCCTGAAGCTCTTCCAACCAGGACGGACATCATGCCGGCACCGCTGAAGTCATCTCTGGATGGAAGCATGACGGACTCAGGCGAGCTGGAGCACCCTTCCTCTCCCTGCCTGGGCAAAGTTCCCCAAGAGCTCCTCCAGAACTTCCCTCACAGCAAGAGAGTAGGAAGCTACTTGGTGGGCAAGATGATCAACAAGGGCTCTTTCGCCAAGGTGATGCTCGGCATGCACATCGCTACGGGCGAGAAGGTAACAGACATCTGTCAATCACACGCCATGCGTCAGTCATCACTGCGCTCAAGCTTCCTTCTGCATTTTTCATGGCGTCTCGCTCTCTCAGCTTTCATAGACACTGTGACCTGCCCAATCTCTGAGACGCAGCACTCTAATAATCAAGCCAGACACAATCGTTCATACAAAACCCCCTCGTGTAATAGGAGTAAATAAAGAAAACGCACTAAACATTGAGATTTTGGTGAACGCAGTGATTTGTGAACATATACAAGTCACTCCGTTATCTACATGTCTCTTCAAACACTACGTAATATGTTAAAATAGCTGCCTGTTAATTCTTGTTTGGTCTGTGGAAGTCTACAACTTCTGGCGTTTCTGAACAGGTCGTCAGTCCAGACATTGACATCTTTTTTTTTCCAGACTTTCTGGTTTGGTCTTTTACGTTCATCTGTCCTGTATTGACCTGCTCTTTCACGGGTCAGCAATGGTGACCTGTGTGTTTTACCACATCACTGAGCTCTTCTCAGCCGCACTGTGTACCTCAGCTGGTTACTATAGAGATTGGTTTGTCACTTAATTATATATTAGGGATTTTCAAACTTACGCAATCTCTGCTCAATCCTTTACAATTCTACTGGGTAAATCATCAGCCTAGCCGTGCAATGCCAGAAATCCCTCAGTGAACACTGCAAGTACGTAAAATGTATATTATTTGTAAAGCACTTTAGAAATGTACAAATTTGGAAAGGAACTTGCCAAAACTCTATACATTCTTTAGCAAATGGGGCCAATGAGTGCAAATGGCATCAAACAGATAAAGATAAATTGATACGATTCTAGGCTTTATGGTTTTGGGCCATTAGGTGGCGATATTTGCAACTTTTGATTTTGGGTCAGCCTTAGGTACTGATGTTTCACACCAAGTTTGGTGTCAATATGACAAAAGGGTTGCTGAGATACAGCTTCACACTTCACTTGGCACTGCAGCATTGAAATCATGATGGCTTTTTTTGGAAGAAAAAAAATAAAAAATTGTGACTACAAGATGGTGCTGGCTTTGTTTAGTCTCTTCGGAGCATGGTGTCTGTCAAACATGCGTGCCAACCTTCGGAATTTTACGGTAACGTGTTGGGATAAAACAGCACTTAAGACCAATTTTATGGTTTGGGAAAAAAACAGCTAAGTAGATAATGGCTGAAATGTAAAGTTTTATATCTTCGGGCCACTGGGAGGCGCAGGGCTGAAACACTGCATGAAACCTCAGTTAGTGGCTGTTACAACATACATCAAGTTTGGTGTAAAAAGGCTAATGTGTTACAGAGTTATAACCTTATATCCTTTTGGCAACTTTTTGGTTGTGTCTCTTCACTAATTATATAAAAAAAATGGTTTTACAAATGAAATTCAGCAAAATAACTTTTAGTTGACCACATTAGTGGATGGCATAAAACCAAATTTGGTGGAAATTGGACAAAAGGCCGAAGAGGAAGAAGCAAATCAGAATTTTGTTTAAATAGCTTTTGATTCTAAAAGTTTTTAGCATAAACGTAAGTGCAAATTCGGCCTAGTTGTGGCGCTAGACAGTTTGACTTACAGACTACAAATTTGGTCCGCTTATAAATCAGTGGGTTGGCAGTAAGTGTACCAAATTCCATAACTTTCATAAGTGGCTTATAGGACTGCCATTGACGCAGAGTGCAAATTTGTACGCAAATATTATTAAATAAATAAAAAATAAAAAAAAACAGATACAATGGGCTTATTGTCTGCCCCGACCCAACGTGCGAAAACCATCACAAGGATGCACTTTTGCCAACCTGCAGACTGGGCAAAACTCAACACAACCTGTCGAACCATGATGGGTTCATGTCTTCAGCTCTAATTAATGCTCATGGCTTTCTGTTTCTCCTGATCAGGTGGCGATCAAGGTCATCGATAAGAAGAAGGCTCGTCAGGATTCGTACGTTCTAAAGAACATGAAGCGTGAGCCACGCATCCACCAGCTCATTCGACACCCCAACATTGTTCTGTTGCTGGAGACCCTAGAGACAGAGAACTGCTTCTATATGTGCATGGAGCTCTGCTGTGGAGGAGACCTCCTGGATCGCATCTGCCAGCGTCAGCGTCTGCAAGAGCGAGAGGTCCGCCGCTATTGCCGTCAGATCCTCTCTGCGCTTGAGCACCTGCACAGACACGCCATCGTCCACAGGTCACTCTCTATCACATGCACAATAGTGCTTTTTTCAGTGGTCTGTTTTGAGTTGAGGGAGGAGTGGGAATGCCATTAGCTTCTCATGACTTCATCAGGCAGAGCCACTCTGGCTAACACATCATTCACCGACTTCCACTCAAATGGAGACCCAGGGTGAAGCTTCAGAACACCGCTGGGCTCAGTCGTACTCCAGAGCTTTTATTACAGCACATCGAGCATCAAAAGATAAAGATTAGTCTACACACTCACTGATTCCCTATGGAAACTAATGTCCGTTTCAGTTCAAAAGTTCAGCTGCTTCCATTGGTTTTACCAACCGGCTCCAGAACACTCTCTTTAGGTTTTGCAGTCTGCAACACAACACGCTAATAATACTCTGAAACCCCGGTCAAATCTGTCAAACAATTCTCATTCTGGAAGATTTAAAGCGTTTTCAAACTATTAAAGCTTTTTTAGCAGGATTTGGGGAAAATGTCAGAGCAGACCATTCATTGAACTTGGGGAGAAATGAAAACAGCTTTGAGGGCTGGGACATTTTTATTGACTTTTCATATTAAATATGTGGTACTCAAAAATGTGTGAGTGTTTATGATGGAGTGGAAAGAGATGAAAGGAGAGAAAAGATGGAGGACTTGGAAAGATGGCTAGATCCAGGACCACCGCATTGTGAAATTCCCAACTAGCTCTAGTTTTTACACTAATCCAGTTTTAATTCACATTTTCATTACAGTTGTGTGCTTCAAGGGTCTTGGCTGGGTATAGATTCAAGCACGGTCTCGACACCACAACTGAATTTAACAATCGAAACTATGTTCAGGGTGGTCTTCCCAAAAACTTGTCATGAAGTTGTTTTGAAGTTCAAATGGTTTAAAAAAACGTCAACACCTCCATAAACACAAAGGGGTTACTCTGTCGTTTTTGAGTTTCTCCAAACTTTTGGAAATTTGGTTCATAGAGAGAGCTTGGTGAGTCTTGTTAGAGGGTTGTAGTTTGTAGGGTCTTCTCTCATTTTGACATATCCAAATCTCGGATTGCTTCAAGCTGAGAACTGCAGTCCCCTGTTAGCCGGGGCATTCTCTTACAATGGGAAAAGTTTTCAAAAAGTGACGGTCATTTTTTTGGGTACAAATGTAATTTACCCAAACTTTCTGAAATGTGGAGCAGAGAGAGGGCTTAGTGAGTCTAGTCTAGTCTTGTAGTTTCCATATCTCATCAAGATTTTTGGATGTGGATGTCCACTTAGTAACTCACAATAGTTAGCTGATCCGTAGCACGTCCGGATCTCAGATTGCTGACTTGATTTGGGAACTGCAATGGTTCCGCAGTAATCAATGGTAAAAAAACAAGGGTTTTTGGGGTAAAAATTCTATTTCTTCAAACTTTTAGAAATTTGGAGCATAGCGAGAGTTTGGTGGGACTAGTACAATCATGTAGTTTTCATCTAGATTCTGAGATTTACGTGACGTTCTTTTACAATGGTAAGAAAGCGGCCCCGCCTTTCGTTGCTCTGTGAACCATGATAGCGCTTCTTTTACAAATCCTTTAATGAAAAAAACGTAGACGCAAACAGTCACATTTATTGGACACTATGTTTTAACGATTACTTTTCATCAAACAAAAAAAAAACGTGTCAATGAAAAAAATATAATACAAGTAGACTGGGGATTTCTTTAAGGAAATATGTTTGAATACTTTTCCCTGGAAAACTGTTAGCAAATTGCTCTAAAGTGTCGCAGAAATATATTACTAATCAGGATTTGTTTTACAATAAATGGCTAATTTAAATAATTCATTCATTCATTTTCCAAACCACTTTTTTCCTTTTTTGGGGTCACGGGGGTCTGCCGGTGCCTATCTCCAGCACACATTGGACGAGAGGCGCGGGTACACCGTGGACAGGTCGCCAGTCCATCTCAGGGCAAGCTCATTGAAATCCCGACAGCGAATTAATCTTTTTAAATAATGTTTCAGTGCAAAACTGTCAAAAAGTATTCTAATATGCAGAGCTTTGTAAAGTCAATTTTTACAAAGACGTAAGTGCTGTCGCCTTGTCAAATGACCTTCACCTGTGACTGATAATGGATCGATTAGGTATCAGGTGTGTATAAAAAGATCCCAGTGCTCTAGACCTTCACATCAACTGCAAACATGCCTAAGATTCACCCCGAGACTACAGTGTTGATCATCAAGAGGCTGAAGAGCAGATCTATACCTTCAAGGTGTCTCGGCATCAAGTACATAGGCTAGAGATTTTAAGAGACTGGAGACATTTTTGAAAGGTTGGATATTGGGTGTTTATACAAAATAGGTAAGCGACAAGACCTTTATGCTGCTCTCAGGCAGAGATCTGATGAATTTTCTTAAAGGGTGGATGGGATAAACAGTTTGGTTGCTACTCTTTATCTCTAGGAGTTGCATTAACCCAGCCTCATGTCTCTACAATGATCTGATGCAGAGATATAAGACCTCCTAAATGGTTGCTAGGGTACACCGTTTGGTTACTAGGGCTGTTCAGTGATGTCTACATGGACTTAAATTAACCTCATCTTGTTTCTCTATTCTTTGTTTTACTTCACTTGAACACTTTTGACGAAATATCTGATTATTTGTGGACCAGGGACCTGAAGATTGAGAACTTCCTTCTGGACGAACACAACAACATAAAGATTGTTGGTAGGTCTCTCTCTTTTCACATAGATATCTTTTTTTTAGTTTTGTTTAAGAAAGCTGATGCAGATGTAGTTACTTTATAGAAGATATCAGAAACTGGAAACTAGTTCACCATGTGGTCTGGTGCTGAGCTGTGGATGATGCTCACTGGCGTGTGGTTGTGTTTGTGTAGACTTTGGTCTGAGTAACACTTTGAAGACAGACGGCTTGTCTCAAGATCTTCTCAGCACTCAGTGTGGCAGTCCAGCGTATGCAGCTCCTGAACTCCTGGCGCACAGGAAGTACGGCCCAAAGGTTGACGTCTGGTCCGTGTGAGTACACATGCAGTCACATGATTACCGCATGCAGATGATGTCACGTGTTTAGTAATGTAAAGGGTTTCTGTGCGTTTAGGGGTGTGAGCACATTTGCCATGTTGACTGGAACGTTACCCTTCACTGTGGAGCCCTTCAACATCAAGCAGCTTCATCAGAAAATGGTGAATGGAGAAATCAGCCCCATCCCCTCAGATGTTAGCAAAGGTGAGCTGTGTAATGTAGCAGGGGGCTGGATCTGGATCTGTTCTTTCTTTTATTGACGACACACAACATATCAGTTCAAAAAGCTACTTCCTGCTTTGCTTTTCTTTATTCTTACTGGATTTATTTTATATTTGTGAAGAAAAGACAACCAAAACTCCTCAAGAGAGCCTTTAATGAACTGTATTCAACTGCAAAGTGCAATGTTTTATAAGTGGAGCGCTTCATGCAAATGCATTCAATTTCCTTTAGAAGAGTCACATGGTTCTGCTGGTCCAGTGCATTTCGGGAGAAAGGTGGGGTTTACCCTGAACCGGTCACCAATCCAGTTCCTCACACATTACCCCCTTAAGGGGAATTTGGAGAATTCAATTAACCTGATTTTTGGGCTTGTGGGGGAAACTGGAGTTCCTGGAGGAATCCTTCTTCCTGCAAGGCTGCAGTGCCAACCCCTGCACCACCATGCTGTCCTTGCACTCTATTACTTCCTAACTCTTTACACTACTTTTCATTACTCTGCAGCAACATCCGTTTGAAGAGTTTGGTTCCGAAATGGTAAAGGCGCCTTATATTCACCATAAATTCCTGCTCTATGTATTCACTTTTTTTCTTAAAATGCTATTGCTACCAGCTCTTATTTATGACAAAATGCAAAAAATCTATTCAGACTAATCTTCTGCACACTTTTCAACTTTAAACACTCCAGTACAGTAGATGGCAATATGCACCGATGTGACAGGCAGTGGCATGATTGTTATAAAGTGAGCTAAAAATACACTTTAAAAATATATTTTGTAATTTCATCACATAGGTTTGCTTTGATCATGCTTTGTTTTGTGCAAATTGTGTTTTCCAGTTTGTTTACCTCAAAAAGAAAATTTACAGTAGTTTATAAGCATTTTGTAACTTTTTCAGGAGGTAAAAACTTTGGAGGTAAAGTTTTTGGTATTTTTTTCCCCAGTTCTGGCACGTTCTTCAATTATCATTTATATAACTTGATTAATATTCTGAAAATATTAGATATCAGGGTTGTATTGATGTGCGGCTGATTAAATAACTCGTACAAATGCACAAAATGCGCTGGATTTGGTTCTGTGGCATACTCATGAATATTCAAAACACAATCGGATGAAAATAGATCCAATACAAACACTGTGAGCTAAAATGTCAGTTAGTGGAACAGACCCGGCTGGGTTCCAGGAGACATGAACTCATTGGTTTGTGCATTACGTGCTGTATCCTAACGTCTCTTGTTTCTCCAAAGCAAAACAGCTTTTTTTTCAAGAATAGCAGACACATGGGACAAGATGGTTGTAGTTAAAAGTGATAAAATAGGTGTATTTCACTTTCAAAAATACTTTATGGAAAATAACAAAATTAGGGCCAATGCCATTTTGTTGATTTCAATACCTTTAGCACTGTTTATTACAACAGTCCAATCCAGGTATTTGTAGGAGGCCAGTTGTAAGAGTTTCTCCTCTCTATATCATCTCTAAAGAGTGGAAGCCTCAGAAAAACTCTCAGATGAGCAGAAAACAATGATCGTTATATTTGAAGGATGCAGAAAACTATCTCATTGTGCAGAATTGGAAGACCAGAAGCGCAGTTCTGATTCTGCGGAGTGATTTTAAAAGCGGGCTGCCCATGCTCGGAAACCATCAAACCTGACAGATCTGTTGAAGTTTTCTAAAGATGGTCCTAAACACCTTCTGTCAGAATCCAGACTCTTAACTTTTTCTTCTGTGGTGCCTAAGTGTATGCACATGCCCAATTTTGTTTAATCATTTAAACTTTATTTCATTTCTCAAACATCACTGTGTTTGTACAAGGGTGCCTATACTTTTGCCTTTAAAATAGAGATTTTCCACCTACACAAGAAGCTTCCAGGAAGTGATGTGCTAAGTAAATGAGTAAATGTGACCGTCTCTGTCTGCTGACACAAACACGGCTTTCACATCAGTACACACACGGGACAGTGCCAACCTGGCAGTCTGATCTGTGGAATCCCCCCGGAATGAGAAGGTGGCACAGGGCATCGAGCGCTCCTTAGAATCCGATCTGGCTTCTGTAAGAGAAACCTCGAGTTCAGTCTGGGTCAGGCTTACGCTTGCACTCGGCCAATCAGAATAAAGATGCTCTGCGTTGGGTTAAAGCGAAGGCCACCATTGAAACACTTTGGATTTCTCTACAGAGGCGGTCCAGTTCGTTTTGTCTCTCCTGGAACCAGAACCAACCAAACGACCATCAGTCAAAGCCGCCATGGAGGACGAATGGCTCAACGAGGGCTACACCAAGAGACCCCTCCATTCGGTCATTCATAAAAACAGGTGGCTGAGTAATGAATCCAGTGGATTCCGAGAATCAAACCTCTGATGTTTCTATTGCTTGATGCTTTTTCAGGCTGCATCCAGAAGATCTGAATTCAGCCGTACTGAACTATATGATGGAATCTCTGGGTTATGGGATCTCTGATGTTATTCACGGGGTCATCAGTAACAAGCCGTCGGCCATTTTGGCCTGCTACCACCTTCTGCTGAAGAAACTCAACAGGTGTCAGAAAGAACTGAGGAGCATGAAGGTAAAATATCTGATCATTGTACTGTGTTCATTTGCAGATGGTTTCACACCCGATTTGTTCAGTTCAAGTCAATGAAGCTAGAGTTCACTTTGACTTTAGCCCCCAAGCTCTAGATCGCACCAAATTTCTGATAACGTGTAAGTTCTGCTCCTCAGAGAGAAGAAACCAGCGAATGGAATCTACTGAATAAAAGCTTGTCGAGAGGAAGAAGCAACGCTAGTTCAAAGAGCCCTCAACAGGTGATTGGTGCCCCTCTAAGTTCCCAATCCCAAATCAAAGACACACGTGTGACCTACTCTCCTTTTCTAGTCTCCTCAGAGTGATGGACCAAAGGAAGAAGACTCAACGCAGGATGATGTGTGCAAGAGGAGCCAAACTCGGGACAGAGATACCCAAAGTGGCATGAGGAGGAGAACAGCAGAAGCCAGCCGACCAAAGCAGCGAAGTATGGAGGACCAAGCAGATTCGCCAATTTCCTTTCCTCTGGACACAGCCCACAACAGCACAACTCCAAAGGGTAAAGTGCATGTTTTGAGGAGTTAAGAGTTGTTTAGAATAGATGAAAATAGAGTGATTAAGGCCTCTACACACCAATGTGAATTTCGGTCCGAAATTTCGTGCGACAATGCGCCAACCATGGACGACAACAGGACAACAGACATCTGACTGAACGAGTGGTGCCAAAGAAAGAGTTTTCGGATTGTTTTTTCTTAAGGAGAGCGACCAATTAAAGCTGGCTCTTTTGATGAAATGAGTCGGATGTAAAAGAGCCACTCGGTGGCGTTCATCCCACATTTTCATAGCGACTTAAAACAGGAAACAGGAAAGAAATGGTGCCACTCGTTTCTCCACATTTTTTGTCAAACAGCTCCCTGTGATCAGCCCCCAACAGAATAAACCACTCAACACCAATCTTGGATTTCCTCTCTCTTGTTGTCGTCTTCTTTCCTGTTTCCCCATGTGGCACAAAAGGATTGCCACTGCATCAATACTTCCTCAACCCAGACAAAGAGCAGGCTATTGAGAAGCCTTCTGAAGATTCGGTGTGTAGAGGCCCGGAACTTCTCGCTTTTGAAACTGTTTTTAGCCTCTCCTAACCACTGGGGATTTAATTCCAAGAATAAACCATTTACATAATTTCCATTGCATGGCATTTTAGAATCTGAAAGGTCTGTTATTTTGAAAAATAAACAGCTAACCATGTAAACTAGCAAAAAATGAGTGAAAAAAATGCAGGTCTCACTCATATTCAATGTTAAGTAAGTTATCAATTATTTCCACTTTATTTATCTACAACTGCAATCATTTATGTTAAAGGAGGGGAATACAAAAACGTAAATTTTGATCGGGGTCATTTGGAACGTTTGTGTCATTATGGCCTAAAAAGATTTTAACACAGTCGTTCATATTTTCTGAGAAATGGGCAAGAAATCAGATAATGTGTAAACATTTTGTGTGTTTTTTAGTCTCGGTTTTTGGTGATGAGCCACTGGGTGACTCTCAGCAGAAGCGTTCCTGCAGAGGTGAGACTGACCCCAATCTCTGTGACTCCGCCCCCTGTGATATAGAAACAATAGAGACCTCCAGAGACTCCCAGACAATGAAATCCTCGTTCAAAACACAAGTCACACATGCTCTCCACCAGCAGGAGGACAAGCTAGAAAAGCTGCAGACGTTCTGCTCCGACAAAGGACCTTCTCCCAGAACAGGCCAGTGTGTCAAAGATCTGCTGCAGGCCATTGAGGAGAAATCATACAAAACTCGCCACCTCAGCTCTATTGAAAGCACGGCACAGAGTTTGCCTTTACCGCGACTCCGTCACACTGGAACGCTAAAGGAAGCTACAGCCAGGAAAGTCACATGGGTGGGTGTAACGCACCACAACAGCCCTGGTACTGGCTCATCGCCTTTCTTGGTTAATGGCTCCAAACCTCCATTGTTCCCATCTCAAAGACAGCAAGCGCTGGTCATTAAAAACCTGAGACATGCAAAGGAGAAAAGGAACACGGTAACTGGAGGAAGCTTGGCGATGGCTGCGAATACAACGAAAAGAAACTCAGTGCAGTTGCACACGGCAATACAGCGCAGAACCAATGACCTCAACCTACCAATGCTTCCAACGGCTCTTCAAAACAAGACTGACAAGAAGAATGAAATCCTCAGGATGGACTTCAGGTGATGTTTGGAATCTGAGATATTCTCCGGTTGCTGGTTGTGTTGGGTCACACTATGTTGTTTCAGAAATGATCCGGTAGTAGACTGGTGACCTATCCATAGTGTATGCTGCTTTCTGCCCATAGCAGACTGGGATCACCGCACCATGGGATAATGCTTCTTTAAAAGCAGCCGGATCTGCTGTCCTTTGTTGAGCTAGGTGATGTGGAGATGAAAAAAATATTATTTGAAAAATTAACGTAAGAATAGTTTTTGGTTCAGTGAAACAAATCGAAAGCTTCTTTGAATGCACAAAAACGTCTTTGTAGTTTCAAGAACCACTCAAACACAACTATAATTTAGGAAAAATTTTATTTTTTTAGAAGCTCCTAGTGGAAAATCAAGTATTAATGGATGTAATGTGAATGACGTGAACATTTAGGAAAACACAAATTGATACCCTGTGCCTACCAATATTTATTCACTGTTATGCATTCAGTTTGTTGTTTTATGCAACACCTTTTTTTATTGTGACATGACGGCAAAGAATGGGCCCCTGGAGACATATTTGAGACTGGTTGGGAACTACAGCAAACGATTAAAGGCCTCTACACACCGATCTTAACTGAGATTTGCACAAATCTTCGGATGGCTTCTCAGCAGGCTGCTCTTCATCAGGGTCAAGGAAATATTCATGCTTTGACTCTCCCTGCCTGAATGTGGAGTTTGTGGTACAACAGATGCTCTTGCACCACACAGGGAAACTGGAAAGTAGAAAAAAAGGACAACAGAGAAAATCAAAGAACACACTGCAAAATGGTGGATGATGAGCAGTTTATTCTGGGAGCTGTTTGACACAAATATGGAGAAAAGAGGATTTGTGGTGTGCCTTTTCCTCTGTTTCAGGAAACAGCTTTCATAGGTCGTCGGATGCAATAACGGATACGATAAATGTTGACACCTCTCATTCAGATGTGTGAGCTCCCGTTGGTGCCCATCACTTTCGATCAAGGCGTGTAGTCGCAAGAAACTTTAGTCTGAAACTCCGGATCATTGTGTAGAGACCTTAAGAGTGAAAATATTCAGCATCTCTAACCAAAATCAATTTCCTTTAAGTCAGAGTATCTTCTTAACAAGATCTGGTTTAGTGCTGCTGGAGTTCAGGTATTTGGAGTATGTATGGAGTTCATTGGTTTTGAGCTCTATTGACTGTTCCCTTGAGTAAAGCATTGCATGATGGAGTGCCATGAGCTGCACCGACTCTGCAGAAGCTTTTTCTTCCAATAGAAAGCTCTGCAATAACTTACCAAAGAGAATTTTTCTCATGAAAAATCAACTTTTCTTCGTCATACGACCTCTTCTATAGACTTTCCTTTCCCTCCCTAATCCCTCGCTCCCAGGGCGGTTTGATTGCACCGCCAGGGATTTGACTGATGCTCATTGTGCGTCTGAAGCGCCTCATGTTTCTGGCTTTATGAATGAATGCTTCTCTTTGGTGTCAATCAACTACTTCAGGATGTGCCATGGTTCTGTTTGCCTGATTGACAGTTTTTTAATACATTGGAATTTTAAGTTAGATAAACATGTTGTTCAGCAATGTGAAAAGGAATTTTGCTACTTAAAATAAAACATAAATAAATAGAGTAAAAAACTCTTAGTCTCGGCTGCTTACATTCTAGTAAACTTCTAATTAGGCTAATGTTAAGAGTTTGAGGTGTGTTGTAGTGGCTCCCTGTGAACCAGGATGGTTTTGAATAATGAACATGTAAAGGAATCTTACACTCTTTTCATCTGGTGAGGAGCTCATGAATTATGAAGGTGTTGTTTTGGTACATGATCTGGTCCTGAGGGGGCTTGGCATTTGTGAGCTGTGTGCTGGAGAGAGATTGAACTCAGATGTGTGCCAACTCTGTACCCATCTATGCAAGGGGTATGTGTCTTTCAAATTACACACTGTGTGTGCTTGAGTATAATTCATATTACTTATTATTATGGGTATATTGATTATAAAATGTTGTAAAGTCTTTGGATAAAAATTAAGTTGGAGGTATTTTTAGCATTAGCAGGCAGGCTAGTCATTTTAGCTACCTGAGTATAGTTTCAAAAGTTTACACGGCATTTTGCGATCCAAAAAAACACAGTTTTAGCTCTGAATAGAAATGTTTAAATGCTATTCATATTATTAATTCTGTAAACTTTTTAAACGTGTCATTTAAATAACTGAAATGAATTAAAGGGAACAATAGCGGAGCGGTTGTCTTAGCAACGCTTTTGTGAAAAACGTCGGAGCAGTTAGGGCACGTCACTGACCACGTGACTAATCAAGGACGATCTAAATAATTATTTTAGTTTAATATTTCGGTCAACTTACTTATTTGAGCCACACAGTCAAACTTTTACACGCAATAACAATATAAAAAAGGCACGTGATCTAAAAGTAACCTCGTCTGTTAATGGAAGGTGTGACTGAACAAGGGACGTCTGGAATCCAATAAAAGAGACGAGGCTTTCAGGTATTGCGATTGAATTAACTAACCCAATTAATTATAATATATATAATAACTTTTTCGTTTGTTTTTTACATTTCTAATTAAATGTAAAAAAAAATGAAATATTAACAGTTGAAAATTTGTTTTGGTAAAAAGTTGTAATGTTGCAAGACGTTTTTGCTGTATATTTTACAGCAAGTTACAACTTGTTTATTTTGTTACGTCAGATATTTAAGGGACGTAAGGTCAGAAACACATTTTTCAGTAGAAAGAACCTTTATGGGACATTTTGGAAACCATTTTATTAAATAATGAATGCAGCCCTGCTTGACCTCTTGCTGAACTTTTACCAGAGTACCCCATTACCCTCCAGTAGCATCCCATCCATCTCTACTTTAATGAGACTCATTGGAAGATGCTGCAGGGGTGACTAGTCTCTACCTGGCAACCCTTGTGATGAACAACCCACTTCACAGTCTCATGGGAAACCAGAAACAAACACCACGCATCACAACCTTGTCCCCTCAAAAAGATTAGGCATCAGTCTGGGTTTTCAGCAGGAATCTTCCAGAACCAACATTTTATTCTACAAATAAACAACGTAAGATTTTTTTTCCTGGGAATTTTATCGTTAGAATGCCCCGAACCAAAGCACTGAACCTGGAAATTCCTCAGGACGCCATCGCAAAAAGCTGTTTTCATCAAGGGTTGAACACAATCTATAGCTCTGATCCTAGAATTGAGAAAGCAGGCAGGCTATTAATGATTCATCTGGTGTACTGCCATGGTGACCAGCTTTCCAGTCAGTCCCAATACGGAAGCGAACAAGCCCAAACCTGCCCAATAATCTGCCAAGCTAGGTTTGGAAACCCAAAGAGAACCTTTGCCTTGTCCCTTGCTCAATGGCACTGTCTCTAAATTCTTCCTCAGCATTAAGAAAAGCATTAAATCCTCTACAAATCTCAAACTCAATTTGCAGAAATGCAGCCCCACATATTCAAGGAACCTCCACTGTGCTTCACTGTTGCCTGTAATCACTCATTGTAAAAATGCTTTTTGCATCCAAATATTTCACATTTTGTACCGGCTGCCTTTGATCTTCATCCCAATTATTACATTTTCTTGCATACTTGAGTTGCTTGGTTTTCACTTGAGTGCTATGGCTTTTTCTGCTACCGTACAATTTATCTCCCACTGGTTTCTGCCAGTTTTGGGCTGATGGTGTTGCTGGACATCATGCTGGAGTTTATTAGCCATTTTTGAAGGCTAATAAACTCCGCCCACTGGATTTACAATCCTCAACATTCTCTGCTTCTTTGGGTGTCTTCTAAAGAGCGTGAACAGCACCTCTTGAAACCAGTCTGCTTTGAAATCTTGTCTAGTAGAGACCTTATTGATGCAGTGTAACTACTGTGTGTCTTGTTGCTGTGCTCATTCCTGCCATAAGAAATTAAATTTGACCTTTGGCTGAAACTCACCCAGGGTTAAGCCTCCTACACAGCTGTTTGTTTCAGTTCATGATTGGATTTCAAGCTATGTGTGAAATCTTGTTTGGCATAAATGGCAAAAAAAGTAATTTGCCTATAGGTTTTTTTTTATATATATATTTCTGAAAGCATTCATTGATTATAGCATTTTTCTATGTGCTATTAGCTTTTGCAGACTGTATGTATTATTTTATAAACCTTTTTTTAATGGTGCCTAGTTCTTTGCTTGGATTTCCCTGATTTGACCAATCTGTGGCAATTTTACAATTTTATGGCAAGTGGTCGGGGAAAAAAATTAATATGTAAAAAAAAAATAATAATAATACAGGTTTCACATTTCAGCACAGTTCTTTTTTCACTCAATCAAGGAGTATATTTTCCAAACACTTACAGACTGAGTAGAGCAAGAGTGAAAATACAAGAACTGGCCACAAAAAACAGAAGCTTTGGCATCGAGAGGACGCTCGCTTTGAACTCGAGGTTATCGCCATTGATGTTCTGGAGCACGGGCCGTTTATCTCTGCTTGCATAAAACATGAAGGTTGAAGCTTCTGGGTCACGCAAAAGTGACACCACTCTGTGCTTAGCCCGCGACTCACCCGTGTAGATAACCTCGTGTAAAAACTACACTAGCATGCTCATGGCGGGAAACGTGACGTCAACATGATCCTAATCGAAGATTTGTGTTAGTAAAGCAAATCCAAGGACGTGTTCTCGACTTCTCAAGAATTAATAGTTCTACATGGACTCTCAAATGATTAGAATGCATTATTTAGTGATCTCCCTCTCCCTCTCCCTCTTTCTCTCTCTCTCTCTCTCTCTCTCTCTCTCCCACGACCAACGCTCTAGGCTCAGTCATTTACAACATTATGGCAAGCCGTTAACGAGTTCCGTAAACAGGATGTTAACATTTTTTTTAACAAGATTTACGTGTTGAAAATTATTTGGGACTTTTTTTTTATTGGCTGTTACATTTAGTTGGTAATATGTGATTTCTGACTTCCTGTTTACAATATAAATTTCTCAGGGTGTAACATATTTTTGACCCGATTCATGTAGTAGTTTGAAGTTCAGAATGGCTCGCAAGTGTTAATTCTTGGCTTTGAGTGGTTGGTTGATCACCAGCAAATGACATGTCAAAACTATAAATTTGTAGCAGATATTTTTCCACTAGAAAGAAAGCGAGGAGAGCTGGAGAATGGTGGACCTGGTTGTCTGACAATGCGGTTCCAATTCCGGAGGACTTCTATCCCACTTCACTGCAGGTATGTGTGCATTTTTTTGTTTGTTGTTGTTGCTATAAAGCACTTTTTTAATAGCGTTACCAAGCCATGCCACGTCCACATCCCAGCAATACACGCCCATTGTTTTGCATATTTTGAAAATGGTGTGATGACATCTGTAACTAGCATTTCCTAGTTAATGAAATACAAAATGACTTAAGTAGCTGAGTGAGAGATTATGGATGATTTAGAAGTGTTTTGTATGGCAAGCTCTCTGCATCATTAATTATCTCTGCCATTCACAGCTCAAACTTCCAAATCGTCATGATTCTAATGTGGTTATCTAACAATTGTAAATTGACTAGGCACAATTGCAATTGATGTATTCACAATGTGATCGTGCCTAGGCACATCAAAATATCTACAATATTTATTTGGATAGTTTCTAATTGTCTTGAATTTGAACAAGACATGGTCTATTCTGGTCTGTGCATGCCCTCTGTTTGGTGCATATGTGGCTTTGAAAAATGAGGTTAAAACTGCGAAATGAACCATTTGGCGTTTTTTTTTAGGTTTAAAAATGGTGAATGTCATTTTCACCATTAGTAAATAAATTTTCAGGAGTATATTTGTTTCAGAAATGTGTGTATAGTGTGTATAACTAATTGTTGCTTCCTAGCAACCTTTTTTCTTTCAAACTCAGCTTAGGTTAAATTATAGAGTAATGGGGTTTAGTTCATTTTGAGTACATTGACATGAACATTATATTATGTCGCTGGCGGTACAAATTTGAATAATTTAATCCAGGTGATGTGCATTTGTATAATAGAGAAATTTGAAAGTCCAGATAGCAACTTACTTAAAAGAGAAAAAAAAACAATTAGCAATAGAAATGTGCTAAAAGTAACGAACAACTGTGTAATGTCACCATTAAAGAGAGTAGACGGGTTTTATTCGGTTTCTTGATTCACATTAAATGAGAATAAACATTTTAATCAAATTGTACTTTGTAAAGAACATTTTAAACAAGTCGCACTTGTTCAAACAAATCAAACTGTTTCAGTATGTACCACCCATTTGGTAGAAAAGTTGGTATAATATTCCCAGAATTCAACAGAGATGTTTGTATAGTGTAAAGCATATACAGATTTATATACATACAGTACATATGTGCAGTCACACATTATTCTCCTCAGCTTACATGTACACACATTATATACACATACACACACATTTATAAAAATTAAACATTCAACTGTGAAATAAAATAGGTATTAGTGACAAAAAAGCCCTCGGTTCACCAAGACGAATACGATGAATAGACATTACAGATCAGATGTGCATCGAAACCCAGCATCAGAAACACCAGTAGCACAAACTAGAGCTTTCATTGTGTTTAAAGAACGGAGCGAGGTTTCTCCCGCTCACTCCGAGTGCACCCTCTCCTGGTCAGGGTTTGAAGTGCACTCTTCATTCGAGAACAAATAAACTCAATAAAAGCGAGCTAGCAAAGCAACACTCGAGAACAAATGAAACAGCAACTGAAAATCGGCACGCAGACACACCATCACCAAAGTAAAAGCAACTAAAATCCAAATAAAGAAATGCCACCGACGGCTTTGGTCGGTTGAGGTTTTGGTTCGAGCGTGACGTGTTCGAATTTGTTCATCTTCGCGTTGGTTATGTAGTAAGATTTCTGTAAAAGCACCATTGTTTACAATCAGAAATGATCCACCGTTCCCAGTTAAATGATGTTGTAGAAAACGTAAAGCCTCACTTTGCTTAGAAAGTACTTAAAAAGAGCGGTTCCCTCAAATGAACTGTAAATAAGAAACCCAACCTGAAATCGGGCGGAGCCTTTGCATGTGTGCTTTTCACTCATCTCAAAAGAAATCACGTCGTATCGGAGCAAGAGTGCCGTAACCAGATTAATGGTACTGAGATGAACCATTCCCGGCTCCAGGCATCTCTACTGAAAAGCATATTTCCTTAGGAAACAAAAAATCCTGACAATCAGTCTCCACTTGAGTGAGCAACACAATACAGCTCGGACTGGGAGGCTCAGTAGGTCCTATTGTGCAGTTGATTTTCCAAGTCTACCCAAACACACAATGGGTACTGTGGCGCAGCTCTGCCCCAGAGCTCAATGAGCCCCAGCACGCAGCTCAGTAGGCTCTGTGATGCAGCTCCACTCACAGCGCTGTATTCTCAGAATAAAACTGGTCTGTTTGATCAGTTCAATTTGGTTTCCTTGTAATAACTGTCTCTACTTGGTGATTGGTGCAAGTCGGCTTGCTGAAGGAACAGCTGAGACGGTTTAGACCTCAGCAGCCTTCAGGCCGATTTTCTCCTCGTCATGTCAGTCTGAATTGGGCTTCTTCAAGGAAAAGGCAAATATGTTAAAGTGATCGCTCAGCTGCTTCACCTGCACAGAAAGACAACAACACGAGTATTTTAAACTGCTTTCACCATTTCAGCAAATGCAGTCGTGATTATGATGAAAGGTTATGGTCAGACTGAAAGTATTGAGGGAGAGATTAGAGTTAGTACAGTTTATTTGGGCAGGTGTTAAAGCAGACACTGAACTCTAGATTGGACCAAAAGCGGATGAAAAAAAAAAAAGGTCTGGTACGGATATCTGTAGAGCTCTTTATTTTGGTGAACATGAACCGCGTAATAACTAATCGAAACTACAAAAACAAGACTGAATGTAGCCACTGTACTCGCTTGGCATTATGGGTTGGCGTGAGGTCATCTGGTCTGTTGATCACTTTTCTTCCTAAAACCCACAAGAACAAAGCTATTTTCTCAGTCTTTTAGCGTTCTGTGCACAAATTTATTCTAATAACAAATTTATTCAATCGAAAAGCAGTCGAAACACGCATAACAGACAGCTAATCAGAAATCAGCAAGGCAATCTGGGTCGTATTCAACTTGGGGAGATGTTTTTGGGCAAACTGTCATTTGAGGAGTTGACAATTTTTTTTTCTCGTTTCCTCCAACTGAGGCATATTACAAATAATACAACATTCGGAACCGACTCGTAAATATCTTCTGTGGAGAGACTATTAAAATGACGTGAGGTACATTTCACAAACGGTTAAAATTAAATGGGAATTGTTAGGTTTTGAGCGTCTCACCTATGCTTTCCATCATAAAGTAGACCAGTTTTTTCATGTTTGGTCTCCTTCTCTGGATTAAATGACACTGAATCTTCAAGCTAACAAGTAATATTGGGACTGGTCCTCTTTGGATGTTTTATTCCTCTATCTCTCTTTATGATACGCAAGTCATGATATATGTGCATCTGAGCTATGTTTTTGTTTCCTTCTTTTCGTCTGTGGATCTGTAGTGATGTTAGTCTGTGTAGATATGGTTATGTCTTGCAGAAAGCTCCAATATAATAAACAAAAAGAAGAAATCGGCAAGGATTGCCTCAACTGACAAACTGGGAACACACTTAGAGCCATTGTGTGAACAGCAGCCTTCTCATAGAGAAGTGTTTGCTACAAACACACTCAGCCTGTCATTCAGAATCCGGTCACTTGGTTTACAAAGTGCCACCAGTGACGACTTCTGGGAGCAACCCACAATTTCAGAGATGATCCAATTTCAAACTTAAGAGAAATCCACATAAATCTTCTCACACGCGTTTGTTTCTTTTTCTTGTGGTTATTACAATCATTTTGAGTCTGAACATAGCCCAAGACTTCCATCATAACCAACTAATGTCTATACTCACAACTGAGACTCCGTAGTGTATATGAACGAGCAGCACAACAGCGGTCCAGATGTAGAGGACGAGTGTTTCCCCATCCTGCACTGTCCCCGAGATCACCAGCAACACCACAAGGGACATCGGCAACAACAACAAGCTCAGTGGCTTGCATCGCGTGTTACTCATCTGGCAAACAATCAGCTTGCACTGAGCGAGGAGCAGAGAACAAGAGCGAGTGAGAACAAGACTCTAGTGGAAATGACGCACATGGCTGGAATCATCCCAATACTCACAGTAACATTGGAGAAGGCTGTTCCCACCATGAGATAGAAGATTCTGGGCTGACGCTGCACGATGTCTGTCGGTGAGAGGGTGATCCATAAGGTTGAGAGCACAAACAACAGAGCAGGAGAGAAAAACGGCAACAAGGCCTCGTACATGGAGCTCTGCTTCAGGCTGTTGTTACGGTACGCCCTACGATAAAACGAGCGCAAGAGTGAGGAGACATTTTCTTCACCAAAGAGATCTCAGGAATGAAACTTACTTAAACACATTGTAGAGGCTCATTGGTAAAGTTACGGTGAATAAACACCCTTTAAAAGAGAAAATGTGATCATTAAGAACGAACAAGCAATGAGTGCAATCTCCTTTAAAACACAATTAACTCACCAACAATCATAACAGTGAAGAGATCTCTGTAGTGGAGATTCCAAAAAACAGGTTGGTACCAGGTTTCGACGCCAACCACCGCCGTTATTATGTAGACGATGGAGATTGTCTGAAAGCAAGCAGCAAAATGGTGTTAAAGTTTGGTAAACAAAGTCGTATCCGGGGTGGGGGGGGACTTAGAATCATTGTGTTACGGGATTTAAAAAAAAAAAACAAAAACAGAAATTCTGAATATTTACCACTTGACTGATGTCGTAGCCCCACGGCAGGAACAAAATTCCAGTGTTGTATTTCTCCCAGTGAGAGAGGATGAAAGAAAACAGCACGACCCATAGGAGATAATAGAGAGTCACAACGCTGACCCCTGTCTCACCGCGTCCAAAGACCGAGTACACCGCGCTAACGAAGAATACACATGCCCAGCTGTCCAGGCCATGGTCAAAGAGTTCACCGAGAGGAGTGCTAGAGCTTGTTCTTCGAGCCTGTTTTCCATCCACACCATCTGGAAGTACACAAAATATATTTTTAAAATGCTGTGGAAACATGACGAAATGTTTAAATCGGTTACTGGGCAAATATGAAAATAATACTTATTGTCATCCAATCATAGCCAGTTATGCTAAATAACAGCTAGATCTTAAGCTAGACCCAAGCTCTAGCTTTCAAAATAAAGTCCGGGGTGTCAAACATACAGCCCCTTGTGCCGCATTTTGGAGAGAGAGCAGGAAGTTCACTGTGAATCGGATTACAAACATAGCATTTTAATGAATGCTACATTTATAATAATAAAATGCTAATTAATTGCTTTGCTAATAAATGGTTTTTAACCAAGTATTTAGCCTTGCGGGTTATTTTTTTCTGGCGGAAGAATACGTGCGGTGAGCAGCACGGGCGCCGGCCGTCTCTTTTGGCCTCGGAGGATTCGTTCTGCTGGAGACAAAACCCGTATTAATATCATCGCTGTTTTGCTGCTGAAAGCTTGTTGTTTTTTAAAGTGGAAGCTTTCACCATGAGGCTAAAGCTAACTCCGCTAAATCAGTAGAATTGTTTATTTTATGCATTTTCTTTAAATCTGCCGTGTAATGTTACTTGATTCCTTTAAAAAACCATTACAAGAGAGTTATTCCATCTAAGATGCTTTTTAATTTCGTAGATAAACTGGGACCTCAATATGAAGTTTCTTACTTCTGAAGCACATTATACTTTGAGGAAATATAAAATAAAATTGGACTGTTTTTGGATTTATAATATGCATTTAATTAACTAATCCATTTAATTAACTACCTGACGTGTCTGGTCCATGCTTCAGAAGCTCAAATTGTGCACCACGCGGCCCGAAAGCTCAAAAGATTTTAGCTGTTCTAATACACAGTGGGACAATTCTCAGAAAAAAATAAAGAATCTGTTCATTTACAACCATCATGCTTTTCAAATGAAAGCATTATTATGTTTTATATGCAGAAATGTCGAATTGTAGTCCTTTACTCATGCAGTATGTACATCAAAAAATGTGACGATCTCTCAAAAAGCATCAAAACTTACATTTTGCTAATTTAGTATTGGTTTGGAAGAAATTACAAAAGGAATTTCAATATTTGCATTTTTATGCAAGACATGTGACCAACAGAAAATCAAAAATCCAAATAGACAAAATGAGATTTCTAAACATTAACAAAAATACTTTTTAAAATGAGTAATAATGCTAATCTAAATGCTAAATAAACTCACCGAGAGTATAAGCCAGAAAGTTGAACAGACCAGCAGCTATCCACACCCAGCTTGGCACATGTATGTGACCTACCCCTGGCACAAGATTGAATGAACACATTGGTTAGAAGTTTAAGAATAACCAGAAATATTTTCAAAAACTCAATCATTATATAGATTCACCAGCTGCAAGGAAGTGCTTCACGGCGCCATTTTAGGGAAAATAATTGTTCATTATTTGTTAAGTTGAGACCATCTGTGATGTTATCGTCTGCGTCCCATACAAAATTATAAACATAATATTAAAAATTAAACGTCACACTAATGATTAGAAAGCTTTTTCAATGTGGAACTCTAAATGTAAACGGTTACTTAAATGTAAAGTATTGATATTTATTAGAAATGGTTTTTAAACTGCATAATATTTACAACCTTTAACTAAATATTTAAAATGAATAAATATGAAAAAGCAAAATGTGTATGTGCAGGAGGGTTTCCATATAAAAGGATTTGTTTAATTCTATATATAATATAAATAGTGATAAAAAAACATAGCGCCATCATCACAAATGTTCAGCATCCGTTTACAGGCCCAAAACATTATAACTTGATTGATTTATTTAACTTGACATTTCTAAAATGAATTTTAACTAAAAACACAAAGTTTAGGCTCCTAGGTGCGTGTTCGCAGATGACTAGTTGATCATTGAGCAAAGGAGGGGCTGGGACTTTGAACTCGGTTTAATGAATGTATATAAAAAAAATCATACTCTTACACAAACACTGAACATCTGAGTTCAGACCTTCAAAAGTTCGTCATCCTCACCTGAGGCATAAAAGTAAAAGTCGTAGAAAGACAGCAAGGCGAAGGTGAGGACAAGGAACATGAACCCTGTAAACGTGATGAGGTTTGGGGCGAGCCAAGTGGGCAAGAGCTGAAACAACAACCCAAAGAGAAATTAGCAATTGAAAATGGTCTGATCTTGCTGCAGGTAATCAGATCCAGACGGAACATTCATGAATCTTGCATCTATGCACTGCAATGAAAGCAAAATGCAGAGCAACACTAGTTCTGATGCAACCAAGCATCAATTAATATTACTGTTCCAGACAAAACCAAAAATAGTCCTCAAACAGCTGTACGGTTTTACAAAAATAACTGTTAAAACCCATTTCCTGCTCAGGATTGGGAGAAATATCAGGTATTTGGTTAAACAATAAAGTAATTTTTGTAGATTTAAAAGATCAAAGTTTAAACAGCTTGAAAATTGAAGCTTGACCAAAGTGGGACGCATTTCAAAGACCCTTTGAGTTTTGGCGAAATGTGACGCCATAGTGCACTGATGTGACGTAAGTGGACTTAAAATACACACTTTCAAGGATGCACACTTCTGGATTGGGACACAGCTTCACTCTGCTGCAACCTAATTAGGTTCACCTGTTTACTTCCTCATTAACACAAATTTCCAATCAGCCAATCGCACAGCAGCAACCCAATGCATTTAGGCATAGTGAAGACAACCTGCAGCAGTTCAAACCTCAGAATGAGGAAGAAAGGGGATTTAAACGTGGCATAGCTGTTGGTGCCATACGGACTGGTCTGCGCATTTCAGAAACTGCTGATCTACTGGGATTTTCATGCACAATCCTCTCTAGAAACGATGACTGCAGGAGTTGTCTACTTGAATACATCATATAAAAGGTAGGGGAAACAAGAAGTCTAATTTCACCAGAGCAAACTTCTTCAGGAACAGCATTCAATGTTTAATTTTTTTTTTTTTTTTAAGAAGCTATTTTTCTTTAACTTGAGTTTTACCATTTTGGAAACCCAGCTATTCTCAACATATTTACTCAGTGAGGGTTAAAGAGCCAACCAATCAATTAAAACAGTGTAGCGTGCCATTGAAATGTCATGCTGACTTTGAACGTGCTCACCTTCACTACTGAGTTCCAGAAAGGGTGCATGACGTAGATTGAGAGGGGATTTGAGTCCACTGCGCTGTACTGCAAACAAAACATGTAGAATATCTTGAATCATGCATTCTAATAGACATACCGTGTCTGAACACTTAATTGATAATCGCATTACTGATCCTAGTTAGGATCGTGGGGGTTTGCCCACGTTCAAAAGGTAGGTGCACACCATTGACAGGACAACCGTCCATGACAATTGCAACTATTCAATATTCGTTCTCTGGACACTATAGCAGGGGTGCTCTATAAAGGACTCCTTGGACAGGTTTTAGTTCCAATCCCGCTTCAGTGCACGCTTAATTATTGGAATTGCTTAATGAAAGTTAAATCTAAACTGTGCAGGGGTGTGGCCCTCCTTCAGTTCATCTGAACAGCACAAACGTGAACTGTTTTTAACATGCTTGGTCTATGTCTAAAATATACACCAAGATTATATTAATGTTTAAAAATATAATCTTGATCACTGGTCCCGTTGTTGCAAAGAAAGGGATTAATAACAGGATAAACTCAGAGCTTTTCAGGGCAATCCTATCACCTCGTGCTGGTGATGTAAATTACCGGTACGTCAGAGGATCTGATAACATGCAGATGACGTCATCTAGCAAAACGCGATAGTTAAAATCAAAAACAAAACGGAAAATGAAAGGGAAAGAACACCCTTATTTAATTTGCGTAATATTCGGGGAAAATATATCCAGTCGCTATTTTTTTCTTTAGATTTACAAATCCAACAATAATATTACGCATTAATAAAAACACTAGATTGGCATTGAGCGGGAAAAAAAGTAGTAACGGTTAAAACGAACGTTAGAGATCTGCTTCCAAGGGCGGCTTAGAGACCCTTCGCACATTAGCCGGCAATTTAGATTATTGAAAGAGTCCAGAATAAATAGCACTTTTAACACGTATGTAATAACAATGTGGGGGGGAAATAAAGTTTCTTTAAAGCGGAGGGGGAAAAATCACTTTACAGAGCGGGATAGACACCGGTACGCTCTCATGCTGTGTCGATAGCTCACCGCGGCTAGCCGATACGCTAAAATTCAATTTCTGACTAGATAATTATGAGCCTCACCTTATATTTATCAAACCCTGAGAGTTGTTCTTGCGTGACATAGTGGAAGAGAGCCATGGTGGAGGGTGCAAGGCTCTGAAACGGAATAAAACACACCACCGCGTCTGACTCAACCCGCAGCGCTCACAATGCTGCGCGTGAGTGATGACGCTACACTGGCGGCGTGACGCCGGAAATGCCACTCACATGCCGAAGTTGTATTTCAAAATAAAAGTCTACATAGAACTGAGCGTTCTCAATCTAAATATAATGCAGCTAAAACGTACAATCATTTACCAGGAACTGGAATATTTAAGTACAAATTCGATTATGAGATATAGCATCTTGATGGTGATTATATGATTATTAAAAATAGTGATAGCTGTCCATTATTTTAACGTTACTCCAATATATTTGGATTATTAATTAATCATCATTATTATAACTTTACCGTTAAAACTATTTTATTTTTAATCGTATTTAAATGTTTTTGTGAAGCTAGATATTTTTTTTACACATCTAACAAGATATAATGCCAGGGGGGCTATAAATAAGTACATTAAAATACAAAAACGAGAACTAAACCTGAGAACTAGAGAGGTTGTTAAAAGCCTTTGTATTTTTGGAGCGCTGGATTCTAAAAATGATTTAAGCTCATTTGCAAAGCAATGCAGATGGGTTTTAAATTACAACATTTACATTTGTGTATATGAAACTTTGAGTTTTAAATTGATAACACACTTGACATTTTTCTTTTTTATAATAACTCTTTAATAATACTACTTTAAAGTGAAGGCGTTCGTGCTAAAAAAAGAGCTGTAATTACAATTTAAGATTAAAGCTGGAAGCACCAATCAAAGGACACTCGCCTTTCAGTGGTCAATTGTTTATATCACATCACCCATCTTTGTTTGATGTTTTCAAGTGCAAACTGTTAACATTTCAACAAAAATATCAATGAAATAAATAAAGTATCAGATCACCAGGTTGCACTATGAATGGGAAGGAATATTGTTTTATTATTGTACAGGACAATATTTCACGTTTACATCAAGTAAAAAAACTTGGAAACACCTGCACATTTCTGTTTCGCCAGTAGAGTGCACTGATGATCTAAAACCTTAGTCACAGATAACATGTCCAACAGTAAAAGTAGACAGAGAACCACCGACAAACATGTGCTGAGATACCATCCTTTATTGCTTGAAAATGTGTTTTTATATTACTGATTAAAACTGGAATGACTGGGTGAACATTTGAAATCGTAACATACTCAATTGAAAACTGGTTTGCGGGATATCCGTGCAACTTTATAAGTGTTTAACCCGGGGACATCAAATCCAGGCGAGAGGCCCTTTTTATTAAAGATGTAAAAGTTAAAGAGCTGGCCATCTTGAGATTCAAGAGACACAGAAGCAGCGTCGACTTTCATCTTGCATGGGTACTCGTTCTCAAACACCACCTTAAAGACTCTATCCTGAAGATAACTCAGTTTCAAAGTTCTGTACTTCATAGGAACCATGCTTTCAACCTGAGGTCCAAACTGCTGCAAAGACAGCACCCCGTCAGTGTCTGTTTTGATCTCATAAAATGTTAGATTGCTATAAGTGAAGTATCCTACATAAGGATCAGCATTGGGAGGAGCAATGAGCACACGGGGTGCATTTCTGAAGGCACTTTCCATGGCAGGAATGAGATAATTGTAGGTTTTGGCCACCAAATCTTCATTTTCTGGTTTGATTCCAGCCATCAGGATGACCAAGCCGAGCTTAAGTCGCGGAACCAGAGAGACTGAGGCCGAAAATCCATCCAGATCTCCATCTTTGCGTATGATGTCATAACCCAGGTGTTCGTTCACCTCCCAGGGTGTCCCTGTTTGGTTAGCAAAGTAACTAGTCTCACACCGAAACACAGGCGTCAGCATAGTTTTGAGAGTGTCTGGTTGAAGAACTGGATGATAAAACACCCCTAGAAGCATCATCACAAGTTTGGCCATATCAGCCGGTGTGGAATACATCTGTCCTGAAGGTCTATACCAGCCGAGGTCATAAAGTGGTGCCGGTTGCCCACTTGAGTAAACCCCAACAGCCATGCGCCGCTGGATCTGTGGGCTGATTTCAAATCCGGTGTCTTCCATCCCCAGAGGCTGCAGGATATTTTCAGACACCCACTGCTGATAATCCATCCCAGCAACATTCTCGGCTATCACGTGGGCCAGCAGGGAGAACGCAAGGTTGCTGTAGTGGCATCTGAGGACAGCAGAGGGTTAGAATTACTTCCTCTAGAAAGAAGGCGCAAGTGCATTCATGGCATCTACTACCATCAATTATTTAAAGCTCTTCTCATTCATTAAACATCCTGATTCAAATTTGGAGATTGGAGCTTACTTGGTTCCAGGGTCAGCCACCAGAACGTCATCTTGTAATAAACCCACCGCAGCCTCAGTGTTGCCCTTCCACAATAATGTGGTCCCCCTGAGCCGCCTTGGCAAACCTGGAAGCAATGATCCATCTGATCAATGTGACAAATGCTTTTTTTAAAAATAATTCCCGAAAGACCGTTTGACACTTGGAGTTAGAAAGTAAATAAGGATGCACTGCGGATGGCTTTCGAGTCAAAATGGAAATCAAAAAAAGCTCACAATGAACAAGGAGAGCATGTTTCAAGGAAACCGCATTGAATAGATTTTCTGGCACTTGTTTTATTTTTTATTTTTTTTGTTCTCAGAGAGATGTTTTACTCATTAAAAAAAATAATTGCAGATATCCATTTCGGATTTGCCTTCTTTATGGCATGATCTGGATGACCACTAACCAGCAACTTAACTAAAATTAAAAAGTGTAATATTCAAATAAAAAAATAAACATTTAATTTTTTTTATGTTTTTTAACATTATGAAAATATAATTTTTTTTTCATTCTACACTAGTTTGTGTGAATGCGGTTTTTGGCTATTTAGATGTAAAATACTCCTCAGGAATATTACCGACTCATTATATAAAGACGGAGTAAGCGGAGTACAGTGTGCTGGAGCTATTCCTGCTCTAATCCTAGAGAGAGCCAAACCCTCTCTGTCATGTCAGGCAGCAGAGCTGATTAGTGCTGCCGCAATCTAAAAACAGTTCATGTCATTACCCGTCGCTCTATTGTCAAATCTAATAATATTCATGCTAAACATCTCGTAAAGATCCAAATATCACGGTATCCCCCTCACCTGACAGCTGACTGACCATCCGTCTCAGAGTAACTGAGGAGATGTGGCTCTGAGCTTCTTTAATGCCCCTGGACGTCTGGTCAGTGTTCCTTCTCTTCGCCAGAGGGTTTTTTACGGTGAAGTTCTTAACATACTTCCCTAACGGGTCATCCAAGGAATCCACTTTTCCATCCTCCCAAAGTTTATACAGCATCAAGGTGGGGAAAATTTTGGAAAGGCTTGCAATTCTGTAGTGGATGAAAAGAAAAGCACAGGAACTGTGTTTAAAAAAATGTCTCTTTTCTTATTGAATGATGTGGATGATTACATTTTAGTTAAGGGAGTGCTGGGTCAAGTATCAGGCAGCTTATTGAGGAATGGTATAACTTTTGGTACAGCAGCCATATTTCTGTGATTCCTTGTACATTTTAAGTCTACAATTTTTTTTCCCATTGAAATCAATGGGAGAGCTTAATTTAAATGGGACCATGGGGGAGGTGGGTGTTTTAATAGACACACTATTCTTAGTTGGAAAACTACTGCACCTTTCCATCAGCTTTCATCGCACTTATGTCACAACATTTAAAGAACGTCCATTTCAAGTCCACACCACATTTCACCACATCCATGATGGACTCTGATTGGTGGAATTTCGCTGCGATGTAATCACCGCACTTTTTAAGATGCTATTTGTGTTTTATTAAGGGTCTAATACGTTGTTTTGTATCAGTATTCCTTTCGTCTTACATGGTCGATTATGTTGTGAAATGGAACGGATGTAGTGTAAGACAAATCTCAACAATTTATGAAAATCTAGTCACACGGAATGTGAAAACGCTCAGCGATTAAGCCAGTGGTCGTTTACGCTATTGATGGTATGTTTGTATTGATGTAATCCTGATGAAGAGCTTCAGGTAGTATCTTTTATTGTGCCATTTGATCAATCAGAGCAGATGGATTTTTACACCAAATCAGAGTCTGGTATTTAAAGGTGTTTGTAGTGGTTATTCAAAAGTAAATTTGCACGATTTTCTTTCATAAATCATTAGTTGTCTGGATAAACATTTCCTATTGGAGACAAACACAGTAATATTTGAGGCGTTAAGGTTTTGTATGATTTACGGAAGGTGTGCACAAAATTTTAAACAAAATTAGACATGTGCATAAATTTAGGCACCCATGTAAACTTCCATGTAGTTGTTGAACATCGTGGTTTAGGGGACGGATACAGAAGGCTTTCAACTGTGCAGAATTGGAAGACCAAAAGCACACTTCTAGTTAAGACCTGAAGTGGTAGAGCAAGAAAAATCTCAGATAAGCAGAGACGCAGGATTGAGAGGACAGCCACGGGCAACCCACAGACCAGCTCAAAGACCTACATCATCTTGCTGCAGCTATTCAGTGCACTTTACACAAGTTATTTATCTTTATAACATATTATCTTTCCATAAATCATTGTTTTTCACTTGTTGGTTCCCGATATGATATAATGCACTGAAATGTCTTATTCAGACACTCTTTAATTTGTAAAGAAAATGTACAAAGGTGCCCAAACTTTTGCATTCCACTGTACTACAATCTCAAACGTTGTCTTTATGTGTGTAACCCACCTGTAAACGGTGTACTCATTCGCTGGGGGAGAGTTGGGGTCACTTCCATTCCTTCTCCCAAAGTTACCATTCCACAGTACAGAATCATTGAAAATGGCTATGGCAGAAATGGCTGGTAGTTTTGTGTCATCTGTGCTGGTTCTCAATAGAGCATCCACCTGGAGTTCAGACGAGTATTAACAGCGTTCTGAAATTCGTAATCAGAAGACCAGGTTTTTCTTGCCTTATCCAGGGCATCCATGAGGACTGGTATGGGGTGTTGCAGTGGCACCGGCTCAGGAAAACGCGGGCACATGTTTTCTTCTTTCACGTTTTCTGCAACTGGTGCATCAGCTATAAAACCATGAAATATTTTCAAAAAACTAATGAAAACCCAAACATGTGTGTGTGTGTGTGTTATCACGACACTTAACAGCACAAGTGAGTAGGTGTTGGGTGCATCATCAAGGATTTTAAACAAAGTCCCCCTCCCCCAATTGATAATCGGGCTTTAACGCACAAAGTAATCTACAAACCACCATGTTGAGCTCTGGGTAATCCATCGGCAGCTCCTGCAAACCATTAATTAAGCATAAGGAGATCAAAAAGGCAAATGTGAGGATGTTCCACATTTGAATTTTGGACCAAACAAAAAGAACTCTTTTGCCTGCACCATTAAACCCGAAAGAACAATCATCGTTTTCACCAGTGATCAATGAACTCCTGTAGCAGCCACCAGTGAGGATGCTTTGATTTGTTACCTGGTATCGCTTTAGGAAGCCTGTACTGCCAGATGAAACAGCCGGTCATCACACAGGAGAGGAGTAGAAAGAAGACCATTCCCAGTTTTGTCCATTTCACTTTCATCTTTAATGCCCAGTGCTCTTCTTCTCTGACAGGCTTGAGACAGATATTTACATGTATAATTTTATTTGCCAAACCATTAGCCATCAAGCACAGATATTCTTAGAAAGTAATAAGATGTCTCACCACTCCTTTAGCACAGGATCAGAGTTCTGCAGGAATCGTGGCACATCGTATCGCTCCAGACTGATGCATCCATCCACGCAGTGGCTTGTTTAAAAAAAAATCAGAGTGCAATTCCATTAAGGATGATAGAAACATAACCAGAGCTTACCAGACACTCAGCAGCCATGCTTTAATCTTTACAATAACCCGTGCATTAACTCTCCAAGCAGCAACTAACTCTCAGCCAACTGCAGGCCTGCACGTCATAATCTGAAGATATCCTCCTTAAAAGCTTCCCTCACTGTCTTCTTTACACCTCCCTTCGGTTTATACACTCAAGCAGTCCTTTTTCAGAATAAACAAAAATGTTAATTTTCTTTTTTTTTACATTTGCTATTTGAGAAATTCTTAGTAAATTCTTAGGTAATTTCACAGTTGTTTTTTTTTTTTTTTTTTTTCCAATTATATTCATGTTTAAAACAAGACTTTTCTGAGATTTCTGAAACCACTGAGCACTATTCCGTCACTCCTACTCACAGCCAATCACCAGATTCCTCGCTGGAAAAACCTTTTGCTTTCAGTCAAATAAATCTAAACGAATCTCCTCTTAGACTGTTCAAGATAGAACCTCCAAACTGGTCTGACCCGAGTTGCTATATCTTTTCAGTCTGATACTACTAATGGAATTCTGGGAAATCACTGAGAATCCTGGGAAACGTTCCATTGATGTAACTCATAACACTTGTGGAGGTTATCAGTCTGTGCAAGGATAAAGAAGAACTGAGCAAAAGTATGTGATCCCCAGGCTTTAGAAGAGAGTAAATGTTTCCCCTTGACTTATAACGGCTATTGAAAAATTAAAAAGGCAACAAAAAGCTCCCTAGCAACCAAACTGATTACCCTAGCAACCAGGTTTTGTGAACTCCATCTCAGCATTGGTAAATGATAGAAACATGTGGGTAGGTTTGTAAATTACATTATATTGTCACTAACCCCTCCAAACTAGGCTGTTTACCATAGCAACCAGCTTGGCATGTCTCTATCTCAGCTTAGGAAAACAAGAGACATGGGATTGGTTTATTTCACTCATAGTGACACATGTAACATTACATTACGTTGCGGGCTCCTCCAGAGCAACCAATTTGGCAGATCACTATCTCAGGAAAGTGCATTTTATTCTAAAGACTTTGAGGCATTATAAAGCCCCTTTATGCTGCGCATGAGTTTGTATATAAAGCAAATCAGTGAAAAAAAAAGCTCTTTTATTGAAAATGTGTATGGATCACAAATAGTACATGGTTTTTTTAAAAAAAAAAAACACGATTATCTGAGTGTGAACATACAAAAAAAACCCCACATTGTTAATTCAACAGTCACAAGAGGGCAGCAGCGTTCTATATTTGTTACTTACATTTTATTACATTTCAAAACGTCAACGGATTTAAATAATTTGACGGAAAAAAGGAAAACTAAACTAATTCGTTTGGACATTTCCAAATTTTACCTTTTTTTCATAATTGCACATTTATTTGGCGTTATATGTTTGATATTTTGTCCCCCTTGCATTTATTTTATGCAGCAATTTTTAGTGCGTTGGGATGTTTATTGTCAATTGTGAAAAGAGGAGTGGATTTTTTCTTGACTGAGTTTCTACCTTGATCTGGTGCTCTAGGTTTTGAAGGATGTTCCTCAGCATTGATCATGAGATCAATGCCATCAGCAGCAAACGCTTTAATTACGCAGCCCTTAGAAACATAATACAAAAATGAAACATACACTACAAAAAAAATGGAATTTTAATTCATAGATTTGGAAAAAGTGTATGGAATAAACTCCTTTATATCAGAGTCTGTTAAGAGTGTAAAGAGTGGGACCAAATAATTTTATTTATTTCTTTATTTTATTTTTAATTAAATGTTTTGTTTTTTAATTTATTTATTTAGGATTTTACCGTTTAGGCTCTAGATGGGGTCAAGGGTTACCATTGACCTGAAAGGGCACCGAAAATGTCTTTGAGTAAACATTGTAAAGACATTTTTTTTTTTTTTAATGCTAGTCATTGTATCGATATTAATTTTCATGACATCACAGACCGCTCACCGTTTAGTTTTCTCTAGTTTTCTCATTGCATTTTAAATCTTTGTGATTAGTGGCAGCCATTGACTTCCTTGTGGATTTAAATTTAATTTTTTTCCTTTTTTTTTACCATCCCTTGAGTGTGTGCAAATAAGTAATTTTAGAGTACTTTCTTAGTTATATAACCGTTGAAACACTACAGTAGTCAATGTTTGAGGTGGATGACTCTGAACATCTGTCATTAAAGGCCAATTTTGCAATTTCAAATGCATATACTGAGCTATTGTGTAGAACACGTGTAAGAGCTCTAAAAACTCAGTTCCGCGTGCAGAGCCTATAAATTCACACAGTGCATTTCGCCTGCTCCAGATATTAAATTGCTCATTAAATATTTGTTCATCCTCGAGTCCTCGTTCGTATTCCTTGAAAACTCTGCCAAGTCCTGGAAATGGAAAGGAGATCCACACTGAGTCATGACTGTGAGCAAGGTCAATTCTGGTCATTTGGAGGTACAGGTCATCTGTGTGCAGAATGGCACAGTTGGGTGTCATGTCTTTCTCTTTACTCTGGAAATGAGTGTTGTAATGGGTCTGGCATCTCATGGGAGGGGTGCTGTAATGTTAAAACATGCTGCCTCTCTACATCCACTGATGTAAGAGCTGCAAACCATTATCTTCTCCAAAACAGTTTAAGCTACAGAAGTGCTAAGACATCCAAACTGGTTTGATTTGGATTGCTATATCTTTTCAGACTGGTGCCACTAAAAGAATTGCTAAGAACACTGGTATATATTTCATTGATGTAACATGGGGTGAAACTGTAACTCTGAGAACCTCATGGAAACTTAGACCACACTTGTGGAGAATAACGGCCACTGAAAATAATGTGAAAATATCATTAAAATTAAACATCATAGTGAAATGTTTTTTTTTTAGTTAATTACATAACAAATTACAGTTTTATGACACGACTAACCGCTTCCTAGCAACCAAATTTTTTAAAGTTTACCTCAGCTTTGGTAACTGATAAAAACATGGGGGTGGATTTATATAATTTATAGTGACAAAGGAAACCTTGGCAACCATTCCATTTTATTAGAAAAATACATTATACGGGCACTTTAAACATCGAAGTCTGTGTACAAACTTTAGCTAACAAGTTTATATTTGTTCATTCACTAAAACTTCCTGAATCTATTTATTTTTACCACTTAAGTTCTGTTTTCATGAAAGTATTTTCAGTTGAGTCGTCTTTATGTTTAGGTGAAGGAGCAGTGCTGGGGTGGTGCCCGTGTGGCCTCCATTGACCAGCCACCAATTTTATGAAATTTTTTTTTTTGGTTTGGTTCCTTTCAGTGTTTTAGCTCTCTCTTGTTCACAATCAGGGTGTTTGTTAAACACAGTTAGCACCACATTAACAACACTTTATAATGTGATGCCTGAATCTTAATAAATTTTCTTTCTGCTGATGTTTATTCAGGTTCCAATGAAAACCTACATAGCTATGGGGAGAACATACAAAGCCCAGTCAGAAAGGCCACATGCTGGTCTCAAACCAGTGACCTTCTCTGAATGGCAGCAAAGCTACCCACTGCGCCACTGTGCTGCCCTAGTTTTGAATCAATTTCTAACTACTTAGATACGTTCCTTAAGCTCTCTCTCTCTCTCTCTCTCTCTTTGCCTCGGGCGATTTGACTGCATTTTCTTTTTTGCTTGAAAAACACTTAGAGGTCCTGCTTTAAATGTGGCTGGAATAATTTATCATAATGTTTTTACAGTAAAAGAACTGTTGTTTCATTACCAATAATCTACTACGAAATGTAAGTCTGTTGAATATTCAATATGGGCTCAGCGGCGTTCCACAGTTTCGTTTTAATTTAAATGATATGAAAACATCAGTCTGTGATGTGACACGGAGTGAAAACCAGTTTCATGGTTCAATTCATGACCCACAAGTCAAGACAGATTAGACCTGATTGGGTTGTTGGTGCCATATGTGACCTACAATCTGCGCTCAGCTAGCGTTAGTCGACAGGAGGGTCGCCAGTCTCCCTGGGCAAAGGTTTCCATGGAAACGACCCCTCATGCGCTAGTATGCCATTTTGCAGTTCTCACTCATCTTGAGGCTGAATTATCCTAGATTCCTTTATGTCAGTTCCATATTCTTCTGCTCTATTTCCTCTCTCTCTCTCTCCCTCTCTACATGTTCTATGACTCTCAGTCTGTCATTCCTGTTGTACAGCATTCTTTAGATTCTTAAAGAGTTCTGCAGAGCCCAGAATTCTCCACATCATAAAACCATGTTTGTGTTTGTTTAGATTCACACTGCTGGTAAAAATTGCCTTAAACCCAACCTTTTTTGGATAAATATCATATAAATAATTGAAAGTGATTTATTTTACTTAACTTTCTGAAAGACTCTTATTTGAAATCAAACACCGTTCACATATTTCCCATCCGATTCTTAAGTGATGTACGTAAAGCAGTATATAATGTTCATTTAATGTTTATGATTTGTCTAAAAATATGCAATGTGCTAATAAAACTGTCACAGGTGCAAGAGAGGAAATATAATGATTCAGCAAATGCCATAAACACATGTTTGAAAGTTTTGGTCTGGAGATAAATATGTGTTTATAACCCTCTGGTTATGAGCATTTGAAAGAAATGAATAAATTTAACTGTAAGTTCATTTGAACACTGAGAAGTTTTAAAAAGTTATGACATAACATGTAAGAATTCCACTGAAGGAATTCTGGGAAATTGCTGGAATATTTTACCATGGCGTCAAATTTTTAAAACTGTGACTCAAACTGAGAACCTCCTAGAACAGACCACACCTTATCGGTCTGGGCGAGAACATACCAAACATTGTGCAAAAGTATTGGAACCCCATGCCCAAGAGGGGGTTGATTTATTTCCTGTTGACTTCTATAAAGGCAATCAAAAATAAATGGGAAATGGCAACAGAAATATCTTCAAAAAAAAACACAAAACATTATAGAGTAACAAAAAAAAGTGCACCCTAGCAACCACATTTTCTTAAATCTGTCTCATCCTTGTAAAATGATAAAGATGTGGTTGTTGGTTTATGTACCTTATAGTGACAAGGAGAACAGTAAGCCCCCTCCATAGCAACCAGATTGTTTACTATAGCAACCAAGGAAAGCTTAAGAAAATCGTAGAGATATTGGTTTTTATTAGTTATATTAGCATAAATAACTTTGCATAATGTCAGTGGCTCCTCCATAACAGCCCAAATAAAAAAATCCACCTTGGCAACCAAACAATTTTGCTTATAAAAATAATTTTTAGAAAAATCCAGTATTATTTTAAACGCCCCTTTAGTTCAACATCTCTTGATAAATATTCACAGAGGGGCGTATCATTTTGTCTTTAAACGCACATTGGCAATGTATTTACAGCTCCATTATTTGCTGTGTTCCGTGGAGCACAGACCACTGGGGAATGGCATGGATGCAGTCTGAAGCGTCACATGGAGTTTCTCAGTCGGGAGTCAAAGATCACGAGCGGTGGTGTGGAGAAACGAGGCCATTTGTCTTCTTCACACCGGCCCCTTGTGTGATCTGTCAGCTTGGTAATCCTCAAAACGATAAAACTGCTCGAGACTCGAGGGATTAGAAAACTATTTGATATATGATCACATGGACCCCCCCCCCCCCTCGTTCGTTCTCCACCCCTCCCCCACGGTGCGCGCTCCCACCAAAACAGACTGTTGTCCCTACACTCCAGGGGGCACTATTGGTGTAACATGGATTTAAATAGTCTCTCGATCAATGAATATCTGCTTAAATCGTTTTGAGAACGGGTCAAATGACTAATCTGCACGGTTTATGTTAAAAGGAAGGACTTTTCTTTTATTCGGTCTTATGTTTATACTCTATAATATTATGCAATTTTGTCTAGCAAATCAAGTAATTTCACTGTGCTGTACTTTCATAATATAGTGGATTAATTAATAGTAATATACTTAATATCAGGTCTGAGCAATTCCACAGAATGGGGGTCATTTCGGTCCCTGGGACTTTATATGTATAAATAAGCATTAAATCACTTCATAAATACACACTATTCATAACATTTAAAATTGCAATAAAACAAGAGAACTAATTGCTTCTGCCCAGTCATTGATGCTATCTTTGCCTTGACATGTAAATCCATATATAATGTTTGTTTCAAATACATTTATTTACACAAAAACTTCCTTGAAAAAAAACCCCCTCAAAACAAACATTTTAGTCAGGTCTCAAGCTTTTTATTTTTTATTTTTAAA
The DNA here is from genome assembly GCA_007224835.1 of Danionella cerebrum. Taxonomy (NCBI): domain Eukaryota; kingdom Metazoa; phylum Chordata; class Actinopteri; order Cypriniformes; family Danionidae; genus Danionella; species Danionella cerebrum. Next base: position 495,550 of record SRMA01026163.1, read on the forward strand.
CTCATTTCTGTTACCAAAACCCATTCCCCTCCTGAAAAACTGGGGGATAAGTCAGTTTTCTGCGGGAAGTTGCTTCACTTGGATAGATAGATAGATAGATAGATAGACAGTACTTTTTTTTTCCCTTGTCCTGTCCTGCTCAAAAGCCATCAAATGGGGGAGTACATGCCTTGCTGAGTTGGACAGTTTTGCTGTCTCCAGAGGAGTAAAACACCTGGTGTGGTGTTTTCTCCTCTGGATTGGAAATTTGAATGTATTTATTAAACATTTATTAGTTGTGGTTCCCACGAGTACGTTTATATTAGTTGTGTCAGGACAAGACAGTGCCGAACCGAAAGGGGGAGTGGACAAAGGATTGGGGAAGGGTGAAGGTACACAAGTGAAAATGAAAGAAAGGAAGAGGAAAAGACGAAGAGAGGAAAATAATAATAATAATAATAATAACAATAATTTAGAAGTGAAGAAAAAACACAGTACTTTTTTTTGAGTACTCAATATGAAGCAAATATAGATTTTTAATCTATCGGGTGTGAAAAGTTCATTCCTTTTCCAACTCGCTTATTCCCTTTCGGGGTCACGGGGGTCTGCCGGTGCCTATCTCCAGCACACATTGGGTGAGGGGCAGGGGTACACCCTGGACAGGATGCCAGTCCATCACAGGGCAACATTCACTTACACATTCACACCTAAGGGGAATTTAGATTATTCAATTAATCCCATGTTTTTGGGATTGTGGGGGAAACCGGAGTACCTGGAGGAAACCCACACAAGCACAGGGAGAACATGCAAACTCCTTCCAGGAAGGTCACCGGCGAGCCTCGAACCGAAAACTAACTGGAAGGCCACACTGCTACCCACTGCGCCACCGTGCGCTCGTGTGAAAAGTTGAAGTGTTGAATTTCGAGTGCTACATTGGCATCTCAAAGTGGTCAGAAATAACATTTAGGGCGTGGAGTGTTACCCTTCTCCATCAGCAGACAAAATGGCATTGTCTTTTTTTTTTTTTTTGCTCTTTCATCTGTAAATGTAAATCCATATAATTTTACACCCATACTTTTGTAAATTTAGAATGTTTATTTTGTAAATTTGTATTTATTTATTTTTATTACCTGTATCTTGTCTTGTGAATCTGTTGCACTGTAGTGCTTCTGCAGAAAAACACATTCCTTGTATGTGCGAACATACCTGGCAATGAAGCTCATTCTGATTCTACTCTACACTGGCAAAGTGTACTTTTTACACAGCGTACTGTTAATTCAACACTTTGGGAGTTAATTACACTTTACATCACCCCTTTTTTACACCTGATAGATTGGGACCATTACGATCTGAGCAGTGTTTGATTGATACGAGTACATTAACCACCACAAAGAAAATGTTGTTAAATATATTTCTATGCATATTAGAAAATGGGCCAAAAAAGAAAACAATACAAAAAACAAACAAATATTTGTACTGTGTTTCTATTTAAAAATGACTCTTTACTAATTCATTCATCTTCTTATCTGCATGTTCCCTCTCGGGGTCTGCTGGTGCATTTCAGTCGAGAGGTACTTGCTGGACCGCTTACCGCACTCAAGCACGGCGAGCCTCGAACCGACAACCTTTAAATTGAAAATCCACCAATATTGTTATTATTATTTAAAAATAATATATTTTTTCAATAAAATTAGAACCTTCTAATTGAAAATCCACCAATAATAATAATGATAATATGATATTTATTCTAAAAAAAAAAATCATTCATCTTCTTACCTGTTTATTCCCTTTGGGGTCATTTTCTCCAGTGAGAAACTGAAAAGCCACCACGCCACCAAAAATTATTATAATAAAAACTAATAGTAATGATATTTATGTAGTATTAATATTATTATGACGATGATTGTTAATAATTGCTTGGTGACGGTCCCATCACTTAGTTGAGCATCCCTCCCGTCAGCTTCACATCCCTCCCTCCCCCTCGTCTGTGTTTCATTGGTTTCGTCCAAACTTGCCTCAGTTCTTCCAGTCCGATGGGGTTTATTCGCGTGCTTGTGATGATGGTACGTTCACAGATGGGCTGTCGGACAAGTTTTCAATGAATATTCTGGGTCTTTACAGCAAAATGCCCAAATTCACAGCAATAATGGATATTATTCGCTTGCTGTGGATAATACGGCTCGTGTGGGCAGTTGAAGGTAAGAGCGAGTGTCTGAATCTAGCGTGCGTGTGTTCAAATGTCTATGACGTTTTTTTAATTATAAAATAAAGCAATACTTTATATTTATTTTTTTAGAGTCATGCGTTTTCATCTCATAATGAAAGGTTAAAATTTAATCAAAGTGAAGCAGGTGCTTGCGATTCTCATCAACTGGGTGTAAATGAGTTGAAATTGCTTTTCATTGGACATCCAAAATAATCAGTAAAACCACACTATTCCATAAGCTTTGTGTGATATTTTTTATTTATTTTTTTTTTTCCACATAATTGATAGTTTTGTCATCACTGTATCCCATTATTATAAACTTGTGCTTTTCACTATTATTCAACTATTGTTATTAGTTGATGTTGTTTAAGCAGAAGCCTCATCATCATCTTTCTGCGTCTTTCAGAAAGATGTCTGCTTTAACTCTGGAGAACACAAACCCAGTGACCTCGCTGTTGTAAATAGGGTTGCATAGTTGACTATTAAAGGCTATAGCAGCCAGCCGGAACAATTACAAAGTCCTAGGTAGCACTAATTCCTAAAACTCTTGGTCCTTAAATACTTGGTAAATGGTTTTGTACATTTTCTTGGATTCTAGATTTTAAAAATGTCAGCTATTGTGTTTACTTGAAGATCTGATCCAGAAACTCAACAACACTTGCATGCGACAACAATTATTGAAGCTGCTTTTAAAAAAAAAAAAAAACCGCCACTGGCTATACATAATATATATAATTTTTTTTTGTTATTTTGGGAATAAACTATCCAAAATAAACAAACGTAAAAGTCTACTTCTAAAGATGGCTACAATGACAAGTTTAGGCGATAGGAGACACGCTTTACATGTAGTTAGCATTGACTGAACTAAAACAGATCTAAACCTCTATGTTGAATAGCAAAATAATAAAAATTATACATTTGAAAATATTTGGTTGAGGTATCTGTTAAATGTTCCAAAATAAAATCTAAACCGTACATTAGGGATGTGTATCACCAAGAATCTGGCGATGCAATATGATATTTTACAGTGATTATAATCCTGTATCCGGTAGATATATTGAACATTTTTTTTTTTTTAACTGTATCATTTTATGATCAAACTTGTGGAGGTTGTCAATCTTATCAGTATTTGAACTCCAGGCTCTAGAATGGGTTGATGAATAATCACTGATGGTTCCTTAGCAACCGAATTGTTTACCTTAGCAACCAAATTTGCTGAACTCTTATCTCCACTTTGGTAAATGTTAAAGAAACGGGGTTTGGTTTAAATAATGTATTGTGACTATATTGTGTCACTGTCTCCTTTACAGCAACTTATTTAAAAAATCAAACCATTGGGTTGGTTTATATTACTCATATTGGCATGGGGACCTTTGTATGATGACCCCTCCTAAGCAACCAAAAATTCTTCCTTTAATGAAACTCAACAATTATTGAGCTGCAGTTCTACAAATGCAAACTGTTGAATTCTCTTGAAGTTATAAGCGTATCGCCCATTTGTTTGCCGTGTCAGATGGATGTGAGGAGTAAAAGTTGATTTCTTACACATCAGAGCAGCTACAGATCTTTGGAGGGAGATAATTGTTTTCTGCTCTGCTGCTGAGACACACATGGCACAGTCTGCGAGGAAGAACATGACGATTTCCTCAAGTGAGCGAGGATGCCTGTGTGAATTAGATCTTGCTTTGGCTAATCAAATGAATCCATCCTGTTTCAATTTTGTTCGCTATGTTCTTTGTTTGCCCAGGAGCACGGAGTAAATGATTTGCTGTAATGTGGAGGAAAAGCATGGCTGCTCCACCACTTAAGCTCTTGTTCAGTTTCATTCTGTCAGTCGTTCGTTCTCTTACAAGCTTTATAATGACAGCAGTGTGCTGGAAAAGCCACCCCCCCACCCCTTGTTTTTTTTTTTTTTTTCCCGTGAGTGCAGTGTGCATAAATTATGGCTCATGCATTAGCGGCTGCTTGTTTAATTTAAAATATAAACATTCCTTTAAATATATACACAAGTTTCTTGAATACATGCGTGTATGCTTTTACACATACTCAAAGATGTTTTTACAACACTCAAAGATGTTTTTATGTAAATAAAAATTCACCATTTTTCATTATTTAACAAAAATAGCCAAAACTTTTCTTATGATTTCTATACATTCCTAAGAAAAATTATTCTAAGGGGTCGTGAAAAGTGTTGATGGAATTCTGTTGTGCCTGCGGTATAAGTTTATATAAACCAAGTAGCTTTCAAAAGATTCCCTTATGCAAAAGTTTGGGCACAATTTTCTTTTATAAATCATTGGTGCAAGAATTATTTGAACAAAATTAGCCATGTGTATAAATTTATCGGGTGAACTCAGTGACCCTTGATTGTTGAGCATCATGATGTAGGGGAAGGATACAGAAAGCTCTCAGGGATTTAAGCTCTTGGTTTCAGCTATAAGGAGCATTGTGCAGAATTGGAAGACCAGAGGCATCGTTCAAGTTAAGGACTACAGTGGCAGACCTAGAAAAATCTCAGATAAGCAGAAGCACGTTTACGGTCATGTTTCCAGGATGGTGTGTCATGCAAAGCTCTGTGCTTGCAGCATTCCTGTGCCCTTCTTTATTAGGAGCAAGACCTGCCTTTGGCATCTGTCGCATCTTTCCATGACTTTACGTAAGCACAGCAAACCTGACCAATTTCAGGCATGGCAGACAGCACAGACTGTCTCTGAATCAGTGAATTAATGGTCGATGGGACACTGCCAGTTTCCATATGGCCTCTGCTGAAATGACAAGATTTTGTCCACAGGCTTTTGAGGAGGCCAAATTGGTGAAATTATCAGGTGTCCAAGGGGGATATGCCATCTGCTTGACAATTTAATTATCCATCTGTCTCTCTGTCTTGTTGAGTGATCATTTTGTATAAATGAAGTGGAATGGTTTGCCCTCTTAATATTAATTAATAGATAGTTTGATGGACATCTTCTTAGGGATTCAACAGTCTCCAGGAACCTTTTATCTTTAAAAAGGTCAGAAAGCTCCAAGACTGATTTTTTTTTTTTTTTTTAACCTTTAATATGAAGCAAATTAAAGCCTTAAAGTCTGCAACTTTCACAACGACCATGTTTTTTTTTTTTTTGGTTTTGGAACATGTGCAAAGTGGTGAAAAAAGCACTGCTGGAACTGCAGCTCCTCATGCACAAACACTGGGCTAGTGAGCTTACACAAGATTATTGTGAGATTTTATCTTAAACCTTAGAAGATGTATTGAAGCAAGAATTGTTAGAATTAATGAACAGTACAAGAAAATTAAGTAATGATTGTCATATTTCTGATCTGTTTTGGAAGTCCGCTCTAATTTTATTTAACTTTATTTTTTTGGAGGTCCTGGTCGTTTACATTATTGTTCCATTTTTTTTTAAACACATCCTTCAAAGTCTGAAATAGCAGTGTAGAACAGCAGAAAATGGGATACTTCATGTCGCCAGCTAGTGGTGCTATAAATGACACTGTAGGATGCTATAGATCCTAGAAATATAAATTTATATTTGTTCAGACTTGAATTCTTGGGAAATTTGAACCAAATAGGACATTGCTTGGCTGAGTTGCAAACAACTTCCTGTTTATGGCAAAAATTAGAATCCCGTCGGCTGCTGTGCGACACAAAGTTTACAGAAGCCAAAAAAGCTTCACAACATCCCATATGCCTCACAATAAGACTGATGGAGTTCTTAATAGCAAAAGTTTCCTTTTTTTAGAGGTTTTGGAGTAATAGCTGACTTTGTGTCGATTTTAGAAACTCAATCCAATAGTTTTTTTATTGAAGTCTTTGTACCCTACAAATGTGCCAATTTTTTTTTTCACGTACGACAAACTGAGAGCGCAACATAAACTGAACAACGGTAAGTGGTGCTCTAGAGCCTTTTTGCCACATTTATAAATGTTCACAATTTCTGACCCATGTGAGAAATTTGGTGACTTTGAGCATGTTTAGGCCCTTAAAAAGGCACCAAAAACCACATGAAGAATGTAGCTGTCGACCCAGAAGCTTTACATTTTTGTGTCAACTTCATGAAAAGAGAAGACAGATCCCTGCGCTAGAGACTCCCTATTTAAAGTATTTAAAAATCAGATGAAAAGCTAATTTTCTCCCGTTGCCCCGAAGCTGCTAATTTTCTCTAATATCCACAGAGAATTGGTTTTGCAAATGAAACGTTGAGTGATTGTCAGCCTTCAGTCAAAGCCCAGTCGACAGGAACAATCTGAAATCATTTTGCCACGTTCTTTCTGTATTTTAAAACCGATTGTATGTGATGTTTCTAAATAGAGAACATTCACCCAGGGGCATGACTTCTGCATGTGTTGCGCTGAGTAAGCTTCATTACGTTTCTCCATCGTTTTCCTCCAAAAGCTGGCAGACGTGATTCTAAATGATCTGAGGTGATCTTGCTTATTTCACCATCAATACACGGTGGTTTCGCTGTCAGAACAGAAGCACTTTATTCCACTGAGGGCTGACATAAAATATTGAACTTTAAAAAGCATGTGACCTACATCTCCAACATTCTCCGCTCAGAAACCATAATTGTCTGCAAACGCGAAGGTGGTTGACTTAATATAATTTATCTATAATACACTCATTGTCCTGATTAATACCAAGTCTGGCTTCTATCACCGCAAGACATGAATGCAAAGGCACATTCTAGGGATGTTCCTCAGGCTTCCGCTGCTCATTCATTAGTCATGCAGAATGTATTTGAACATAGAGTATTTATGGAGTAGATTAGTTTTAAGTTAATGTATTTCTCATTAGTAATTCATGCATGGGCTCTCTCCTTCTCCGCTTGAGCTCTTTTCAGCGTCCTTTGACTTTTATTGATTCATTGATTTAAGAGTACTTGAATATTTTGGTTGCAAACGCTATAAATCCATAGATGTTAAATTGAGAACAAGGCGTTTTCTTCCCACAAGAAAAGGTTTGCATGAAAACTATTCATTTCTGTTTCTAACTGTAATGAGTCTCTAATAACCTTAAAAAATACTTGTCCGTTTTTCTCCAAAAAATTAGAGCAAGGCATATTTGGCAAGCATGAAATGCGTGCCAGGAAGCGCTTTGAGCCAAGAGATCCCTGTGTGGTGAAGGAGGTGAGGGGCTCCTCCCAAATTTTGTTACCAAAGTGGCAATTATGACAAATATTTGTGGAAAAAAAACCCAAGAAGTAACTAGATGGCTAAAGTTTGTGTGGTTGCCAAGGTAGAATTGTTGGTTGCTATGTAGGAGTCATTGACATCATACAAAGCTCCAAAGTAAACAAAGTTCCAGGTTGCTATAGAGGGGTCTAAAATAATTTTCCCCTTGTCCTCCTATAAATTGTATGATACAACCCTCAGGTCTTTATCATTTACTAAGACTGGAATTTGGTTGCTAGGGTGAACAGTTTGGTTGCTAGGGACTTGTTAGTGTTGTCAGATGGAGTTACAGTTTTACCAAGTTTCTCCCCATTTAAGTCAATGAAAAATTCCCAGCAGATTCCTTTACTGGTATCAGCCTGAAAAGATAAAACAACCAGAGTCCAATTTGGATATCTTGGCAAAGTTTGGTTTCTGTTCCAAGAATGATCTAGGAGCAGAAAACTAGTAAAAGTTCTTTATATTTATGTTTATAACTACTTTGAACCTAAAGTAGCTTGAAAAGAAGGCTACATTCTCTTGTGGCCATCTTTGATTGCCTTCATTTACTCCCCACGGATGAAACAAGCACAGGCTCATCGACACAATTCCTTTTCAATTCACAAAAAAAAAAAAAAAAAAAAATCACTGGAAATTACAGACTCCATGATATTCGTGTGATCGAAAGAGTTCTATAGATTTTTGCAGGAAATGAGAGCTGGCGACTATTGCTTTAATGAGAAAAGCAAGACATAGAGCAGGATTACGCGGCTGAAGGGGCAGTAACACTACTAGTGAACAATGCAGAATTTCTTCGTATCAGCGAATGCTAGTCTGCCCACAATAAAGCTTAAACTAAAATTGGAATAATTCACAAGAAATCTCACATAAACTATAACAGTGTGCTCTCATATTGAGTCATTAAAAAGCTCAGACATGTGACCTCTCTAATCTGGAGGCTCATGTGGTTTTGCAGAACAATCTGAATCCGAAATTCATGCATTGCTATTCAAGTAAATGGGAATTATTTAAAAAGTTAATTAATTAATAAAAAATGGATGTTTTACTAGATACCTTTTATATTGAAAAATAAGATCCGTTTTGAGCGTTAATTTTCGATTGCCAATTTAACTTAAGTGTTTTGCATTATTTTAACATACTTTTTGGACATTATAACATTTTTAAACTGAGTGTTCAGGTCATAAACAAAGGTTTGGAGTATACTTTCATGCTTCAGATACACACAGGGTGGTAAAATGTTCTATTTGGATGTGGTTCCTGCTCATTTTGGACCTCTAGTGATTACAGAGAGTACCAGATTACTGGTAATGCTATGTTATGTATGTAATTGCAAATGCCAGTCATTGGCTGATAATACACTCACAGTCACATTCTTCACCCCACTGGTCACTTAGTGGACTCCATTAGTGGTCAGGGACCAGCTGGACAGCAGGTAATTTCCTGGACCCATTTTGCTTTGGAAATGGGAGTTGTAAATTGGAAGAATAGGCCTGCAGACTATAAGCAGGATGTTCCACTGACCTACTGCTCATGCAGCTCCATCACAATTAAGGTCTCTGTCTGGGAATATTAGACTTTCGAGCAGATCAGATGTATTAGAGTCTATGTGAAAAGCGCCTTCATAATGTTTGCTCCAAATCCTGGTGTCGTCGCTGAGAGTAAAATCTCTTGTTGGACAGCAGAGAATGCTTTATTGCCACTCGACACATATGTTCCAACAAAAGCTTTTGTAGGTCAGTAAATCCCAGTTGTGTATGCAACAATGGATTTGGCTGGAAAGTACTTGTTTGATTATGTAAAAGGATCTTTCACTCATTTTCTCACACTATTTGTACTTTGGTTATTGTGGCGTATAAAAGATGTTGGCTCCTCTTATACCTTTTGAGCTGCAGCCACCAAAATGTGCCTTGACATCCAACCTAGTCTGACTCAGGTTGATATGTTTTCTGGTACCACTAAAGGAATTCTAGGAAATAGCTGGAAAGTTTTCCAAAACAGTTTTCAAATGCTCTATAAAGATTTACCATTGACATGTAATGGCTTTTAGATACAGGACAAGCCAACGAATATATCACAGAAATGGGGCGTTATTTCTGTTAATCATAGTAAAACCTAACCCCCTAAACTCCCCTAGCTACAACACTACTTACCCTAGCAACCAGAATTTCTGAAGTCTTTCTCAGCTTTGGAAAATCATAGAGACAATGGGGTCGGTTTATGTTACTCATGGGGAACAATAAGTTATGTCGCTGACTACCCCATAGCAACCACACTGTTTACCATAGCAACCAATGTATCATACCTCTATCTCAGCTATGGAAAATATTAGAGACATGGGAGTTGTTTTTTACTTATATTGACATGGGAAAAAACTGACCCCTCCATAGCAACCAGACTGTTAGCCATAGCAACCAAATTGACCTTAGATTAGGAAAATAATAGAAATATGGTTGTTGGCTTATTTTCAGATAGTGACATAAGAAACGGATTGTCATTGACTCCTCCATAGCAACTAAGGTTTTTTACCTTAGCAACCAAATCAGCAGATCTACGCATATCTCAGCTTCTGAAGTTTCTAGGGAGTTTCTAGTATAGGTCACTCATAATGAGAAGGGTAGCTTTTCACCTTTGATTCCTCCCTAGCAACCAAATTGTTTACCCTAGCAACCGATTTAAAAGCTCAATAGCTCAGCTCAGAAAAATAATTGATCAATGGGGTAAATTTGAGGCACATTTTCAATAACAGCACTTTTACAAGCAAACATCAAAGTTTGTGTGCATCTAGTTTCGGTTTGACTTCGATTGATTTTTCTAAAGCAGAAAAACATGTCCTTTAGAAACATCAGCAATCCATGAGCCACAATTAAGATTGTATCAATGGATGCCAAATAAGTTGTGATTGGATTTTTCCCTAATTCACTATACTGTGAAACCATATCCTTCTGTGTGTATGTCCGAAATGCTGTTGTTCCTCTTAAGATGGTCTGTGAATTTACACTGTCAGATCCACTGCGGCAGTCCCTATGGTCTGGTGAATGTTTTAGCATCCCACCCACAGGTTGACTGACAGATCTGGAGCATAGAGGATCAATGCACCGTCCTCTCTCCCTATGCAGAATCCCGAGTCTGTCATCTCACTAGTTCCCACTTTCACGTCATCTCCCTGGAGGACATTGCAATATTGATTAACTGAGAATATCTGTAACAATCAGCAGCACTTTTTACTCAATCGGCTCAGTGATAGGATGGTTCAGTTGCATTAAAGTGTCTGTTTGGCCGTCTATGTTATTCAAATTAAAACGCTTGGCAGCATAGCCACAAAAGCATTCACAGCCAGGTTTGGATCAAGCAAGAATCATGAGGTTCAATGATTCACATTCATCTTCCTGTGGATGCTGGAAGCTATCTCAAACACATAGGTTCTGAGAACTCCTGGAGGACCACAGTACTGAAACCTTAATTAAACACTCCTGATACCATTAATTAAGTCGTAGTGGAAATGACCAGCTCAAACCAGCAATCATGAACGAAAGCACAGCTTTCGCTACTTTTTCTGCTTTTTCAATACTGGCTTTAGCTATAGATCTGTGTTTTGAAGTGTTGTCCCCTCTAAATTTAGGGATTCTGAAAGACCGTCTCAGCTACAGCCACCAAACTTTCCCAAAACAAGCAAACTGGTCTGACTCGGGTTGCTATATCTTTTCAGACTGGTACCACTAAAGGAATTCTTGGAAATCTCTGAGAATGCTTAGAACTGAACATGGGTCAAACTCAAATCGAGAACCTAATAGTAAGCATAAACAGACCACACTCGTGGAGGTTACCAGTGTCAGAACTTACAAACCATTGTGCAACCATTTGGCTCTAGAAGAGGTTAAATATTTACCATTGACTTATAATGGCTATTGAAAATAAATGGGAAACGGCAACGAAAATATCTTCAAGATAAAACGCCATAAGTAAATGGGTAACAAAACATAGTAACAGAGTTACCCTAGCAACCATATTTTCTGAACTCTATCTCGGCTTTAGAAGATGATAAAGACTTGGTGGTTAGTTTAGGGAACATTATATTATGTTACCGTCCCCTCCATAGATTGCTGATGGTTTTGAAGGTGTACCTAATAAAGTGGCCGGTGAGTGTATGAAGAGTTTGGTTAAAAAAAAAAAACACTCATACGGCACAAGAAATTTCTTTGCAGTATTTTCAGAAATCCACTCTGCAAAAGTTTTCTTTATGGCGAGCAGCAAGAGATCACTGGAATTTCTCGTTTTTTTTTTTTTTGTTTTTTTTTTCGGTGTTGTGCTTTTTTCTTATGTACGAAGGAATCTCGGGTTTAAAAATGATTCATTTAGTGGAAACGCTGAAGGGGTGTGCACTGCAGTGACCAGTACCACCACGATAGTCTTGGATGGGCAAGACACAGAAATAGTTTTGTAAAAAATAAAAGAAAGAAATGCTAAAAGTGAAGCTGATTTTGGTGATTCCTTGGGGTTTACCACTATGGCACTTGCTGCCGCTAATGAGGCAAGTGTGGTAAGAGTTAGTCAAGGAGTGAATTATAATGCTCTGAAAATGGTAAAGTTTCTGGAAAGGATGCTCTATCGATTACAGGCTTCATTATTTTGGAACCAAACTCATCATACGTAATGGACTTATTTATTTTTTTTGATAAACTCTAATATGGATATCTCTCCTAAAAAGACAATTTATTAGTCAAGTATTAAGTCTTGTGAACTAGCTGCAGATGCTTGTGTTTACAGCAAGGGCCTGTGCATACTGGGTGATGAAATTAATACATAAAAAAAATGTGGGATTGAAAGTTGTGCCTTGGCCCGCTGACCTAAAATCCAGGGAAGACGCGCCATATTTCCCATGGGATTAATGCAGTGTGGCATACAGAGTGTAGCGCAGCCTGTAAGGATTATATGTGCTGGACTTGGGCTCCCGCTGCCCTACTTTTCATAAAAATATAGAGAAAGAGAGGGAGAGAGATTGCATGAATGTCTGGACAGATGGAGTGGGGGGTTGATTAAACAGAGCAAGTACTGGGAACTTTCTCTCTCTCGTCACAGAGGCTGTTGTAAATGGTTGCATGGTTGTTTTATAAAATGCATAAGGCTTGTTAATCATGTTTCGTGTTTGAGCACAGAGCTTATGAGGTCTAAGAGGATTGTTTCCCCATCATATTCTGCTTCCAGCAGTGCTATAGTCTCACATTCACAGCCCTAAACACCCAGCAATGGTGCTGTTCCTGAGAGAAATATCTTTGGTTGCCCCTGAGCTGCAGAGCCTGCTGAAATATAAATGAGACACTTAATGGCTGAAGCTGTATCGAGCCAGTGTTTACTGGGATTCTAGGATTGTGTGTCACCAGGCTTCTGGCTTCGATCTCAGGAAGTCCTCTTCCCACTTGCCAAATTCTGATTCAGAAATGCCACAGGGAGACTCTGTGTCACACTGGATTGTGTTTATGTCGCCTTGACTAGGACCCATATGTTCTGACAGGACCGGCGTATGGGATCGACCCTCCAGACATGATAAAATGATCAGTCAGACTTAAATAAACAATAAAATATTAATGTACACGGTTTTAGATTCAGAACCTTAGTTCTACTATAAAGAGACGGCTGTGCAGTTATTCCTCACAAGATTCTTGTGTTCATTACTCTTGTGAAAATTTTCATAGAATAGTTTGGTGTCGGGGAAAAAGTTTAGACAGAAGACTTTTTTAGACTTTCTTTGGAGCTTTCTCACATGCTTCTGTCTCTTTATGTTATCCCAGAACACTCGATGATGTTGAGGTCAGAGTTCATGCATCACTTCCAGTTCTTGTTTGCTGAAGATATTACTTGGTCTTTGTGTTTGGTCCCAAATGTTTTCTCCAGGAGGAAAATGACCCCAATCATTTTCCCTGACCAAATCTCCAACACCATTTGGAGGAATGCAACCGTAAAATTCAAGAACCTCCACCATGCTCAACCGTTGCCCACCAGACACTCATTACTAGACTGCTCTTCAGTAGTCAAACAAACTGCCTTGTGCTACTGAATATTATATCTATTGGTCTTTTGGCCTTGTTTCCTTTTTAGAGGTTTAGTTTTTTGCTGCAAATCATCCCGGAAAACCACTTTTAGTGTATCTGGGTCCCGTTGGTTTCTGCTAGTTCTGATTTGTTTGCATTGGTGGACATCATCTATCATCCTATAAGACCTTGTTGATGCAGTGTAAATGCCTTGTGTCATTGCTATCCTTGAGATTTCTCAATCTCTACTTGGTAGCAGAGTTTGACTGTTCCTTCCTCAGTTTTAAGCCTCCTACACCGTTGTTTCTGTTTCAGTTCATGACTGGGTTTCAACCGATGTGTAATATTGTTGACCATTAAATGAAGAGTACAAAACGTGATAACTCCATGGCCATAGTTTTTTACGAAATGCTACTAATCTATATTTCTTTTAAAATGAAATGGTTCAAAATACAACAAACAGCAACAACATCGATATTGAATAAAGTGGCTGGTTCCAGAATAGATAATGGACTCACTGTTCGGGGAGCGGATACCTCAAGTGAGTCCGCAGTCTCTCCGTTTGCCTCCCGGTGACTTTGGGACGTCTCGGCTGGACTTTATTGACTGTGATCAGATGGAAAATGGCCAGATTTTGTTCCGTCTTCATGGAATGATTATAAAACGCTTCAAACTTTTTCCAACTCTTTGCGCTGATGGACTTCTTGCAGATAATGCGCTTTTGGAAAAAAATGTACACACCAGAACTGCACAACGCGGCAAGCATCGTGTTTTTTGGAAATTTTAACACAATTCAGAACTATTTTTTTTTAAATGGCGTTTATCAAGTTGCATGATATTTTCTTCAACCATTCTCTTCAGAAGATGCTTCTGTCGAGATGTTATCGTCCGTGGACGTCTCTGTGAGATGGTTGCACTTCCATCTTTCTTAAATGTTCGGATAACCTTTGCTACAGTGTTTTTACTGATATGTAACTGATCTTCTTGTAGCCCTCACCTTTTTCAGATTTTGTGACATTTTTCATCCATGAGGAGCCATTGCTGACAACATGAAAATGGGCTTTTCTTTAAGTAATGCCCTTTTATAGTCTACAATCTGCTGAACACCTCTTACATTAGATTCATCTGTGTAATTATTTTTGCAAACATTAAAATCTTTGTGTGTGTGTGTGTGTGTGTGTGTAAATGAACAAATCTTGTTTGCAATCAATGGCTCACATTTATGGGAATATTTCGTAGTGTTGTATCTCGTAGAAGATGTTGATTCTGAAAGGAAACTACAGGTTTTTGATTGCACTGATTTATGCTTACACAAAAATGGAATGTGATAATTTTGTATAGATTGTAGAAAAGCTATTTTGTCATAAATCCACCCTGATTCACTCAGAAGGATTTATGATCGTCATAGTGAGCAGATGTTTCAACACGGCGTGATCGATCAACTGTGATGGATACCACTTCCAATCTGAACATTTCTTATGTTTCACGCACAATACGAGTCAAAAATAGCAAGCTATTAGCCTCGCGAAATGGACAACTTGTGTGGGGCTTTGTGAGCCATCCTTCATTGAACATTCATAAGTGTAATCCATTATGCATCATAATCACAGCTAAGTGACTCGAAGAACAATGACCTCACGAACCTGCAATGAAAGCTTCTCTCTGAATAATTTGTCCAAACCGTTTTCATTTCAGATGTGTTGATGGATTCCACGACGGCGACAGCAGAGCTTGGCTGGACGATATATCCATCACTGGGGGTGAGCCTCATGGAACTAGCATAAGTTCTGATACCTAGCATAGATGAATAATTCAGCAGGACTCATGAGGTGCTGCGATAATCAGATCATGTTAACACTGTGAACATTTCTTTCATAAACATCTCGACTGTTAAATATTCAAAGGTGTTCGTTCTTGCTTCTATCCTAGTGGGAGGAAGTGAGTGGCTACGATGAGCACATGAACACCATCCGGACCTACCAGGTGTGCAATGTGTTCGATGCCAGCCAGAACAACTGGGTACGCAGCAAGTACATCCGGCGAAGAGGAGCCCAGCGGATCCATGTCGAGATGAAGTTCTCCGTTCGGGACTGTAGCAGCATCCCAAAAGTTCCCGGCTCTTGCAAGGAGACATTTAACCTCTACTACTTCGAATCAGACTCTGACGTAGCCACCAAGGTGTTTCCAGCTTGGATGGAGAACCCTTGGGTTAAAGTGGACACCATTGCGGCTGATGAGAGTTTTTCTCAGGTGGATTTGGGAGGCCGTGTGATGAAGATCAACACTGAAGTACGGAGCTTCGGGCCGGTGTCCCGTAATGGCTTCTACTTGGCCTTTCAGGATTACGGAGCGTGCATGTCGCTCATCGCTGTGAAGGTTTTTTATCGTAAATGTCCCCGAATCATTCGGAATGGAGCCGTCTTTCAGGAAACCTTGTCAGGGGCAGAGAGCACCTCTCTGGTGTCTGCCAGGGGCACTTGTATTCCTAACGGAGAGGAGGTGGATGTACCCATTAAACTTTACTGCAATGGAGACGGGGAGTGGCTGGTGCCTATTGGGCGGTGCGTTTGCAAAGCTGGACACGAGTCTGTGGAAAATGGGACTGTGTGTAAAGGTAAGCTTTATACTTTTGTTGTTTTAACATTAACAAAAAGCATTATAATTGTCCAAACCCATGTTTAGTGGGGTTTTCACTTTGCCAATTACCACAACCTTCCACTTTTCCTCCAGATATGTAACAGGAAGTGTCTGAAACGGCAAATCCGCAACTGACCACGTGAGGTGGATGTTTATTTTAGCTTTCGTTAATTAAAGTCTGTTTCCAACCGTTTTTGTTCTGTAGTTGTCATTCTAAAAGCTGCTACTTCATCGACCGCTATGACCCCTGCAGTTTAGACATCGATGAGAAAGTTTTTTTTTTAAGAAAGTATTTGTTTTGGCCTCATAACTTGCACAAAAACTGACACAGGGTCGGTCAAGGGGCAGGTAAAGGTAACCATCATCACCTCGACCTGTTTGCTTGGAATCACTGTCTGTGCAGAAAAGGTTTCTGAGGCTCCTGATCAACCCTTGCCTCTTTCACCCAGTGATGTGCTGACATTTCTGAGTGATGGAGAAAGCAAAAGAGCAAAGGATCTACAGGAAAAGGTAGTTTAACAGGAACGGGATATAAAAAGATCTCCAAGACACTGGGAATGCCAATCAGCTCTGATGAAGAAGTGAAAAGTGAGGGATTCTGTTCAACAAACATTTCTGCTACAACTGCCAGAAAAATTCCAAGGGATGTCAAAGAAAACCCACAAATAACTTAAAATAATAAAAATGTGACGCGGCTGTTTTGAGGAGCACAATAAGGAGACACTTGTAGAAAAAGTAGGCTAGATGAAAACCATTACTACACAAAAGTCGCCACAATATGGCAAACCGCTCAGAGACAAGCTCTTAAATTCTGGAACAAAGTTACTTGGAGCGATGAGACCAAAATTGAACTTTTAGGCCACAACCATATACCTCACATTTGGAGAGGAGTCAACATGAACGGAAAACCATCCCAACTGTGAAGCACGGAGGTGGGTCACTGATGTTTTGGGGATTTCTGAGCTCCAAATGCATAGGAAACTCGGTCAAAGTTGATGGGAAGATGAATGCAGCATGTTCTTAAAGGAAACTGGAGGAAAAATGTGCATCATTACCACAGAAGCTCCGCATGGGACGTTACTGAACATTCCAGCATGACAACGATCCAAAACACAAGGCCACGCCCACTAAAACAAAGTGAAGCTGTGCATCTCAGTATCCTCAATATCATTGGACCACTTTGGGGAGAAGTCAAACGTGCAGTTTGTGGAATAATTTGCGAGAGGAACAGAGAAGATAAAGAACCTCATAGACAACTACCTCAAGAGACTTCATAACTTTAATATGCAGTTTTTATTCAAAGCTAGCATATTCTTCCTAAAGTTAATCCAGTCGTTTAGTCTGGCGTTGTGTGACACCTCTGTGGTCTGATGCTCCATTCGCCCATTGATATACAATGGTAAAAAAGCCCTGAAACACCAAAAACACTTCAAATCAAGGCAAACATTGTGTGAAGATTACCGATAATGTGCCATTAAAAATTTGCCTTTTCTTTATAAACATACAAAACACCTTGATGTTACTTTTATTGAGGCACATTAATGGTAATCGTCATTATCGTGCTTGAAGTAAAACGTTTTAAGCATTTTTTTTTTTGAGGTCTTAATGATCAAAGTTTTTTTTGTCCATGGGAGAGTGGAGAGCCAGGCACCAGAAGCACCGTGTGACCGGAAGTTACCTTCAATGAGTCCTATGTTGTCTTCTGGGTGTTTCTCTGTTACCTCACCATTAAGGGAAGACACGGGGAACACACCCACTTGTTGCTAAAGGCAAATGAACCATACTGAACAAAACTGTTCACCAAAAACATTAATATACAGCCACCTCATACACATGTCTTATAGGTTGCACGAGAGACCTTTCACTGATGATATTCTACTCTCTACCGGCTGCTCTTTGGTGAAATATTACAATTGGTACCATAATTACCGTCGATGACGTCTATCAATGTCAAGCTGCGCTTTTAAGAGTCAGTCCGGCAGTGATGAATAATGAAACGCCTAGCCCTGAAAGCACCATGCTACATATCCTTATTAAGAGAATGTTAGCAGACAGATGTTTGTAATTGAAGCCATTTTAATAGTTTGGAAGGTGGAGGAAAGAGGGGCTTAATGGAGTTTTTTTTTAAATGCGCACACACGCACACGCACACATTACGGTGCCCATTGAGAGCTGCCCTGCAGGTACAAAACATTCACTGACCTAAGCCAGCTGAAAGACATCATCCTATTGTGTCCTCCAGCCTCTATCTGCCCATGTGCAGCGGTTACAGTTATTGTTATTTCAAACTAAATGCGCACACGTGCATACACAAAAGCAACGACCCTTAAAATTGTTTTTATAACATGAGCTTTTGCCATTATTCGTGCATTACTTGTCAAGGAAGGAGCTCTGCATCTGTAAGAATAACAAGGGAGCTGTAATGAATAGAGATCCTCCAGTCAGTTGTTACGAAGCCTTGCTCGGATGGATTAAATAAAGGGATTCTGATGGTTTTTTTTTTTTGCACCCTCCCTCCACGCGCACCAGATATGATTACATTCTAGGAGAACAATTTTGGCAGGGTTCTCCTGGGTACTGTTGACAGAATCTAAATTACTAATATCCTCCCATCTGGAGCAGCTGATGGATGGAAATCGGCAATATCCTGGGCCAGCACGAGGCAGTGTCTCTTTTATTTCCCCTGGTGTTAATCGTCCTCTCTGCCACCACTTTAATGGCACTCCTAATTGACTAATTTGGAGTGTGTGGGGGGAGGTTGGTGGACGCTTAGACGCCTCTGTCCCTGGTGAGTCTATTCAGATATCAAGCACGAGTAATGAATCCCCCTGTGCTTGTTAAGCAAGGGCTGAATACATACAATCGAATGGATTTGGAAGCCAAGGAGAGAGATATAACTGTGCAATAATTGATAGCAAGCATTTCCTCTCCTTCTTTTCGTTTATCAGAAAAATGCACAGGCTTTAGATCCATGCGGTTTCATCTATTGCTGTGTGCCTCGTTTGGCCTGTGGTCATCAATAAGGAATGTTGGTGGCGGTTTTAACAGGTAGTCATGAAACAAAATGATTTCATCCCACAGAAAGAGGGATGTACATAAATGTAAATAACGAACACGTTGAACCGAGAAACAAGCAGCCACAAATCTGTCGCCCAACAAATAAGCTGTATTTCAAGGGAACTTCTGAACTCACTGCTCCTTAACCTAAACGTGAATAAGACTATGTGGAAAGAAAATGAAAAAATTTCTATTATTCATATATATTGATGTTTCAGGCGATGTAAAGTTAGCATGCTGTTGTAACCTAGCTTGAGTAGCCGAAGTTCACTAAAAGACACTGGGGGGTACACAGATTTTTATCGTAGCATCACCATTTTGTTGACCGTCTGCTGGAGAAAAATGAGTAGAGAGGTACAGAGCAATTAGGTTCATTTAAATGGTCATATACAATTTTGACATATAAGAGCCACAGCGAGAGTTTCAGGACCTAGATGTTTTTTTTCTAGAGCTAGTGACGAAATAAGAGATACACAATGCCAGAGCTTGCTACATAAGAGCTTTAATTAGTTTTTTAATGAGGGCTATACGCAGATGCTCTGCTCCAGTTACAAAACAACTGTTCACCTGCAATTAGAGGCTATTCTTAAAGGGTGGGTATTAAGGAGCAAGCCAGTGTTTGGAAGAACATTTTTTTTAGGTTTAGATTTTTTTGTAAACCAAAAATTTGAAAAAAAAAAAACCAACACATTTCTGATGGATTTCTAAATGCTTTGTTATTTTTAAAATGATAAATACATAATGTATGCTATTTTTGCACTGGCCGCTCTCTCTTCAACCACGCTCATATAGCATACTCAAAAACATCTTACCCAGTGCTTTATTTGTTCCGGGGGGATAATAAAATAAAGAATAAGGGATGCAGCTGCAGCATGAAGGATTTAAGCAGCATTCAAGAAGTAAACAAAAAACAAGCTAGCTTAGCATTAGCCTTCTAATAAAATGTCCAAGAGGCAATTTTTTTTTTGCTTAAACCAGTCGGTCAGTTGCACCCCAAACAGTCAATAATTGTTGAACAGGGTACGACAGCACACTAGAGTTGAGTAATTTGGCTGCAGATTCACATGTTTGGTTTTTTAGACTTAATACCTTGAGAATCAAACCTTCTTAATGGACAAAAATTAAACTTCTTTTTAGTCTCGTAGCGTTTTTACAACCCTATTTTTGTCAAAATAATGTCTTCCTCCTTGCTGCGCATGCACAGAAACTGAGAAGACAGGATTGGTTAGGGACTGTTTGCCAAGTCTAAAGCACTTGTTGAGCACGAAATTATTAACAACTTTACTCAAAAATTCTCTTTTATCACTAAATTGAAGCCACCCACCGCAGCTCATCTGCAGGTTGCACTTTCAGACTCAATTTGGGAGAATATGGAAACTGTATCTTTACATTTAAAAGTATTGATTATTTTGATTAAAGCTCAATAGCTTATGAATAAAAGAACCAATTACGCAACGTATTTTTGGACAATTACATTTTGAATATTACTTATATTAAATGTTATGCTCAAAGCTCATTAGCTTCTATATAAATCACTATATTTCTACCAAATTCAGATCACACATCACAGTTCAGAACGTCTGGACACTGCTGGAACACCCTCTTGGTGTTCCAGGACCTCCTCGTGGATAAAAAAAACTGAAGCATTTGATTAATCAGTGTTCCAGTGTGGGTGAACGGCTGACTGTTGAGAAATCTTTGCAAAGAAACCGCACAGTGAAATCCAAAGCTAACAAAGTTCTGCAGTTACCAGTTATCTTCAATACTCGCTTCTTTGTATGTTTTCAAACAAACTCCCTCTTGATCTAATGTTTTCATAATCACAGAGCATTTATTCAAACCCCTGTCCAATCAGAGAGAAGTGCCAAAGGTGGCCGAATGTGAAGCCCACCCAATGGTGGATCCTGGGTGAAGAGCTAGAAAAAAATCAATTGTAAGCATCATTTATTCATGTCAACCTGATGTAAAAATTGGTATATTCATGGATTGGGACATCACAAGATTACCTTTTAGTCATTTACCAGGTGTTTTTTCGTTTACTGTAGCTACGATCATTAAATAATAGACTTGAATTATTAGCATGGCTATTTCCAAAACACTCTTGGCTTCTGAGCCATATATAGCCTGTTGAAATTCATTTAACAAGCAGTCGTGTGCCAGGAACGCCTCTCCTCTCCAAAGCCAAGATCTGAGAGTCCCCCACACCTCAAGAAATCATATAATGTGAGTGCAGTAATTTACTTAATCCAGACGACGATCTCTGTCTGTCGTTGAACGTTCTTGGATAGATTTTATTGACTGACCTCAAGATGCATTCTATAAGTGATTACATGTAACCAGTGTGCGCTTGTTTTGATGTTTAAGTAATATAAATAGCAAATGCCAGTGATGAATTACCTCTAGAGTACAGAGCTGGGCTTTGTCCAATCCGTAAAATGAATCCAAATAAATCCGTAAAATGAATATAAAATGAATTATAAGGCTTAGATTGCTTTATGGCCAGTCAATACGCTCCTTCATGTAAAGCACAATGCGGATTTGTATCGGTATGTTGACCTTTCAATTAAAACTAATGGTTTTGTTATCTTTCAATACAGTGTTTTATTAAAGTACAGCCTCATTTGTATTGGTTGAGGTATGCGTACAGTGGGGATGAATATTAGTATAAAAGTGTACATTTGCTAAGAAAAACAACTGCATTTTTCATGGACTTTCATGGAAAGATTTCTATGAGGTACTGGTACTGTAAAAAAGCTCTGGTTTCATGTATTTTCTGGCTGACTCAAATGTTCAGATGGTGCTCTATAGATCATAATGTCTCTTTACTTTGTTTTCAGCTGATGAGGGTCACAGTGTCTCCCTCTTCCTTTGTTTTTACTGACGCACAGTATGCTCTTTTTTTTTTTACATTAACCCTTATAAGTCTGGGACCGTACAGAGAGCTTTTTTTACTTTACAATTTGCTCAAAAAAAATTCCCTTTATTCAGTTTCTTTTTTATATATATTTTAGAAATTTTGTTTTATATATTTTTTGGTATTTTCATTTTGTAATTTACATTACACAATCATTCCACAACTAACCTGAAATTGTACAAAAAAAAAAAACAATTCAAAGTTTTACATTTTGTCATTTTTAATGGAAAAAAATTGAGAATAAAAAGTTTTTTATGCTTAAAACAAAAATCAAAAGTGTTCAGACAAAATAAAAATTCATAAATACCCCCAAAACTGATTAAATAATAAAACAAAACAAAAAAAGCAAACCTTCCCTAAAGCTTATAAACTGTTCCAAGCATGTTTTGTGCCAGAATTTGAAAAACACAGGCCATATCACAGGTATTGTACTTGTACTCAAGAGTTATGTCTGTAAAAAAACCTAAAAGACAGCGGGCATTTTGTCACATTTTAATTTGAATAACCTTACATATTATGAGTCAAAACTCTTGTAATGTTTGTTTAAATTTAAAATAATAACCTTTTTCGACCTACACATTATATTTGATATCAAAATTAAACAATAGGCGGGTCTGATCATTCATATTTAATTAAAAGTAGCCGCTGTGATTGGCATAAGCACCGCTACGTGTAGTTACCTCTAAGCATTAATAATGTTTTTCAAATCAATAAAAAGACCTTGTAGAGAATTTATATGAGAAATAGATCCACTCACCAACACATTTCTTATAGAACCTATTGTTTTATCAAGTATCAAAAGACCCAAATCAGAATGCCAGATTAGATTTCTAATTAAGATTGTCAAATTATTAAACATTACAGAAACATATCTTTTTTACACATTAGGCTCTAAGATGCTATGTATCGGTGATGCTTAGGGCTCTGGTTAGTCGTAAGATAAACCGTGCTATTGAGATTGGCAGAGCGGCTGTCCGCGAGAGCCGTGTTCTGGACTGACTTTGTCAGAGATGGCTCTGTCTAATTTAATCTCAACTCTGCACTGCTCCAGGGCTGTCGCCTGTTACCTTGTTTTTCCTGTGACGTAAGCAGTGTATTATTTAACTAAAAGAGCATATGTAACATAACATAGTGTTCGTTTTAAATTCTTCCTCAAAGTGGCCATTCTTTGGGGATGGTAACAATTTTTTCCAAATTCTCCTTCAAAAACAGCAAAGGACACATTGATTCTAGGCCTTTTTGGACAATTTTATTTAACTGGATCATAAATTTCAATTTTATGACATTTATAAATAATCCACAGCTCTAGTTTTCTGAGATTCAGTAGATGGGGGATTGTGGAAGGGTTAGTTGTATTGCATTGAATGGACGGTGCTTTGGAGTTACATACACTATATCCTGCAGAAGCAGTGGCTTTATCACCCCAGGCTCCCATCAATGCTTTAGACCCTTTCCACAGGTACTCTGTAATTTTGAAAATGGAGATTTTTTACGTGTTCGTCCACACGTAAACTCATTATCGTTTTCACAAATGTGAAAACAACGGCCAAAGATTGTCCTTTTGAAAATGCTTAGTACTCCGGTTAAGTGTAGACACCGAAAATGGGCTTTTCATGGTGCTAAAGGTGGGGGTTTATCATTGCCATCATGCTCTGTGCTTGGTTAAACAAAGACCAAGTGTAATGGTCACTTGAAATCAGAATTATTTTGCTGTTTACTCTGCTATGTGACTTGCAGCAGGATTACATGCACATGTTTCCTGTCTGATTACTGAATAGAAGAGCAGTGTTTTTGCAAACTCAATGCTGAATATATATATATATATATTTATTTAAAAAAAAATGCACTAATCGACTGCCACCTGCTGGTTTTACTGTGGTTTAAGGGTCTTTTGTTTGTGTGGACTGCTGTGATGAAATGCAATGAGTCTTTGTGTATTCATCATGTCAACCCTTCGGAACACTTGCCTTTTCCAATGTTTATACCGCTTTGTTCCAATTGAACATCTAGAATGTCATTTGTGTGCATTTTAAGTTAATGTTAGCTGTAACTTCATGGAAAATATAACATATCTTTAATACAAATCCATGAATATAGTACCACAATTGCTAATTAAAATTGTTTAAATATCTAAATACTGTACATATTGTACATTTTTTGTGCCTTGTCTCTTTCGTTTAATTTCAAGACCGAAATGCTTTACATTTGTTGAACTGTGCATTCAAGTGCAGTGTTTCTGAGCTGACCTTTCTGTCTGAAGTGGTTAAGCTTAAGATAAGGGCATGTCTGAATTTTAGCTCTTTTAGATTGTTGCTTGTTTCATTAAAGCAATTATGTTGGTGTAAGATAATTTAAATCTAGATTCTATAGGAGGTTAAATATTTTTGCCTTGACTTCTAATGGCCATTAAATTTAAATGGGAAACGGCAACAAAATGTCTTCAAAAATAAACATCATTGAGAACTGGGGTTTTTTTGTATGGTAATCCTTGTTAACAAATTAAAAATTAGTTTGACCTTAATGAGGGATCCCTAGAAACCACATAGTTTACCCTAGCAACCTATTTTTCTGAACTCTAGCTCAGCTTAGGTAAATGACAGAGACATGGGGATTGGTTTATACATCTTATAGTGACAAGGGGAACTTTAAATTTTGTTACAGACCCCTTCCATAGCAACCTGACTTTACCCTAGCAACCATTTTCGCATTACACTATCCCAGCTATGAAAACAGACATAGGGGGTTAGTTTATATCTCTCATATTGACATGGGGAACTTTGTAGGATATCAAAGACTCATCCATTGCAACATTTTGTTAATAAAAATAATTATAAGTACCCAGAGGTCACATTATTGCATTTGGTCGCAGACATCCAGGTACATTTTTCCTAATCACAGCATTAATAAAATCTCAGCTGCTTCCTTCTTGACATCATTTTCAGACTTTGAAAGACCTGAGGTTTGGAGAGGTTCACCAGTTTAATCAATGCCAAAATCTAGACTGGGAAGCAGGTGTCCTGTTGTCATTGACGAGGGACTCATTGATCAAAGACTCTTCAGGAGTCCAGAACTCATCCACCGAGCAGCCAACCAATGCCTTGAAACCCTCTCTTCCGCATGAAAGAATAACTTTAGGACAAGAACAGACTTTTTCACTTTTTATTCATCAAACCTAGGAATTAAATGTGTCCAAAGTTGCTGTAGAAGTATCTTGTTGCTAGTGTCAGGAAAGGCAACTTTAATGTCCTGCTCCACTTTTGTATCAATGCTTTTTCATTTGCGTCATGAATGCTGGAGAAATGGATTTGCAGTGGCCGCATCATCTAGTCTCTCAGGACATGATGTAACAGATCAGCAGTTGTCTTTTAATGTCGATAGTGTTTGGGTAACGGTGAACCAGAGGTTTTTTCTTCTTCTTTCTTTAATTTCCTGATGTATGACCGTCTTTCCTGCCAATTGGTTGGGATAGCAAAAGAGCAAAGGGTGTTAAAGAATCAGTCTTTTATGGAGATAAGCCTGGAATCATCTCTGCATTATCTGGGAAAAAAAAATACGTCAATTCAAAACTAATATTTTAAAATAAAAGTAAATAAAGTGACCCCGAAAATGTGCCGAACACACTCATTGTGTACCAAAAAGTTCAGAATAAAATAACTTAAAAAAACTATACAGTATAATATTCTTAAACTTTTGGACTCATTAATAGACAGTCAATAAAGCTTACTGTAATGATGTGAAGAATTTTTTTAAAAAAGAAAACCACAAAATGTGCCAATTGCATTTTTACCCCAAAAAAGCCCCAAAAGTTTAGGATGGAATAACTAAAAAATGCTACAATAAAGTATTTACAAATTTTGGATTCTAACAGTCGATAATTTTTCGTTTAATTATTTAGAGGCATTTTTAACAGAAAATGAAGCCTAAACGCACAATTAAACTGCACTAAATAGAATCAATGAAACCACAATGAAAATAGCCAAACGGTAAACTTGCCAGGAATAAGAAACTGTCCAGATCTCATTCAATCGTGTGAATTCCAGAAGCATTGCAAAAAAAACCTCTTTCTTGCTTCTAGTGTCTTTGAGAAATGATATAAATTACTCTTTGCTGAGCAATGAATGTGTCTTTATTTTTAGAAAACCTTTAATGTGTATTTTATTTCTATTTAAATGTGCATTTTCTTAATTTTAGAAGTCAATCTTATCTGACCAATGCTAGCGTTTTTCTCAAACCATAATAACTCCATAATTCACTCTCCAGGAGTAAGTTTATTTACCTTTTTATCAATTTTCTCTTATTTAGCTTGACACAAAATGCATCACTTTGACTTTACCCACTGACCCAGGGGGAAGGGCAGGGCTTTGATGAATGCATATTTAACCACTTACTGACTTTTTGTGGAGCCCAAGAACACGATTAGCATTATTGACTGTTTCTAAGCTATTAGGGGCTTCAGTGAGCCGTCACCAGAATTGATTTATTACCCAGGAACAATGTTTGGAGAGAAAACTGTTTATTTGTGTGGAGCATATTTACCTTTATGGATTTGATGATATTCCGCATGCCTCTGAATGCAATCCATACTCAAGTCTTGAGATTGAAAATGCTCTGTTGAATCAGCGTCATTGTGCGCTTTCCATTAGCTCTGTCTCCAGCAGAGCCGCAGAGTGACATATTCACATTCTCTTGACAACTCCACAAAAGGAACGCGGAGGATCTGAGGTGTATGATGTTAACACCACACAGTCTGATCTGGGCGTCGTAATGTCAGATAAAAGCTCTTGTTCTATTAACATGGGGGTCTTTGTCTCAGGTTGAGGTTAGCAGATGGAGCCGGCGCCATTAATATTTACAACTCTAAATGAAATGAATACATTTGGACTGTCGGTCAGGACACAATGGAGGCAGTCAGCAGAAAAAAGCTCCCTGGAGAGCAGAGGCTGTGAGGAATAAAATATTAAAACCAAATACTGGAATGAATAAAAAAATGTCTTTCTCTGAGGTAAGTCCTGCGCGTGTCGTTGTGTGGTGTCTAGGAAAAGTGTAGAGTGTTTTATTAATAAAAAAAAAAAAAGTCAGACCAGGGTCTGATTAGAAGGAAATGCATTTCTTTTTCAATCTGTTGATTGCTGACTGGTCAGTTGTTGAGCTCACAGATGTCAATGCCATTAGAGTATACAACACAAAAACTTTGTACACCATTTGCAGAATGTGTACAGCGCGAGTTTGATGATGACCAAGTTGTAGTGGAGCGATTTGTCTTAGGTGTCGAGTCTGAACCAAGACCCCATTTTTCGTTGGGAGAAGTGGTGTGTCGTGCCTGGCCTCTTTTTCCCTGGAGGATGTTGAAGATATTTATTTATTCAGTGCTTTGGTAACAGGGTTAGGAGGGGCCCTGTTTTATGTTGATTGGCAAAAGCGGTCCGTGCCAGTGGTCTCAGACTGTGGTTCCAGATCGCAAATTGGATAATATCGTAGAGACATTCCCTTGCAACATATGTGGGATAGAATGAAGACCAGTGGTGGTCATTAGATGTCTGTAAAATTGGGAGATATTTACCCGAATGACGTACGAGAGTAACTTTTCTCTTTTGGCTTTGTCTCACTTCAACATTGCATTGGCCAAGGCCATTGTTGGGGACAAAATAACTTTCCTCGAAGAACAAGATAACGACAAGAAACTCGAAATTCCTTCTCAAGGACACCAACACCTTCGCATGCATTTACACCCCCTCCCCCTTTTCCACTAATGTTTTATAGGAAACCCCATATTTATCAAAAATTGTGTATGGCAGGCCATTTCAAGCAGAATGGCAGAGTAAAAATATCACAACAAAAAGCTCAGAAACTTAATCCACAAAGGCACTTTGTGTTGTACTCGTAGTAAAGTGCGGCAGAAGTGTTTTTGGATGTTAGATGGATGGGATGGGTCCTGGCATGAGGCTTAATGCATGATACATTAGGACAATGCATGTGACTACCTCATAACTTTGTTAGGCCATTATTCTCCTGCAGCTCAACTCCCTTCCATTTTGAAGAAGAAAGGTGCATCTCTAGTTTTTTTTTTCATTGCCCTGTGTCTGTAATCGGTCAAGGGTTTGAATCGCTATAGTACAGATTGAAGAGTTTTATACAGGGTTGAAGGACATTTAAACTGTGCAGTAAAGGGTGTTCTTTCTCTGGGCCCTACAGTTAAAATGTCCTTCAACTCGCTCAACTGAACCATCTTTTTAGAATTCCTCTTTCTTATATTCAGTCGCCCCTTAGACTTGCTCAAGATTTGCTCATTAGCGGAAAGCTAAGTACCATATTTTTCGGCATATAAGACGCACCCAATTTTAAATGAGGAAGATCTAGAAAAAAAGATTCTGAACCAAATACTGTAGTAAAATATTTTATATCAACTGTGTAAAAGTTAACAGCAGTTTTAAGAACAATTATATGCCAAACATGTAACATGAACAGTCAGTACACAGTAAAAGTAACAAAAATGGCTGTAATGTTTCATACCTGCTCCTTACGATCCGCGCTATGGTAGGATCGACGAGCAGAGATGGGCGATGACATCAGCACGCACCGACGGCTCCGGAGTGTGATGGGAATTATCCTATATAATACTACCATCTAGTGGTCATTTAGAGAAATGTAATTTGAGAAACTTTTAAGAGCACACGTCATACTTTAGTCCCGCCCTGAGAGGCTGGAGGTTCTTCTTCCGATGCGGATAACACGTGTGTAGGAAATGTGTTGAGACTGCTAAATCTTTACAATAAATAGCCGCATTTGCTGTGTTCTCTCTCAAACGGTCTCCAGTGTTTATTATCAATTGAGAAGGTATATTTTTATATTTTAAGCATGCTTTCTATTGATCTGATTTCAGCAATTCATCAGATGATCATTAATGTGGAAGAGCGTCGGAAATGGCCATATGTCCAGATATGAGTTTAGATCTTGCTCATTTTGCAGTTTCAATGCCAAGCACAAAGTGCCATAGATCCAGGTCTCAGAACTGAAAAATAAGTCTTTTTTTTTCATCATAAGTCATTATTTATTTTATTACAAACAACACAAACGTACAGATGCTGTCAATGCAATAAAATACGCAATTAAGGGTTGTGTTTAGTTTCTGTTTGACGTACTGTCAACAAGCTTCAATAATCATAGGTTTCAGGTTGTTTACACATTCCTGAATCGAGCTCTACAGGGAGGTTTACAGAGAGTCTCCTGAATCGAACGGATTTTATTTCATGGCCTAAAACAAATGTAGCACCTGCTTGCTTTAAATCAACAGTTTTGCAATAATGAAGCAAAATGACAAAATGTCAGCATCAGTCTATCAGGGAGCAGTTAGGAGGGAATGGAAAAAAATTTTTTTTAGGTTGAATGAATTGAAATTGGGATAAAAAAATGACACATTTAACTACTTAAAATGTATAACGAAAAGAGTCGTTATGAGAATTTTGAAAAATCAGTCTTAACTGCTTTAATTTCAAATTCTAAGAAAAAAAATCATAGGAATTTAAAGCCAGTTAGATTTTAGAATTTAAAAAAATCAGATTCTATCCCTAACACTAGGGCTGTGAAAATAATAACTTTTTGAATTTTGGGTCTAAATTTTGATTTTGAAATCTCAATTTTGGGTCCAAACGAACACAAAACTGGTTTAATCAAGTTAAATAGATTAGTTTGGTCTGCGTTCTGAAGCCTGAACTCTGTTTAAGGTCTGCTGTGTAGTTGAACAGGGCACAGTGGCACCATCTGCAGCAAGATGATGTTGTAGCTGGTCTGTGGGTTGTCCGTGACTCATCTCACCATCCTGCACCTCTGCTTATCTGTGATTTGTCTTAGTTTTCCACTTCAAGCCTTAACTAGAAGGTCTTCCAATTCCATACAATTTTCATCACAGTCGAAAGCGAGAGCTAAAGAGTAGCTGCAGAAGTATTTGGTCAACAAAGGCAGATGTGGACGAAGCAACATGATCAAAAACATGTAAAGGATTCGATGTTTGTTTTGAAATTTGCACAACGGAAAGTGGATAAGGAGACCGTGCGAATGTCCCAAAAAGCACTGCTTGCATTCGAAAAGTAGATTTTCTTTTCAATAGTGTTTCATGTAAGGGTGAAGCCAAGAGAATTAGGCTGCTCATTGCCATAGGAACTCTAAATTCTTCCTTCACCTTGATGTGAAGATGACAGGCTGTCCAGCACGGATGAGTTCAGTCCTTCACCCCCATTACACTTGTGAACTCCCCAGTGTGAATCCTGAGATGAGTTCAGCAGCTTGACACACTACCTCTAATGGATATTAATGTGTCTCCAACCTCCTGCTTTTTGCCAAGTAGAGTTACCGCCACATCTGTGCCTTCAGGTTGGCCAAGAAAATTGTGGCAGGGGCTTAACAAAAGACTGCCTTCAAACCATACTGCATGAAATGATGTCTGTCAATGAAAATCCAGCGATGTCGGTTTTTGCATTGTCTGAGGAAGAATGGACTTTTCCTGTCTACAGATTTAATTTCCTCGCTCCCAGGCTGTTTTTTTTTTTGCCATGCAGCTTGTTTACCAAGTGACAAACTGTGCAGATGAAGTGTGAAGTTATGAGATTTTGCTGTGTTTAGTGGTTAGTAATCAAAATAGTTCCACAGTTAGTAGCATTTCAAAAATGTTGATTTTTCAAAACACAAATTGCACATTATAAAGACACTTTCAGTGGTCAACAGTCATTTACAACCTCATTTGTTTGATTCAGATGGTCCCCAGTAGGTGAGGAATTTTATATATATGGATTCTAACAATGTTTACCATAAGAGGAGCCGTCTACTTGACTGAATAATTTCATTCCTGGTGAAGGAATCTGTTATTTCTTAAAGTTTTCATTCTGTAAATGTTTTTTATGCCCCTTAACCTGACCCAAGTTGATTTATATGGGATATTTTGTTATATTATATGTGATTATGTTCATTAATTACATAAACTTCATTCATTGCACATATCTGAGCTTCCAGTAGGTAGAGTAGGTAGCTAATTCCTCACTGAAATGGTTTGATAATCAGTTTGCTTATTCAGAAATGTACAATAATATCTGAAAAAGGTTCAACTTGAAAACTAAAGTAGTCACACCATTAGTAGCATTTCTAAATCGATTGTTTAGATCACTTCACAAGCGGCCATTTGAATTTTGAAAATACAAACTGCACATTATTGAGGTTTTTTGGATGATACCATCCATTTCAATGGTCATTGTCAGTCATTTCCAAGTATTTTTTTTTAATATGGACGCCTATATTTTTTTACCACTAGAGGAGCTGTTTACTTTGCGTTGGTGGTATAGTGGTGAGCATAGCTGCCTTCCAAGCAGTTGACCCGGGTGAAGAGACGAGTGCAGGCAGGTTGGAGTGGGTGGAGAAAAGTGTCAGGGGTGTTTTGTGACAGAAGAGTGTCAGCAAGAGTCAAAGGAAAGGTGTACAGAACAGCAGTGAGACCAGCGATGATGTATGGGTTGGAGACTGTAGCAGTGAAGAAGAGACAAGAGGCAGAGATGGAAGTAGCAGAGATGAGGATGTTGAGGTTCAGTTTAGGAGTGACGAGGATGGACAAGATTAGGAACAGGCACATCAGAGGGACAGCTCAAGTTGGTTGTTTTGGAGACAAAGTCAGAGAGGCCAGGTTGAGATGGTTTGGACATGTGCAGAGGAGGGATAGTGGTTATATTGGAAGAAGGATGCTGGAGATGGAGATGCCAGGCAAGAGGTCAAGAGGAAGACCAAAGAGGAGATATATGGATGTGCTGAAAGAGGACATGAAGGTAGTTGGTGCAAGAGTAGAGGATACTGAGGACAGAGTTAGGTGGAAAAGGATGATTCGCTGTGGCGACCCCTAAACTGGGAACAGCCAAAAGTAAAAGAAGAAGAAGAAGAAGAAGAAGAAGAAGAAGGAGCTGTTTACTTTACTGAATGGCTTCATTCCTGGTGAAGGAATTCATTCTGTAAAGGTTTTTATGCCACTTTTGCACATACCTGGATCCCAGTAGGTAGAGCAGGTATCCAATGCCCCATTTAGATGGATTGATAAGAATTATATAAAAGGGTGCATTTCATACTTAAAATAACATTTTATAAGTAATAAATGTAAATAATATTTTTCTTTGTCCTTGAGATGAAATAACTTTAAGAAAGGAAAGCTGCTTTTTAATATAAAAACATGCAAGCATTAAAAAGTATCATCAGGCAACAATTTTGTTATAAAAATATTTACAAAAATGTAAAGTTTTTCACTGATAACTTGTAAAATTCTGCAGTTACTGGATGTAACTCATTTAAGAAACAAAGATTATAGATGCTTTCTACTAAGCGAAATTTAGTTTTAGAAGTTTATTTGTGCCATTAATATTAAATATGTTAAGTAATGAAAATTAATAGACGTATTTGTCAGACCTGATTGTCCAACTGAGAATTTGTATATATTTTTCATTTCTTCTAAACATTGCTCTTTTAATGTAACTTTAAGAACATTTTTATAATGTAATTTACAAGTTTGACTTCGCAAGTGTGCGTTTATGATGAAATAAAATACTTTTATCGAAGGATAATCTATCATACTAAAGCAATAAAGTTGTTTCCTGCTTTGTGAACTAGCCCTCACCAAAAAAACCACAATGGCTCACTGAAATGCGAAAAACCAGTCTTTAAAGTTGTAACATCTATCTAGCGGCACAAAGGTCTTAAATCAGTTTTTCCTAGTATTCCATTAGCACCTAATTAAAGACTCCAGTCATGACTGGTGCATGCCCAATACATCTAATATGTGCCCAGGATATTGTTCCGTCATCCTCAACACGGTCTCTATTATGGAGGCCAATAGTTCCCCAGATTTAATTCCTCTCCTGTACACCGTCACCCACACCCACGCTGCCTCATTCAACAGTGACCAACACCTCATTCACCACCTCCACCTCTCCAACTCAATCGGTTGTGTGATCGAGTGAGCCTTATATCCCTTCTGGCAGAACGTGAAGGTTCTGTCATTAATCAAAGGCCGTGAGCGCTAGCCAAGAGTTTTACTGTCACAGCCATTTGGTGTATTAGGCTTATAGAACAAGTTCCTTGAGCATTCTTTGCTCTTGGGGAATTTTGTATGATCTGCACCTAGGGACATTGGGTGACACAGATCACATTTACCCTGAGTCCTGGAGATATGTCCAGTTGCTGTAAATAGATTTCTTACGTTATGTTTGTGGAGGTTACGAATTTAATACCCATAGGGCTATGGCAGTGCATCATTATTGGGCAATTAAAACTGGGAAATGGCAAAAATGCTGCAACAAAAGTTAAGGCTTAATATTACTTTAAGAGAAAACACAAAGTTTGATGTTGACTTCTAAAAGTGCTGTTTAAACAGATTTTAAAAACGTGCGCCTTGTGACTAGGAGTGTTCTAAACTTAACCCCATTTGTCAACGATTTTCCTGAGCCGAGCAATACATTTTCAAAACTTGGTTGCTAGGGTAAACAATCTGGTCGCTAGGGAGATTTCATTAAAATGTTCCCTTCTCACTATAAGTGTTGAATACCAAGGCATGTTCCTAGAACTTTCTGAAGCAGGGATGTAGATCTGCTGATTTGGTTGCTATGGTAAAAAGCCTGGTTGCTATAGAGCGGTCAGTGACATAATGAGTCAAAGAGAAGAATAAACCAACCCCTGTGTCTCTATTATTTTCCAAAGCTGATATAATCCAAAGCTAAATATTGTGGTTGCTATGGAGGGTTTAGAGAATGGCAATGAGTAAAATACACCAACCCCCATAGTTCTGAGATTGAGAAATTGGTCGCCATGGTAAACCGTGCGGTTGCAATGAAGGAGTAAGTGATAATATAATGTTCCCAATGTCACTGTGTGTAACATAAAGCGCCCCCGTGTTCAGATAGAGGTCAGAAAATTTGGTTGCTAGGGAGAAATACTTCTCCTTGACGTAACTTCTCATTGCCTTTTCTTATTTACTTTTTTTTATTTTAAGTCAATGGTAAATCTTTAACCCTTTCTACAGCCTAGGGTTCAAATACTTTTGCACAGGTATCAGTCTGTGCAAGAAGTATGACTAATACCCTCCACAAGGGTGGTCAGTTTCAGGGAAGTTGACACCATGTTAGGTCAATGGTTGAAGTTCCATCTGAGCAAGACCGCCAACCCGCTCACAAACTTGGGGGCGGTCCAGATCATCAAACGCCTGAAAGGATGGTGGAGTCTATCGAGTAGATGATAAATTATAAAGCCTCTAATATTTCGAGAGTGGAATGAGATGTTTCCAGCTATTCGCTTATTCAGGTGTAGTCTTGTTTAGATCAATTATTACCAATCACAGAAATCTGCTGGAAATCCTTCATTAGTCTAATGGCGTAAATGCTGTCAAATCCTTCAGCAAGGCTGCTTCTTGCTTGAGTCATGACACAAATGGAAAGACGGCTGCTTTAATGTTCTTCTAGAAAGATATAACATGAGTCACGGTGGTGCGATAGAGCAGCAGACATTTTTGCACGTCATAATTGCCTTTACAACAAAAAATTAAACTTGAAAATCGTGAAATGAACAGCTCCTAATAAACGTTTTGTTTTGTTTGCAGCGTGTTCATTTGGGTTCTTCAAAGCCTCTCAAGGGGATCAGCAGTGTCTCCAATGTCCCATCAACAGTCGCACCAGCAGCGAAGGAGCCAGCAGCTGCGTCTGTCGCAGTGGATACTATCGGACAGACTCAGACCCTCTGCAGATGCCCTGCACCAGTACGCCATTCTCTATTCAATTTACACAGCGTTTAAAGCTTTGATCTCCAGAGGAGGCTGGTTTTATATGAACCAATCACCTCGAAGCGTTTGACTAAACATACTTTTGATGTTAACAGTATTTGAAACGGAAACAACAATGTACAACAGGGGAATTGAATTCTTTGATGTTGAAGCTAACAGGGATTTTTTTCTCTCGTCTTTTTTTTTTCCGTAATGTTTTGGAGAGTAAGCACTCTTGACTCTCACAATGGTCCAATCTTTTCGTCGATCTGAGTCTCGTAGATCCGTCATACGTCACGTGCAGTTCGATTATTTCTCGTAAAGTCCACTCGGACTACAAAGATACACAATGAAGGTTCTCAAGGTTTGCACACATTTGTTTGACCACAGAACCATTTGCTTATTGGAACTTTTCAAAATTTATTTTTTTCAAAAGTAGCAAACATACTTTAGTATTCCAAATGGGTATCGGTCCATTTCAAGTAACTTATTTAAATCTTTTATTAGATTTATAATCAAAAGATGGCTGCCCTTTTTTATCCTTGTTATTCTCTATTTAAGTAACAGGACTAAAAGAAACATGACTGAAGGAATTCGCAAATAGATGCTAAATAGCCACATGGTGCACATGGAACCAGGAAATTCTGTTATTTACCAAATATGTGGTCACTAAACTAATTAAATCTCTGAAATCGTTAGAGTAAAAGGATAGTGTTTTAGATATTATCACAAAATCATCAAATATGTTAATAAGAAATTGAGGAACTTACCTAGAATTTGCCTTCTAACGATCCAACTTCCCGCAGAGAAATTTTTATTTTTATTTTCTAAGAAAGTATCGATATTTGTGTAAATAAATGTATTTGAAACAAAGGATTTACATGTAATTTTGAACAAATCTTTGAAGTGATTTAGGAGGAACGAATCTTGTCAGAAAGGGATTCTTTCAGTGGCACGTACGCAACATCTTTATGGTTTTCACGTTCAGCATATTCATCATTATTGACAAAAGAACGAAAGGACTCAAGAAAATAACTAACGTTATCAAATTGTTTAAATAGATTCTTTCTGGTAATGTGTTGAACGAAGGAGCCCTAAACTTATAGAGAGATCAGAGGTGAACCCGACTAAAGACTCTGGTGGGCTTAAGTATTTTTTTTTGTCTTTATCTTTGTTTTGTCTTATTTGTGTGATTCACATTTGCGTGTTTAGTAGATGTTTTACGGAAGTAACGCACAACCTTTTATTGGTATTGTACTAAAATGAATGAAATAAGCCTGCGATGGACTGGCGACCTGTCCAGGGTGTACCCCTGCCTCACGCCCGATGTGCGCTGGAGACCGGCAGACGCCCTCGACCACAAAAACGGAATAAGTGGGTTGAAAATATGATTTTTTTTTTCTCTTTTTTCCTTTTTTTTCTCTTTTCTTTCCTTTTTTTTCTCTTTTTTTATTTTTTTGAAAAAAAAAATTAAAAGGGGGAAAAATGAATGAATGAAAAGACTCTGAAAGAAGATTTGTTCATTTTGCTGAATGAGAATCAAAGATCCGAGTCAGAACTTCCCATCACTAGCCTCCCATTCTCTTACTAACCACCTGTTGTCCTTTCAATAAATACAAAATGCCCCCCCCAAAAAAGTTTATAAAGTATATTTTTGAGTACCTCAACATAATGATTTTGAGGTAAACGCTTCCACAAAGATTTTGATGAATTCCGGTGAACATGTGAGGAGGCTTTTCATAAAATCGTCATTATGCAGCCAGGATTTGTAAAGCTTCAATTAAGTGCAAAAAAAAGCAACTGAGTGTGTAACTCAGTGAACATTCATTCAGGGCTGGAACTCAGTGAGCTGAGAGATTGCCCCGTGAGATTTGCATAATGTTCTCTGTTCTTTGGGGGCAGTTAAGCCCGGGTGAGCTCTGGAGTAGTGCTCTTCTCTGTCAGGGATCGGAATGGCTGGAACATCTCAGCATAAATGAGTACACCCCCTTTAAAAGCTACAAATTTAATCAGAAAATCAATGAACAAAGGAGTAATTTCCAAGCTTTTCAGAACAATTTATCTGCAAAACATGAAACTGAGGTGAATACTTGGACAGCACAAAGTCTTCTAGGCATGGACTGAACATGTTGGCGACAGATTGCAGCATCTATCTTTCTCCATTCTTCAGGGAGAACCTCTTTTACATTTAAAATTTACAGCTGATGCTTTTATCCTAAGCGACTTTCATTTTGAATGAATACATTTTTTGCCAGTTCTTGCTTTCCCAGGGATTTGACCGACCGACCGTTGAATGGTTGGCGCAATGCTCTACCAACTGAGCCACAGGAAAACCGGGCGCTTTTAGAGCTGGATCCTGGATGTAGAGTGATGCTTCAGAATTCCCACAGATTGGGTTCAGATCAGGAGACACTTATTCAATCACCTTCACCCTGTTTTTCTGCAGAAAGGCAGCAGTAGCTCTAGACGTGGATTTTAGATCATTGTAGTGTTCGACCAAATGATGGCAGCATCTTCTCCTTCAGTATTTAGTTCCTTCGGCAGCAGCACATAATGACAACACCACCACCATGTTTCACTGTAGGCATCAAATAAATGAAATCCTTTTTTTTAATGACGCCGTACAGCCATTAGTTTCAAAAACAGAGATCTTTGTCTCATCACTTCAGAGTCTAGAGTCCCGGTAGTCTTTATCTTTTTCAGCATGGGCCCTAGTAGGTGTGCTTTTTGTAAATGGGCTTACGGAGAGGCTTCCTTTGTGGATGCATGCCCATGCATGCCATTCCTCTGCAGTGTGTGCCATATGGTGCCACCGGAAACTACTGCTTTAGCAAACGGCAGTGAACTTTCAAGGCGATTATTTCAACTCTTCTCATCAGAAGACACTCCTGTCGAGATGTTGACTTCCGTGGACGGTCTGGATGTCTCTGTGAGATGGTTGCACTTCCATCTTTGTTACATTTGAGGATCACTTTTGCTGCAGTATTTTGACTGATATGTTAAGCTCTGCTGATCTTCTTGTATCCCTCACCTTTTTGGGTAAAGAAAGTATTTGCTTTTTCAGATTTTGTGACATTTATCGTCTATGGGGAGTCATTGCTGATAGCATGAAAATGGGCTTTTCTTTGTTAAATAATGTCCTTTTATAAATGAATCATTAGATTCACCTGTGGTTGAATAAATTACAATTTTATCACATCAATTGTTGCTTTTCTCCACTATAATTGGGGTGTACTTATTTTTGCAAACATTAAAATCACGTTTATGGGAATATTCTGTAGTGTGGTGTCTTGTAGAAGATGTTGATTCTGGAAGGCAACTACAGGTTTTCTGACAAATGTAGTAGAGTGCACGGATTTATGCTGAGCGCTGTATTTAACATTTATAAAAGAATTTCCTCATCCTTTTTTTACGGCATGTTACGGTTTATAGGGTACAGACACCTTTCCAAAGATCTATTGCGTTCGAATTCACACTTAACCTTTTTTAAAATTATTTTTAGCTTGTGTGCTCTAAAGCCGAGGAGCTGCTAAGCGTGGTTTGACTTTCCACAGCCGTTCCGTCTGCGCCTCACAGAGTGATCTCCAGCGTGAACGAGACTTCGTTGCGGCTGGAGTGGGATCCACCGAAGGAGAGCGGAGGCCGGGAAGATGTGGTTTACAACATCATCTGCAAGAGCTGTGGTTCTGGACGAGGTGCTTGCACCCGCTGCGGAGATAATGTGCGGTTTGTCCCTCGACAACTTGGTTTGACAGAACCCCGGGTCCATATCAGTGACCTGTTGGCCCACACGCAGTACACGTTTGAGATCCAGGCTGTGAACGGAGTGTCTGACCAGAGCCCATACTCGCCGCAGTTCACATCGGTCAACATCACAACCAACCAAGCTGGTAAGACCGCCGAGAAGCCAGGTTTGAGATCTAAGCGGTGCTTGAGTTTACTCTTGAAACATAAGAGCAGCTAAGACCATGCTATTTATTCAGTGGTTGCCGTAATTTGGTAAAATGTAGGTACAGTATATTTATATTTAATGCTCCTTCTGTTTCCACCTGACCACGCCATGAAATACCTCAACGTTTTATGTCCACACCACACCAATGGCTTCTTTCTAAATAGACATGAACATTCTATTGCCTTTTCTTGCATGTAAATTATTAATTTATTTATATTTGCTTGTAAAAGACAACACATTGTTATTCGTCTTTTCAGACAAAATAAGTCTAGATTCCTCCTAGACTTTTTGAGCTATAGCCACCGAACTTTGCCAAGACATCCAAAAGCAGGTTACTATGTCTTTTTAGACTGGAAACCAATAAAGGAATTCTGGTAAATTGCCGAAAATGCTGGGAAATTCTCCATTGAATTGGTACGGGGTCAAACTATATCTGAGAACTGTGCAAAAGTATTGCAAAAGTATATGTTTGTCATTCCAGCGAAACATAAACAAAATGTCTTCAAAATGAAACATCATAGGGAAATGAGGGTTTGTTTATGCCAATATTAGTAAAAAATACAAAAGAGCTCCCTAGCAACCAAACTGTTTACCCTAGCGACCAAATTTTGGTAAATGATAGAGACATGGGGGTTGGTTTATTTAACTTTTAGTGGCAAGAGGAACAGTATAGTGGGTTACTGACCCCCTCCATAGCAACCTGACTTTACCATAGCAACCATATTGGAATATCACTATCCCAGCTAAGAAAAATCATTGAGACACAGGGGTGTCTACTTTGTAACTATAACCCAAAAACTCGTTTTGTCCACAAACATTGATTTTAAGCAAACATGTCGCAGATGAGGATGGTTCCCAGCAACTGAAACCCGTTTTTCCTGCATGTCATCAGGCCAAAATAACCAGGGTGTGTACACTTTCGATCCGAGTCGTTTAGAAACTTGTCATTTTGATTTAAAAAGAGTTGTTGGATGATAAATGGCATCAAGAAATCAAAAGTTCCAGGGTGTATAAACTTAATAGTGCGTGGATAGAATCTGGGAAATCAATTTTATGTACTAAATAACAGCTGGAATCTCAGCTTTTCACTCGATTTTTACAAGACTTGTGTGTTTACTTCTTTTCTTTATCTGATCGGGTTTCCCCACATTCACGAGAAGCATGAGTACTACTCAATAGTACTGGGTAAATTGCTGTGTACAGGGATTTTGAATGTCAGTCAAAAAGAAGCAGTTCAGAAGGAACATAATAGTGTTTAATAGAGCATTTTAATGAGCGCTGTGCCACTGGCTGTGCTGCAGTGAACTCGCTGGCCCTATCACTGCAGGCTGGGGCTCCACCGGTGTGCCTGTCAGTTTACATTAAAGCTTCCCTGCCACCATTAACAGACAAAAGTGCCCCCAAAATACTCAAAAATGGACAATGAAGGGACGGCTGTGAGCTCAAGAGCTCCCGGGAGCCATGAATGTCCTCCCACACTCAGGGAGTTATTAATGATGGTGCTCGGAGAAATGTACTGGGCAAGCTGTTTTGTTTTGTTGTTTTTTTATTTTATTTAGGTTATAAATGTTGATTAGCCTGCTTACACTAAAGTATTTGACATTTATGCATTTGTAAGAATGCAGTACTAATGTATAAATTGCGTGTAAATGGAACTCCGGTTTGTTTGATCTTCAAACCACATGTGCAGTTTTAACTGCAGCCAGTGTTTGCCAGCTTCCGCAGCTTGCTTTATGCTTGTAAATGGTAATGTAGTGCTAAAGGGGATTCCAGAGTCTTTCTTTGGAGTTTGCAGTCAATTTAGAAGCTGTTTTTTTTATATAATGGCTCCTCTATGTCCCATGCTGCACTGGTGCCAGGGAACTGCAACCCAGTGGCCTGTTAGCATGCGAACCCTAGCTTCAAAGCTATTGATTTGTTCTTAAAAATGAGCTCCAAAATACTTCATTACTTTAAATCGCATGGTGCACGATTGGAGCTTCTGTGGGTCGAATGATTCAAATAATATTAGAATTAATAATCCATTGATTAATAGATTATCTCCTCCACAGCTCCGTCTGCGGTGTCGATCATGCATCAGGTCAGTCGAGCTGTGGACAGTATTACATTGTCCTGGTCCCAGCCAGACCAGCCCAACGGAGTCATCTTGGACTATGAGCTACAATACTACGAGAAGGTACTAAAACAATCGTCTTTTATTTATATACCACTTTATTGTTTCATAAAGCGAAATGGCAAAATAGAATTCTTGAAATGTAATAGTGTAATACTCACTGAGAAATGAGATTTTTGGCCGTTAATGAGAAAACCATTGCATTTTGAACAAAAGCCACTAGCAATTTATTAGAGCACATATAGTGCTTGCATTCCCCCTGATAAAGGTCATTTTTATGTGATGTGGATTTGGACATCTGTACAACTATTTGTTCTTTAATGAACTTTTTTGTTGTAATAAAGAGGTATTATTTCCATTGTTAAAAAGCTTGGTTCGTACGGATTTAAAGAGGTGTTTACAGTATAAAACACAAATTCAAACATTTGATTTTTTTTTGTGGTTTTGTAACATCGTGCTTTCCTAAATACAGTGACGTACATTTAGGGGAGCCCAAGAGCTAGGGGGTAGCTGTTGTTCCTAAGAGATTGACACCATGGCTAAAAATATAATAGAATTAGTGGAGCGGCTTTTAAAACTGAAGAAAGAAAAGCAACACATCTACAAACAAGTTTTTTTTTCCATAAGATTTTTACTACTTTGCATATGTTCTTCTTTGTAGCTTCTTTTTTTAAATTATATTACACAATAATTCCACAACAACTTTGAAATTGTGTGAGAAATCCTCTTCTTAACCCTATAGACTGTTCCAAGCACCTCTTAGTTCTGCTGTGCTTTGTTATGCCCAAGAATTACAAAAAACAAGCCCTTATGACAGGTTTTCTATTCCGAAGGGCTATCCCTTATTTTCACCACTAGATGGCACTTGTGGCATAGATCTGGGGTCTATAAATGAAACTGAAAGACATTTTATCTCATTTTAAAATAAATTACCTTGAAAATGAAGCGTCATAACTCCTAGTATTCATTTATCTAATCAATTGGTGAATAATGGTGAGTCTATGGTTTTTTTTCCCTTTTCCAGCATACACACTATTAACAAGTGAAACATGTCCACACCAAGTAGCAAAGAGCTTTTAATCCTGTCAAACAAGCTCTCACCATGGGCGTCTGGTCTTTTGTCGTTTTCTGTTTCGCATTCTTCAGTTAGGCTTTAGATATAAACAATGCAGGATGTGCACGGTCACATTCAGTTTTTACAGAACCAGATGATAGAGCATTTTCAGTACTGATCTGTAGCATATTTAGTTAGTCAAATTCTGCTCTTTCTGTGAATATTTTATAAGTAACCTCAAATGTTACCTGCTCTTGGAACATCAGACCTGCTCTACATTCTCTGCCATTCAACGGTGCTCTGGGAGTATGGGATTCGGGTTCCTTTGGTCCTTTGTTAGCAAAGCTGCCAATAAGTCAGACCTGTTCCCAGTGTATGCTGGCCTCCGGAAGGACACGGATTTCTAGGTGTAGTGTCCAGTTTGAGGACTGTGTGATTTCATCTCTGCTTTTAGCAGATGGTATGGTCATGTTGGCTTCAATTAACCAGGACCTCCTGTGTGCATCGGGTTGGTTTGAAGCCCAATTCAAAACGGCTGGGTGGAGAATCTGCACCTCCAAATCCAAGGCCATAGTTCATAGTGGAAAAAGATTGAATGCTGCCTTCGTGCTGGTAGAGTAATCCTGCACCAATGTGGAAGAATATCTTGGGATGTTGTTCACAAGTAAGGGGACAATGGAATAAGAGACTGACAGATGCATTGGTGCA
The DNA here is from genome assembly GCA_007224835.1 of Danionella cerebrum. Classification (NCBI taxonomy): domain Eukaryota; kingdom Metazoa; phylum Chordata; class Actinopteri; order Cypriniformes; family Danionidae; genus Danionella; species Danionella cerebrum. Next base: position 538,140 of record SRMA01026163.1, read on the forward strand.
GTAATGGAGTTAAGAGTAAAGCCGCTGCTGCTCTGTATTGAGAGAAGCCAGCTGAGGTGGCTCAGGATGCCTCCTGGAATCTGTCCGGGAGACATTAGAGAGACTAGGTCCCCTAGGATGAGCTGGAGGTGGTGTTCAGGGAGAGGGGCATCTGGGCATCCCTGTTTAGGCTGCTCCAAAAATTTGAGTTTAATTCCTTTTTGTTGTGTGTGCTTGGGTTCAAATGTAGAACGAGGCCGAGGCCAACTCGTCTTTGCTGCGGAGTCAGACTAATACAGCTGTAATCCGGGGGCTGAAGCCGGGGACCATCTATGTCTTCCAGGTTCGGGCACGAACTGTTGCTGGCTTTGGACGTTTCAGTGGGAAAATGTACTTCCAGACAATGACTGAAGGTATTTCTGACCGTTCTTCTACTGTTACCTGTTCCTTGAGAAATTACGCCGCCTGTATTTTACAAAGCAGTGATTGCATTGGTTTAACCTCAGTCACTTTGTGCCAATGGCAGCACCAGAAAGATGAGCATGTTGCCAAGCAACTTCATACTCCCAAAATGAAAGTATCCATGCTCACTTTAACACTTGGAGACCATTCAAACTAAGCAGTGTTTTGCTCATTTTACATTTAGTTATCTTTAGTCTCGCATCTCTGCAAAAAAAAAAAAGAAACTGACTCTGGATAACTAAACAAAATGGTTCTTTTTTGTATTTTTGTACTGTTCAGAGGAAATCAGCTGCATGACAAGACAACTCAGGAATAGAAATGTACATTTTACACTTGGCATTAGTAACGTATGAAAGTGGTTTGGCTGTTTTTATCTGGATTAATATTTTAACTAGAACAGTAGCGTGGCAACATTGCACTGTTAACCCCAAAAAGTGGACACCACTCAAAACTTTAGTTTTAACTGGTCGCCTTTAAGTAAACTGTACTCAATGTTGGTTTATATAAATGTTTTGTTTCCACTGGTTTAGCACAAACATGGCTGGCAGAGGTAGTTATTTATTTAGTTGTAGCCATACACCATTATTTAACCCATATAAAAGCTAATTATGGGGCAGATTTATGTGTTGTTTTTTTTTATTATGTGAACTCTATGTTAATATGTTCTCTTTTTCTCAGTTTACAACTGTGTAATATTTCAGTTTTGCCATTTATTTCCTTTTGATTAATTACTATTTTTTTTGTTTACACTCGCCAGCCAACCCAAATTTAAAATCAGCCAATCCAAAGAATGGGAAAGAAACCAAAGAATGGGAAAGGAACGGGTTTACTTTGATTTGGTCATTGCTGATCTGAGTATTTCAGAAAATGCTGATCTACGGGGATTTTCGTGCACAACCATCTCTATGGTTTACAGAGAATGGTCGAAAAAAAGGAAATAGAGTTCCCTGTTCTCAAAATGGCCTCCACAGTCACCAGATCTCATCATGGATGTGCAGCCGACTAATCTGCAGTGTCAATAAGGAGCAATCTTTCTGAGGAATATTTCCAGTACCTTGTAGAATCTATGCCACGAAGGCAAAAGGGGACCAGCCCCATACTAGCAAGGTGTACCTAATAAAGTGGCCAGTTGAGTGTATGGATACCTTCAACTTTCAAACCTCAGTCTTTTATCTATTTATATTTTTCCAAAGTCTAAACGCCAAAATCCATGTTAAATTCATTGGAAAACATTCACTTTCTGCAATCAGGTCTGCAGGACTTTTTGTGCAAAAAGTAAAGAAAGTTTGGTATCTCCGAATGAAACTGATGTGCTGTGGTGTTCACTTGCAGAGGAGTATAACTCCAGTCTGCAAGAGAAGCTGCCGCTCATTATTGGCTCCGCTGCTGCTGGGGTTGTTTTCCTCATCGCTGTGGTGGTGCTCATTATTGTCTGCAACCGGTGAGTCTGGTCCCGGATAGATCAGATCAGATAGTTTACATTTGATTTATCTTCTAATAGCATGAATCTATTTCTTCTTTTCACTCTCTCTTTTCCTACGCGCCTAGGAGAGGCAGTGACAGAACGGACTCTGAGTACACCGACAAGCTTCAGCATTACACCAGTGGCCACAGTGAGCAAACCTTTGTGTGACTTTTACAATATTTTCTTGATCCCTTTGGAGCTTAAATAAATGAATGTAATGTTTCCTTATTTGACAGTCAGTAAGCATGATGTAGACAGTATTACCAACCTGTTTTTGCACTTTTCAGCTCAAACTTCATCCTTTAGTTGCCATAGCTTATAGTTTAATGCTAGAACACTGCAGTACATGGGTTAAGACGATCAAAAATGAAAACTCTGCTAGCATGAAGCTGTGTTTTGGGACATGCTAGCTGGTTTAAGATGCTTGAGGGTGGATTGCATAAATCACCTCGTTTGCGGTGTGTGCTAATGTGATTAGCTTGAAAAATCATTTTTTCCAAACAAAAAGTACTAAAATTAACAAAAATGCATAAAATTATGAATGAAAAACTATTGTGTTTTTGAGGATGTTTTCAGCCGCTTCGAGGTGACTTTGGGTCTAATTTTGATCCTACGTTTTTCTCTGTTTGAGACAAATGAATGATTTTATTTTTGCACTCATTTTGAGGATCTGCTACCTTTCACTACCCTTTCACGGTTTTAAATAGGGCTGGCCGATATGCCGGAAAACTATTTCACGATATTAGTCGTTCGTATCGGTCGATATCGATAATTACTAGGGGTGTAACGGTTCACGGGGATGTATTGAACCGTTTCGGTGCGGCCTGTTCGGTTCGGTACACTTGCGTACCGTTTCGGTATATTTTTTTAATTAATTAATATACATTTATTATTAGCGTGATATTAAGCGCAACGGAACAATGTTTCTAGGTTTCCACACGGACGCTTTTGAGTGACGCACAGTAGCGCTGCACGGGTAGCTGTGAGAAATGGCAACAGCGAAAGAGAAGCCAGAGCTTGAAGACCCTCCCACCTCACTACGGTCTCGTGTTTGGGAACACTTTGGCTTCTCTGTTAAAATACATAACGGGGATAGACGAGTGGATAAATTTAAAGTTGTATGCCGACATTGTTCCACGGAGATCGGGCAGGCAACACATCTAACATTTTCTACTGCTGGAGATATTATAACCAGATCTATGCTCTCTTCAGAAAATGTGGATGGGTTCATCTTTTTAGCCAAAAACTTGAATAGTTAGTTTTGTTGATATACAAGTTGAAGCTGTTGCTAGTGTTAAAAGTTTTCAGGTCCTAACTAGTTGCAGTATTTAATTTTTTATTTATAAATGTGTATTTCTTTATAAAGAGTGCAATTTATTTAAAATATCACCCAAATGTGTCACTTTTATTTATTTTGTGCACGAATTCTATTGTGTATTGGCAGCTTTTCAAAATAAAGATTATGTAAGTTCTTTTTGTTTTGTACCGAAAATTAACCGAACCGAACTCTCCAAGACACTGTACCAAACCGAATACGGTTTTAGCGTACCGTTACACATTTTTAATTTAAAATAAGTTCCAGGAGAAAAATAGATTTACATTTAAACGTTTTATTATAAACGTTACCTTCCTCTGGTAATAAATGGAACAACCATGGAAAATAATCAAAATGAACCCTTAACAATTATTTCGTAAGATTTCACAAAGATATGGCAAAACCAAAATGATACTGTTACACGATTGGCACTCCACAGAGCCAATGCCTTTTTCAATGCAACCACACATGCCTCAAACCTGTGACATAGAGCTTATCTTCCGACAAAGAATAAAAAATATTGAACGTTTTATCAAACTCATTTTTTATTGATATCGATCACGAGTTGCAATACATATCGTTTGATCGGCCACCCCCCAGTTGTTAAAAGCCACTAACAATAAACGGCTGTAAAATTCAGATACATTTTTTTTTGCATAATTTTTTTTTCAAATCCAGGAATTTAACAATTTCATTGCCAAGATGTCACTGATTTAAAAAAACAAAACCCAACTTTTTGGTTGAATTTTATTTTTTTGCCAGGATTTTTATTCTTTTGCCAATTTATGTCAAATATTAGTAGCAACATTAATGGCTTTTTAGTTTTTGTGTAGCACCAGATTTAATTTTTTGGGCTATTTTGACCCAATTGACTTAATACCCAATAATTATAATTCTTGTTCTTGTGTGCTCAGATTGAGTTGATTTCAACTAGCTAGTAGTCCGTAGCATAACTGGGTAACCTACTACTAAAGTAATACAGTAATGTAAAGAGGACATTGAAAAAAAATAAATAATAAATAAAAAACACTGTTACTTGAGGCAGATATTTGAATTGAACCATAAATTCTTTTTTCTTCACCAATTTTTAAGCAAGCTCCACAGCAAATAGAGTCCGCAGACTGCCTAGTGTCCACAAATGACAAACAGTGCACCATTCTGCCTTGTTTCTATGTGTACTCTTGACAAATCATAGCTGTATTATTAAATATGGTTAGATCATATTTATTTACATCTTTGCTGCAGCTCATGTTTCTTTTTCCAAGTGTCTCCAGGAATGAAGATCTACATTGATCCTTTTACGTATGAGGATCCCAATGAGGCAGTGCGTGAATTCGCCAAAGAAATAGACGTGGCCTGTGTGAAAATTGAACAAGTCATTGGTGCAGGTGATCACGATCTCTACGGTGTTGAATTCTTACCAATGTTATTGAGCTCGTCGTTCAGTTGAATGGCAAAGCTGAAAGTAACATATGGGTTAACCTTCTAGGTGAGTTTGGAGAGGTTTGCAGTGGTAATCTCAGGCTTCCTGGAAAGAGAGAATCTCTGGTGGCCATCAAGACTCTAAAAACCGGCTACACAGACAAGCAGCGGCGAGACTTTCTGAGCGAAGCCAGCATCATGGGGCAGTTCGACCATCCAAATATCATCCATCTGGAGGGTGTGGTTACTAAGAGCACGCCTGTAATGATCATCACTGAATTTATGGAAAACGGGTCACTTGACTCATTCCTGAGAGTAGGTTCCTTCTGCAGAAACATTCTGAGCATTTTTACACTGTCTTGACTCTACTGACACCTTGTGGTGCAACGCCATCATCACACAAAACCTTTTAAATATCAGCGCTGGTTAGAAACACACATTATTCACTTATGTTTTCTGTATTTAATACAAAACTTTCAGGGCTTTTATTTTTTTTATTATGAATTTCCTCGCACCATCATTGGTGGAATTCCGTCTGTGGTTGCCACATGTCCTTTAAAATACAGAAGCATCCGGTATTTGATCAAGAATTTAGCTGCTCCTAAATCGATACAGGAATAAATATTGTTTTATTTCAAATGTTTTACCGTTGTATTCGTTTTTATTTTTTCATAAAGAACAAATAACATTTATGCATTTCCCAGATGCTTTTATCCAAAGTGACTTACATTTCGTGTTACGATGCATAACTTGCAAGGTAATTCATATTTAAACAAGATAAAATGCATAATTCCTCTAAGTTTTGTTTTAAAGACCTCAAATCTGTGCCATTAGTGCCATCTAGTTGTGAAAAGAAGGGATAACATGTTGCCATAGAAAAACTGTTAAAAGGGCTCGTTTTTTATATAATTCCTGCACAAAACAAAGCACAATGGAGCAAAAAGGGTTTAGAGAGAATGACATACTTTTCACATTGTTTTGACCTTGTATTTGCTTTTTTGGTGTATTTATTAATTTTTATTTTGTCTCCACGTGTTAGATTTTTGATACAACACATAAAACTTGTTTGTGGTGAATTTTTAAGAATTTGTTGTAAAAAAGACTAGATTTACTACTCTGAATTTTACTTTTTGAAAAATTGCAGGTTTGTTGTGGAGTTATTTTGTAATGCAATGAAAAAATATTTGTAAAAAAAGAAGCTTGGGTTGCGCTATAAAAAATGATATTAAGCACTGGCACACAAAAAAAAGATTTATAGCATATTGTAAAGTAGTAAAAAAAGGGCTCAGACTTCTAAGGGTTAATGTTCCCTTTGTCACTATAAGTTCCATAAGCCAACCCACATGTTGTGGCCAAATATGAACCTGGGGTTCAAATACTTTTGCACAGTAGTTGTATGTTCTTCCACAGATCCACTCCTGTGGTCTGTTTGTAGTTTCTACGAGATTCTCAGTTTGAGCAAAGTTCGACCCCATGCTAATTCAAAGGAAAATTTCCCAGGATTCTCGGCCATTTCACAGAATAATTGTAGTGGTACCAGTCTGAAACCAAAGTAGATTGAACGGTGTTGGAAGAGATGCACTTAGAATTTTTTGTCCAAAACAAAAAGATAACTTTCAAGATGATCTGCTACTCATTCGTTGATATTTCTGTGTGATGCTCTATTGGTTTTTCGAGGAAAAAAATTCTTGTCAATAATTTGGCGCCCTGTGTGTTTGTCTTTTAGCAAAACGATGGACAATTCACCGTCATTCAGCTGGTGGGCATGTTGCGTGGCATTGCAGCGGGCATGAAGTACCTCTGTGACATGAACTACGTGCATCGCGACCTGGCTGCCCGCAACATCCTGGTTAACAGCAATCTAGTCTGCAAAGTGTCTGACTTTGGGCTTTCTCGCTTCCTGGAAGACGACACGTCAGATCCTACGTACACAAGTGCCCTGGTTAGTGTGTGTTTAGGGAGCTTCGTCCAAAAAGTACGGATTCTTAACCAAAGTCATTGTCTAAACAGGGAGGGAAAATTCCAATTAGATGGACCGCTCCAGAAGCTATTCAATACAGGAAGTTCACATCCTCAAGCGATGTTTGGAGCTATGGCATCGTAATGTGGGAGGTCATGTCCTATGGGGAGCGGCCGTACTGGGACATGAGTAATCAAGATGTACAGAATTAAATCCATTCTTTTAATCTGTGACCTCGTGAGGACTAAATATCCCATAATCGTTCATTTCTCTTCCTATCACCACAGGTAATAAATGCTATTGAGCAGGATTACAGGTTACCTCCTCCCATGGACTGTCCGAATGCGCTGCACCAGCTGATGTTGGACTGTTGGCAGAAAGACAGAAACAACCGTCCCAAATTCAGTCAGATTGTTAACAATCTGGACAAGATGATCCGAAACCCTGGCAGTCTGAAGGCCACCACCCCTCTCTCTTCAGGGTAAGGTGGTCATCTTATCAAATAAGTGATTGAGATTAATGCTTTTAAACTTTTTCAAGGTACAAAGATTACATCAAGTCTATTTTAGTTGTCGACTTCTCTTTGACCTCCTGAGCCCGCGGATGTGATTGCAAATGTTTGATCAGAAACTCAAAAAAATGTGTCAAACTGTGATTACTGGAGCTGCTGATGATGCCACCAGCACACTGAAGGGAGATGTTACCATGGCAATTGTGTAAGTAGGGTTGTGGTGGGACCCCATGGACAACTAAAACTACATGCCATTTTTTTGTCAATGTCACGAGTAAGATAAATCAAACCCCATGTCTCTATGAATTTCCTAAGTTGTGATAGAGATATGCAAAATTGGTTGCTATGGTAAACAATCTGGTTGCTATGGAGGGGTCATTTACATAATGTTTTTCATGTACATCTGAATAAAATGGACCAACTCCCATGTCTTTATGAATTTCCTAAGTTGCGATAGAGATATGCAAAATTGGTTGCTATGGTAAACAATCTGGTTGCTATGGAGGGGTCATTTACATAATGTTTTTCATGTACATCTGAATAAAATGGACCAACCCTCATGTCTCTATGAATTTCCTAAGTTGCGATAGAGATATGCAAAATTGGTTGCTATGGTAAACGATCTGGTTGCTATGGAGGGGTCATTTACATAATAATGTTTTTCATGTACATCTGAATAAAATGGACCAACTCCCATATCTCTATGATTTTCCAAAGCTGAGATCAAGTTCCAAGAACGTGGTTGCTAGGGTAAACAGTTGGTTGCTAAGGAGTGTCAAGACCGCCTGGAATGGTAGCAAAGAATTTTTTTTTTGTGTGATAAATGTCACATTAATTCTCTGTGTTTGCTAGCATACACCTACCTCTGCTGGACCGCAGCGCACCAGACTTCTCCAGCTTCAGCACAGTAGATGACTGGCTGGATGCCATCAAAATGGCCCAGTACAAGGAGAACTTCGCCAATGAAAACCTCACAACCTTTGAAGCCGTTTCACAGATGACAATGGAGTATGTATTTGCTATCTTCCACTACTTTCAGCAGATGCTGCAGTAGTCAGATTCTATTGCTATAAAACTGATTGATCTGCTTTGGGACATTTCTCGATGGAGCCACAATGAATATTTTCTCTGTTTATCCATGTAGTGATATCGTGAGGGTAGGCGTGACTCTAGCAGGCCACCAGAAGAAGATCTTCAATAGCATTCAGATGATGAGAGCCCAACTGAATCAAATCCAGTCAGTGGAGGTCTGAATGGAGACAGAGGGGTGTTTGTAAACTAGACCCGTGGAGAAAGATGCCCAGCCACTGTCACTTTCTGTCCGGACGAGGAAGAGGCGGTCCACGCTAGACCACACCGGTCCCGGTACAGCACCAGCACACTGAAGGCCAGCTGACGTCTTTCCAAAAGGCCAAAACAAGGACCAGGCTTCATTCTCACTGCACTAACTGTACGTGATCTTTTCTGATTCAGATTATTCTTGTATTTTATGCTCTATGCAGAAATTTGTATGGAAACCTTTCGAGGGATGGAGGTCTTTAAATTAGGCATGAGACATGACTTCAGCCACTTGATATGATATGAGCCAAAACAATTTGATAAGGTGTCATTAAAAAGTGTCACAATACCCCAGAACACTTTTTTTTAAGATAAAGGGGTTTATTTTCCATTTTTTTAAGGTTATTTTGTCACTTCCTGTTTTAAAAGCAAAGCTTTATATCAGTGCTCGTCATGGAGCTCCTAAGATGATGAGACGTCATATGGTCTGTTAATATTCATGAGAAACAGCTGAGAATTATCCAATCACTGAGTTCTTTTGTGAATTCGTAAAAATGGAAAAAATTTCAACATACTTTGATTTGATTGTGCTCCCGCTGTTAACAATGATCACCAGAGAGCGTAATCAAAGACCACAACACCCTAAAATACCTTTCTGAGATATTAACATGTGTACATTGATCTCTGTCTGCGGAAGACGTTAACCTGTACAATTTACTTTATTTTAAACAACAAACGGGTGAATTTTAAAAGGAAATACGAAAATCTGTAAATACAAAAGCATTGAGTTATTTCCTGCTCGACAAAAAGCATATAGCGTCCTGGAAATTCAACTGAGCTTGACACGTGACCCCCGATGTGCGCTGGAGATCACCTTTCCCCCCGAAGGTAATAATCGGGCAGGAAAATTAATTAATTTTGCCTTATTTCGGGCCCATAATATCTGCAGCTGTTTGATTGTGCTCTGACTGTTGACAATGATCACCAGAGACTGTAAAGTTGTGACCAAATCATCCATTTCTACTCTGTTCTCTAAAGTCATTGAATTACACGAGAGAAAAAATTAGTTTAGTACACAACTATTGTTGCCCAAAGCCCATCTCATTATTTTACGACTGACCACACCCCCTTTCCAAAAGCGAGGTGTGAGAAACCTGCATTGAATTCTGTGTGTTGTAGCCCAGAAGCATCTGAGCAATCCTCCACATCTGCTCTGCTCTCGGAAACACAAACTTTGTGGAATTATGTGCGAGAGAAAATGAGCAGTGGTTAATATCCATCTTTTTTGGTCACGCCCCTTTTCCCCAGAGTTTTACACAGCTTAGGGGCAAAAGCACCCTGCGGAGTCTCAGGGGTGTTGTGACTCTTTACATTTAAGTAAATGACACACGGTGATGTTAGAAGTTTTTCTGTAGCTTTCATGTTTGGAATAATCTGTGTATTTCCAGATGTTTCAAGTTAAGAGACACGCCCATCCTCTGGCTCGCCCTCTTTGATGTATCTTGTCTGTTATCCACACAAGACATTGATCTGCATTGTAAACACACTTGTTAAACACAAAAAAACAAGCATTAATGACACTCTTTTATGGTGAAAACTATTATGGTGCTGGCATTTCAGCAAAACAAATCCAACTTTGTGAATAACTGATCAAAAAACAGTATTTGGGTTTTTTTTGTACAAAGTTTCTTCATGTTTTTTTATTTATTTGTTTTTTACTTTTAAGCAGCAATGCTTTCACTCACAGAAGTGTTATATTGCAGATGTTCTTGTCACATATCACAGGCGTGTGACCTGGGGGGTATTCCAGAAAGCTTGGTTAACTTACCATATGATAAATCATAACCTCTGGGTTGATTTACCCTAAACAGGCATACCATGAGTATGTCGGTTCCAAAACACCTGAGAAGAGTAAGTTTAATCAACCTCCAACTGGTTACCCAGAGTTAATGCGCGTGCACGGTGCATATATAAAGACATTTTCAATGGATCGCCGATTTCACGAGTCACCATGGAAAGTCAAAGCGAAAAAAAGAGAGCGGCGTAAATCACAGAGGCGGAGTTGGGGGTTTTAATGCACGCTTATGAGGAGTTTAAGCCAATAATATTAAAAAGAAGCAATGCAGCTGCATCAGCTAAAGCAAGAGAGTTGGCTTGGCAAAAAATAACGGACAGAGTAAATGCGTGAGTGTATTAAATTACAAATTTGGTATTGGCTCCCGTTTTATTATAATACAAAATAATGAAGTATGACTTATACAGCCTTTTGAATATGTTATATCACTACGAAAATAATTAATACATGTTTAGATATACATAATATGACTAAATATTAAATATGCGTCATAGATTTTACTACAAAGGACAAACCTGCCATTCTGTGGAATTCGTCTTTAATAACAAGCAGAGGTTTATGGCCAGGGAACTGTACAAACGTGGGTAAGAACTGTTTAAGTGCCAGACATACTGTACGAACGGCTCTACACACAGTTGCCTTTCTCACATGCTCTGAATCGCCCACACTGTACAAAAAATGTCCAGACGCAAAAAACCTAAGTGCTATGCACAGAATGTTTTCTGTGCTAAGCGCAGAACCGCGGTTTGTCACATTCGCGATATGCGGTTTTAAAAGACGTGTTAAATAAACTAACGAATCTTTTGAAAAAACGATAACGCTCTTTCAAATATTCATTAGGGTATGCAAACACATCAATACGCGGTCTTATAACCCTCTCCCGACGAAAAAAAAACCTCGTATAATTTGTGCTTCTACTTCCACAGGATCCTTATCAAAAGGGCACGCCATGCTCACCAACCTTCTGAAACGAAGTTACACTGAAACATAACCTGCTCCTGAGCAGGTTATCTTCAGAGAGTCAGTTGCTATGGTTACATACATACCCAGAAAGTTACCTCCGTTTTTGGAACCGAAAGTTGAGGTTATCCACGAACTTACCCTTAAACATACCCAGGTATGTCACATAACCTGCTTTCTGGAATACCCCCCTGGTCTCCTCACAGAGCATGCTAACAGAGGTTACGTTCCTTTTCATTTCTACATTTTGTGTTCCTTTTGTGTACATTTTTATCCAGTGTCATCGTTTTTTAATTTCCTTTTTTATATTTTGACAGTTTGCAAACATTGTAAACATGTGTATATATGGAATTTCAAAAACAAAACAGGACCATGTTTTTAAAGAGAGAGAAGGAGGATTTTGACAGTGTTGGCAAAAAAATAGCAAGCTCTCAATACTTGAAATTGGTTCCTACACAACAAAAGTTGAGTGTTTATTTAACTCCCACTGAGTTTTTGTGGGTTTTTAGAGTGAAACAGATTTAGAATGGTTAAAGCCCCTCCCACTGAATGTGGAGCCTCTCCCACTGAACCTGCAGCCCCACCCACAACATATTGAATTGTGTTGTCTCATTGGTTAGGGAGTACAACCAATGAGACAACATGTGGGCGGGGCTCTGCATTCAGTGGGTGTGGCTTAATCCATTCTGCATCTCAAAACGGGTAGTTTATTACTGAAAATGAGAATAAAAAATGATCTGAGGACATGTTAACGTTGAATTTTATTGCAAAAATTTTATAATTTGACTTGAAATAGATTAAATAATATTGGGGAGGAGTGTTTTGGTTTAAGAAACAATTGTTCTTATTTTTAGAACCAGTATTAGTCACAGTATTGACACACGATTTCTTTTCAAATGGTTGTGCTTCCTTTTAATTTTTGACTGGTCTTCCAGGTTGAAAGTCCTTCATTTGTACATAGATCTAAATCTTTAAAAATGCTCTTTTTTTGTTGAAACCTTTTGTGTATAATTCTTCTGTTAGACTTCTCTGACAAAAGCACTGACTTCCACAATCAAGTCGTTTTAATAATACTGTTGTGTGCCATAATATTTCATGAAAATATCTATATTGTGGAATTTAAACATTTTACATTTGAATATATTTGGGAATAGTGTTTTGTTACCAAAATGTTTCATATTGCAAAATATTAATCTAATTTATTTAAAAAATTCTGTGGCGTCAAGGTCATGTAGGGAATCTAAAATTGCCTCAGTGGAATCTTTCATTTTTGTCCACCAATCATTGTCTACTGTAACGTATGACGGACAGAACAGATATTAAAGAGGTTGTAAGACAGGAATGTACATATGTTAATAGATGAGAAAACACCTGTATATTGTTTTTACTGTTATGAGCAGAAGTGCTTCATTTGCTCTTCACCTTCTGTTTGATGGAATACCCATTCCTTTGTGAAGTTATGGCTATGGATTTGCTCATCTGTAGTGGTACAGTGGCATACACACACATTTGTTGGTATAAAACATCATACACAACCATACTCTCTGCCATAACCACTGTGAGTGAAGCAGGAGGCTTTGGATTTTGCATTTACTGTAACCCCGTGAATGATGTTACAGTTGTTGCTTTTGTTTTATTTTCTATGAAAGAACATTTGTGGCAAATGTTATGTTTTTCTTCAATAAAATATGGATTAAGGTCTTGTGTCCTGGTTTATAGGGTTTTCATGTTGATTGCTATGTTTGGGGTGTAGTACTGCTGTAGACCACAAGAGGGAGTTAAGAGCTATAAAATGACTGGCGGGTGAAGCCCAAACATTGCCCTTATGAAAGATAAAAAAATTCATTGTTTCATAGTTGTCACATTATAAAATAAATAAACAGCAATCTTCTAGTTACCATTCGTATTTTGTGTTTCGTATAGTGTTTTCTTTTCGATTCATTAACTTTGTATAGCGTTTATAGCGTTTTCTTATGTAAGAAGAAAAAAATTATTAGAAATATTTCAGGAAAGATACATGTAAACATACGACTTTGCAAAGTAAAAAAAATAATTGTATACAACTAGTCAAAAATAGATCAATAAACATGAGGCGGGTCGTGGACGTAACGAAGATACCTGATTAGCTGAAGGTTTTAACGGGTCAAAGGTTGATCTCGAGAAACCACGCCCTCATTCTGCACGTCAATGATTTAGGCCAAATATAACGTAAACAATTGAGTGTTAAAAAAAGCGAGAAATTCACCCCCTCAGGTTTTATCAACATGTTTTTCTTTAGCTGGAAAGTTGGGACTTTTAATACGCGTTCTAACGATTTATCCTACCTTATCGGACTTTCCAACTATAACGCAAAATGATAGATATAACTATCACACAAACATGAAAAAAGAACTCCATACTAAAAGTTGATTTGTCTGATAGCCTGATTTTGGCTGCGCATGCGCAATTGGAATAAGAAGGACGGATCCACGGGCAGGATGAATTTATGGAAGCTAGCCTCTGGCGGTCAATTGATGAACTGCAGGATACTTCACTTCCTACACGCACCACGAGGGTAAGCAGGGTGTCAACGGTTTTGAAGTTTATTCACAGTATTTCGTAAAAAGTGTCAAATAGTCGTTGCTCTTAATGAAGAGAAGAGTGGCAGTGAGAGACTCAAGGGTTTCTTGTTTGAAAGCACATTTCAAATCCCTTGTTGCTTAATTTGTATGGCTTCCTGGACAGATACTTTGGTAAAGAAAAAAATGTATGAAAAGTTCAAGCAATGTTTATTTCCTTACAGACATTTGGAACATCATACCTGTCATCTACACTGGATGTCATCTACTAATGTATTTTTAAATAGAATTGTCATATTTGAAAGGGAAGCAATGACTTGGCCCAGTTTTGTTGATCCTTGCTAGTCAGGACACTGGTGCAGTGAACTCTTGTGTCCTAGTTTCTACAGAGACGTTCATGTTTTGTGACCATTGGTCCTTTTTCCAACTGAAATTATTTTGTTTTATGCAGCATTGGGTTTGTTGGTGAAGAATCCAGGATCACATCCCAGCATGCACCTGGAAAAAATGTGTCACAACGTCCTCAGATAAGGGTGACAGGTGCTCTTTTAAGGGGCCTGCCTTGCTAAGTGTACATGGGGCATCACATGCAGCTCATGTTTCTCTTTTAAAGAGCATGGTGAGAGAGTTCTGCCTTCAATAAGCCCTAGCTATTCTTTACAATGCTACTTTTAAAAATGCACAGTATCATCTCATCCCCGACATGTTATCATTTGTTTATTTTCATGCATTCGAGCAGCATTAGATCACAGTACTAAACATAATCTTTCGTTTCTTCCTTTTCCTGTTGAGACCAATCCATTACCCAGCACTGTCAACCAGTGTGTTGCTCATGATATTTATCATTTATTAATGTGGCAGACTTGTGTGAATGGAAAATCTCCACGGCTTTGACACTTCCAAACACCACACTGAGAAGATATCACTGTCTTTTGCTCTAATGATGCTGACATTTGTGTCTTCTCCGGATATGCACAAGAAGTGACATTTCTGAAGAGCTGGTGTTATATACATGCAGTGGTGTGCAAAAGTTTTCATGATTTTCCTTACTTATTGGATGTCTGGATACGAGATGTCATATATGCCACAAACATTTGAGAAGTGAGTTATATGATTTATGGGAAGTGTGCAAAAATTATTTAAACAAAGTATATTTAGGCACCACACTTTTTGCATTCTCGTTTTGCAGAAACAACAGCCTCCAAACGCTTTCCATATCTTCCGATTAGAGTTTAGATTCCGTCCATCTTTAGTTTACGAACCATCTTCAGTTCAGTCAGGTTTGATCATTTCCGAGAATGGACAGCCACAAATTGGCCTTGGGATTGAGACGACCATTCCAGAACGTTCAAAAACTTTCATCTATTTTGGGCAGGGTTTAGTGTCGTTGTCTTGTTGAAAGATCCAGTCTCGACACAAGTGCAAATTTGTCACAGATTTCTGCAGAATCTGTGCGACCCACAACTGTAACAAGATTGAATAACACAACATGATGGAACCACCACCTAATTTTACTGTAGGTAGCAAGTCTTGTAGGTCTTTGGAGCTGGTCTGTGGGTTGTACGTGACTGTTCTCACCATCCTTCGCCTCTGCTTATCTGAGATATTTCTTGGTTTTCCACTTCGGGCCTTGACTAGGTCTTTCATTTCCACACAATGCTCCTCAGAGTTGAAACTAAGAGCTAAGAGTTATTTTGAGGCTCTTACTCATTATAGAAGAGGAGAAACACATTGGCCTCCTTTAAATATTTTCTCATGATTGGATTTACCTTTGCATGGAGGTCAAGAGTCACTGATGGTGATGTGCCGTTCTTTGTAATGAACTAGAAGAGCCGATTCCCATCAGGAAAACCCGATTCTTCTGACGTAAGTAGGGCTGGAGCTTCATTTAGGAACACCATGCAACTAATCTCATGGGAAGTTACCATTAACTGTAAAAAGGCGCATGCTTTAAAGATAGCGAGTGTAGTGGTACAGACCAGATACACAGAGCGACAGAGAGAGGCGTTGTAGATCCATTCAGAGAAAATGAAAAAAAATAGTTAAAACTAAGAAAAAGCAGCATCTGGGAACATTTGGGTGGTGTTAGAGCAAAGCAGATGGATTATTTGATTTGTTTGCTGTGGCTGTGTTCAATTAAAATTGTGTTAAAATGTGAAACAATAATAAATTTGTATTTTTAATGAAAAAATAAGGGATATAAAAGTTGCTTAGCAATACTCAAACATTCAGAATTGATAAATTGGGCTAAAACAGAAGGTTCTGAACTTCTGAGTGATGCTAACTAAAGAGCCATTTGGTAGCCATCTCTTTTAAGGGTGCCAAGCTTCCCATCACTAGTCACCGAGGTTACCAATCCAGTTTTGAGTTCGGATAAGACAAGGGTGCCTCAATTTGTGCACATGCCTAATTCAGTGTAAACATCTCTTGCACATTTTCCAAGGAAAATTCAAGTCTCTTATCCAGACAAGCAATGATTTCTAAAGGAAAATCGTGAACATTTATAGGGGTGCCAAAACTTGTGGAACAAGTGAATAAATGAAAGCCGTTTTTGATTGAAGCGCAACAGCGAAATCAAGACTGTAAAATGTGTAAAATATCTGCTGTGTGTTTCTCCGGTGTTTGGGATGTAGGAATAAGGCTATTTGTGACCACAGCATGTGTTCCGTTTGCTTGGAGACTTGGAGACAGCAGCACAGGAGTAAACATTCATTCAGAGCACAGAGAGGCACAAAAAACAACAGCTGGAGAAGCCTAATGACTGCTTTCGAGAGCAGAGCACCGGTTTCTTTATGTAACATTTGGACCTTTCTAGACTTTTTGTAGTGGGGTTGTAACTCCAGAATTAGCAGGCAATGATCTTCTCGACAGGTTTTTGTAGGGTGTATGCAACCGCCCCATGATCGTCACATGCATCACCATGGCGATGGTGCCAGATGCACAAATGCTGCTTGGGTCAAATGGTCTACTAGCGTCTCGATTTAGCTTGGGTCCCTTTGGTAGAAGAGGCGCGTGAATCGACATAGGATTCAGCACGTGCTGTGTATTTTAATAAGGGATCCAGGAATCACTCCCGAACATGGGTAACACCTCCCCTTCCATCGTCATACCCCCCCCTCCCCTCATCACGCGCCTGACGCTTCACAGTCTCTCGTCTCTGTTTACCTCTCCTCTAATCCCTCATCTCTCTCTCTCTCTCTCTCTTCCCCACCTTCTGTCGACCACTGTCTCTCCTCCCCTTTCATGCTCCAAGCCAGCAGTCTGCCACACGACCCACACTGCCTGCTACATGATCTCCTCGAAAACAGAGCTCTGGGTCTTTGTAGACGCGTGCTGCTGCTCGAGGCTTTGTAGACAAGGAAAGATGTCTTCTCGACAATCCTGACTCCCGTCATCTTCAGATGCACCCCCGTACCCTTTCCTAACACCTCATCCCCAGACCCTTTTCCCCATCCCCTCTCCTCTCTCCCTCTCCTATCTTAATCCCCCCAAATCTCCCCTTCACATCCCAGCCTCTTGACAATGTTCTCATGTGTTCACTGGCTTCAGCCTTTCCTTGCCTTGCTGTCCTCTGCCTTGTTAACTTGCGGATACAACTGTCCATCCAGCTGTTCGTGTCCGGATCACCACACTGTGGACTGCACAGGTCAAGGGCTCACCCGACTTCCAGACTCCATTCCTTTGGACGTACGGAGACTCCTCCTGTCCAACAACTGGATTCCCTGGATCCCTTCTGATTTCCTGGTTCTTTACAGTGATTTGGTCTACCTGGATCTGAGGAATAACTCTCTTTCTAGACTGGAGCCAGGGACACTGAGCACGTCCTCCAGACTGGTTTACCTGGACTTAGGAAGCAATAACTTGACGGAGATCCCCTCTGGAACTTTCGGGGAGTCTCGGAGTCTAATCAAGCTACGGCTCGGGAACAATCCATTTTTGAATATGGTCAGTAAGGACGCGTTTTCAGGCCTCACGTCCTTGCGGGAACTTGAGCTGGAGAGGAATGCCCTCTCTGGAATGGACGTCGGGGTGCTGAGCCAGTTGCCTTCCTTGCGGCTGATACGCCTGGAAGGAAACCCCTGGGTCTGCAACTGCAACTTTGCCAAACTCTTTCTGTGGCTGCTAGAGAATCAACACAAGCTCACAACTGGTAAGCAGCTTAAATCTTGCTTCCCTGATCTGTAGAATTAACATCAGAACTAGAAACATTGTCATCTACTTGGTAGAAGTGCGAAACCTTGAGAAGGATTTTTTCTCCCGTCGACAATCCAATCCATCGATCTGCAAACCAGATTTATGACATAATGTTAGGTTCTTTATTAGCATAAAGAATATTAGACACCTTTAATCTAATTTTAAGTCCGCTGAAGCATTCATTTCAAACCAGGGATTCGGGACACAGTAGGTGTTCACTAGAATGTGCTAATTCCTCTTTTGCATAAGTCATATCACATATGCCACACCACATGTTTCTTAAATTCGTCCTCTTTGTTGACATTAATTTTTAGTTGGGGGAAAAAAAAGAATGGAAACCGCCTTGTTGGACATTGCATCTGGTGGTCATTAGGTCACTTACCTCTAGTTCCAGTTGAGGTCAAGTTAAGCTCCACAGTAGCATGAAATATAAATGAAAGGTGCTCTCTATCCCTTAGAAACAATGGTCACTGTTTCAATATCAGTTTTTGAGGCTGGTATACGGTTTAAATGCAGCCACAGGGATAAGATTTGGAAATGCAACTAAATAATCTTCAAGCTTGATTTAAATAAAGGAAAAGTTGTGGTAAAGATTTTTAGCAATTCCAGCATCATTTTGCCACTAGTCATAATTTTTTTTTCTGAGATGATATTTTTTTTCTCCTTGTTTAGGAACACAGGTAAGGGGTTTGGGTATGGGAAATGACGATGAGTTTGGCATTCGAACCTGCATTATCCCGCGCTTAAGTCACATCTACAGAAACGAGGATGGCTAGCTAAAGCGAGCTCAGATTCTCATTTTTCACATGCTGACGTGATTTTTGCGGTCCAAACATATGAATGTATTTGTAAAGCTACACCCTTTTAGTTCCCCTCGAAAAATTGTAGTGTGGCCTTTTATAATCCATAGTTACTGCTGACTCATCCCATCTCTTGCACAAAATGTGAGTAAATGACAATTGTTGTCTTTCTTTTTACACCCCACAACAACACAACACCGACTTGTAACAGATATAATGAGCTGTGGAACTTGATTTTGGAAATAAATTGAACTAAACGACAAATGACGACTAGGGGTCGAGACATACAGTTGTAAAATCTCAGTTATAAATTGTGTGTGGGATTTTGAGGGTTTTGATTAGATAAGCAATTAATTTTTGCCTAAATGTAGCTTTCTAGCCTTCTTTAGTTCAGAAGAATGCAATGGATTAAAAACAAGTTTATTTTTTTTACTTTTAGAGAATATTAAAGATAAAGTGTTGAACAAAATCCGTTAATTACACCCTATTGAACACTTTTCTGTCAAAAAAAAACCTGGAAAAGTGTTATCTGAGGTCCTGTTCAGACCTCCAACCATCAAATATTAGCTATGGTTTCTCTTTAATCATAAAATATAAAAATTATACATTTTTTGCATTTACCATTACTGTATGTTATACTTTAAATTATAATTTTTACCCAAAAATTTGCATGGTGTATAGAGGATATGCAAGTACCCAGAAGTTGCAGAAGTTTTGAGTGGCAAAAAGCCTATTTATGCCCTAGTGGTCAATGTGAGTTTGGCTCACGTAAACGCTGAAAAAAGAACTGAGGGGGAGTTTAAGCTGTTGTGCGATTGACTGCTCAAAACCAATTTTCATAGAACATTTAAACATACTGCCGAAATCTAAACCTGGATTTGTGTCTGGTGAGTCAGACTTCTGTAAATTAAATGTTTGGCATGTTTAGGTTATGTGTGATTAACTTAAAATTGTTAAATGTAACTTAAGATGAGGTTTGCTCAAAGGCAGCAGTCACCGTTAAATGCAATTTGAAAAAACTGTAATGTTCACTGTGAAGTATGACCATGCATTTACACATTGTTTCATGTACTGTCCAGGTGTTGAAATCAGTAATTTGTGATCGAATCCAGCTGGTCAGTCGTGGTAATTTTAAGGAGCTTTCTAAAAGCATGTTTTTGTCGTATTCATTGGTTTGGATCACATTTTGATCATGTTCTCACCACAAATGAACCACGATAGAGTTCATCTGGATTCGCACCGAGACCACCTCTAGTTTTTCTTATAGAAATTATAGTTTGGCTGTTGCTTTCTCACTAAAAGGAAAAACGAATGAATCAAACTGGACGTCATGTGCGAAGCCTTTAATCACAGAAATAAGTAATGGTGTGCCACTTTTCTCATTATACTGCTTGTTTTGCCACTCAATCTCAGTGAAGGATGCGTGGCAATGCACATACTCTATAAGAAACATTGCAGAAAATTCTGCCAGTGACTTTTTAGTACCACCAAAAGTCTGTTATGTTTGTATTTCTAATAATGAAATGACCCACTTAGAGAAAAACAATGTATTCTTTAATTGAGTCAATCAAAGAGTTTAAACTCCGTTACATTGTAGCTCTTTCACCTGAGAACAAATGAACACGTTCCATTCATTATTCAACCCAACACTGAATCTGATCCCGATGACAGCCCAGCGCTGGCACACTTTCAGTTGCCCGGTAATTGAATATTCCATCATTTCCACCCTGCAGTGAACTGATGACCTGTACAGGGTGTTTAAACTGGAACAGCCTTCAGCAGATCCTTGTGTCCCTCACAGCTTTCCTGTGGCTCAGTCAGTAGAGCCAACAACCCCAAGGTCATGGGTTTGATTCCCAGAGGAAACAGGAAGTGTTGATATGTGCTCATTCCTTGGTAAGTCACCCAGCAGATGCAAACAAGTAATTAGGACCATGAATAGGTGAGGATTTCTACCATCCTAGAGGGCTCTCGTAGCTGAAGAGGTTACTATGACATTGCTCTACAGATCCATGAACTTAAAATAATGTCTGCTTCTCGCCTTCTGCGAGGCTTTTTCCAAAATTGGGTGAAAGCAGGCGTGCGTGTGTTGGAGATTTTCTCTTAGAGAGATCAGTGTGAGAATGATGAGCGTGAGGGCTCTCAGCCACGTGACGGCGCAGACAAAGAAGTCTGAGGTCACCGAATCCCCTGCATGTGGAAAAGCCCTTCTGGAGGAGTGACTCATGCTCATTTACTGCATCACACGCTTGAGGATGATGTCAACCGACTTTGACCAATGACGGTAGAAGACATGGTGGCAAGGGTGTATCACATCAGTGAGTCTGGCATCGTATATCATCTGAACAGTTCAAAATGTGGTTTCCAGGGTGAAAGCAGGAGAGCTGAGGCTCTGTTGTGTCTGTTGGTTATTACGTATACAGCGTTCTGTTTTAAATCCATCATCTGGTGTCCACTGGTCACACTGATGAAAGCAGATTAATCCTCTCTCTGTGGGAAAAATCAATCCAACGAGGAAAATTTCACCATTTTTTTTTTCTTTTAAAAAGTGAGGGAAATGAAACGGAAAAGAATCCACATCTTACCGTACTGTTATGTAATTTATGAGTCATATGTCGCCAATTCTGGGTAAAACGGTGTATAAATAATAATGAAACCAGAGATTCTGTAATGTAAGGCAGTTTTATTTTTTTTTATGGTTCCCTGTTGTCAAAATGTGATGCTGATCTCACGAAGATGTGTCAGATCGCATGAAGGTTTGATGCACACCGTGCATGAATTTGGGGGTGAGCTCCATTCAAGCAAGGTGTTCTTAATCGCTCTTGTCAGAAAAGCACTTAGATGCAACGGCAGTTAGTGCTATGTTCAAATAGAGTGTGCAGCCTTGGGGCTTTATGATCTCTAATGAAGTCTGTTCCTTCATCTAATAGACTTCAAAGCTGCCTGTGACCGTAAAATGTCATGTAGAGGTCTGAACAAGCCACAAAGTAAAATGGAAACGGATTAAATAACTTTTATTAGATGAATGGCCACAGTTTACTCGATTTGTACTGATTAAAAAAATGTTTAATGCTCACAATATTTTCCGTTTTATCAATTGTTGAAATATTTGTGCTGTTATATATTTCTGTTGAATGTTTGATGCGTTATTTTTTAAATACCATAGAACAGAGGCATAGTTTTAATTGTTTTGATATAAACACATTTTCTGTTAAATTTTGGCGGCAAAAAAGAGCACCATTCCTACAAATATTTAATGAGAGGAATGGGATCTACAGCTTATTAATCACGTAAAATAATCGAGTTTTTTTTAAACTTCCTCGAATGCGCACAAATACGAGAGGACAGGTAAACAATTAAAACACCACAGAACTAACTAATCCTGAACACATTGACAAAATAACACAAAAAACCTGATTAGGTGGAGGGCCAAATAAGTGACGTCACTGCCATTCGACCAATGACAGCGGGAATATGCGGACACAACTAATTTTGTACATTTTATTGTGTAAATAGAGAATATCCGACACAAAATGAATATTGCATTTTACACACATTAAAAAATGAAGGGGAAAATGGGGAACACACCATTGCAAAAAGACAGACAGGATAATGCAAGAGCCGCATCAGAAGTGAATAAGTTTTATTTTGAGTAAAATAATGCGGATATCCATTTTGTACTTGCTAGCTAGGGCAGAGCAGCCGTAAGCTGTGTCCCAATCCAGGTTCTGCGTCCTTTGAACTTTAAAACTCCTCTTGCTTCCTCTTAGTTTTTCACTGAAATTCGGAGGACGCTTTACTAAAATCCACATATATTTCAACAGAATAGCTGAGCAACGCATCTTTGTAATTTAAGAACAGTGGTTCAAGCCAATATTAAAACGCTAGCATTTTAAAACATAATTTTTTAAAAACATGACGTTAATAACGCATATCTGTGGCCACCTGATGTTGATTTGATACATGCTTGCTGTTGCTACGTCCTTTTGTAGGAAGCAAGAGACAGACGAAAGGGTTTTGAAAACTCTGTGGTCAGAAGGAGTCTAGATCGTCCCATTTACCAATGGTTGATGTAGCCTCCGGAGGATGCTCAGAAGCTGTAGATTCTGGAGGCTGGGTAGACTCCATCCTCCGCTGGATTGGTACACAACTGTATTGATGCTTTACCTTTGACTTCAATTAACAAGGCAGTTTGGCACTGATTTAAGATTAAATAAATAAATGAAATGGAAAATTATTTAAGAAAAAGTGTAAAATGTTGCATTTTGGGTAACTTTATTTATTTCTATTTGTATTATGTTTCCACATAATGTCCCCAAACTCTATCAGTTTTTGGACGCTGTGCTCAGACACAGATTACACGGTGACATGGGTATACCCTGACATGTGAGCTGCTTCGGAAACTCGTACAAGAGCAGAAACTGAACCCTGGTCATGAGAGACTAAATTGAATGTTGCATGGACTTTTCTTCAAAATATTCCCTACGCTGTCCATTTTAGATAAGGCAAACGTAAATTGTAATGTACCATCTTACTCCAAAAACAGTGATCCCAAGTGATTTAGCAAATGGAACTTTTGGACAATTCTGCTCCTTTAAAGCAAAGCATAGACTCACACAATTTTAACCTCGTGAGGAAAATAAGTATTTGACCCCTTTCAGATTTGAACATTTGCCTTCAGATAAAGTGGCCAATCAATTTTTTTTTCCATATACAAACTGTAGCATCAACTTGGCTTTACTTTATAAACGAAGCGCTGATACTTCTGAAATTAAGTATAACTTGATAACTTGTTTGTGGAAGTGTTGCTTTTCTTTCTTTAAATTTTCTCTCTGTTTCAAAGATGATCATTGCCAGTGAAGAAAACTGCTAGAACTAATTCTATTATTCTTGTGCAGAAGCCTCACCGGCCACTCCTGACCACAGGCTACTGATTTTAACAGTGATTTAATAATGACAAAAAAGCCTGAAAAATTTACATTCATTTTCTTTTTAAAAGCAACTAAAAACTCCTCTCTTCCGAAAGCACTTTTTGTTTTTTTTTATGTTTCAAAAAACCTTGAAAGCCTTTAAATGGGCCATTGAAATTAATTTAATTTGAATTTGCATACATTTATTGAGCCCCGCCCATTTTGCAGCATTATATTCAATGTCAAAATTCTTCTAGACGGAGCACCTTGATAAAAAAGGGGGTTGATTTATATAAATATAATAAATTACAGCATGAGGTCACAGATTCTTCCATAGCAACCATGCTTTTACCTTAGCAACTAGTTTGGTATATTTCTCAGCTTAGGAATATCATAGAGAAATGGGTGTTGGTTTATTTTACTCATTTTGACACGAGGAACTTTTTGTGTCACTGACCCCTCCATAGTAACCAAACTGTTTACCATAGCAACCATTTTGGCATGTCTCTTTCTCAGGTTTGGAAAATCAGAGAAACGTGGTGGTGGGATTATGTTACTCGTGACATTGGCCCCTTTTTTCAAAAAAAAAAAAAGGACATTGGATGGAGCCATTACTTTACTACAGGCTTGAAGTGTGGCATCATTTCAGCTTGATATGTCAAACTACAGAAAAATGACAGGATTGTTGTTAAACCAGCAAAACAAAATGCTTTAGGCAGACAATAACTCGTGTCCACGTGTTTGATAAAGCTATTTATAGCCAGCAGAATGCCTAAAGTGGAACATCAACCTTTTGGTTTGTCTGTTTTTCAGGGTTGGAGGGCATGGAGTGCTCTCTTCCAGTGGACGGGCAGCTGGTGT
Organism: Danionella cerebrum; assembly: GCA_007224835.1. Classification (NCBI taxonomy): domain Eukaryota; kingdom Metazoa; phylum Chordata; class Actinopteri; order Cypriniformes; family Danionidae; genus Danionella; species Danionella cerebrum. Next base: position 562,670 of record SRMA01026163.1, read on the forward strand.
CCCTCAGCATGCTTTCCGAGGACAGTTTTCGCGAGTGTCGGGGGCTACTTACACTCACTGATTATCTCATAGTGATATTCTCTGGGATTTGTATTTCAGTGGCAGCAATCATCGCCAGTTTCTTTTTGGCTTCCACCATCCACTGTTTCCAACGCCTCAAATCCAAAAGGACAGACGAAGAGGAGGCAGAGGACTGAGAGGGCTTTGGACGTAATGGAAGTCAGAAATTACCCACAATGCAGCATGCAGTTGAAGCCAAGGGTTTGGAAAAGGACGCTAATGATCTTATTTCCATGACAAAAGAACCTTGTAGGGGCCCTGAGCGTGTCGGTTTTGATTCACAATCTTATCTGTGGCGCTTCATTGAAGCGTTATGGTTTTTATACTTGAATACGATCGACTGAATCGAGCCTTAAGACTAAACTGTTCCCGAAAACGTTGTCTTTCAATCCATTGTCCCCTGGATTCAGAGAGAATCAGCATCATGTATTGGAAAATAATTAGCCAAGGCATTTACTTTTCTACTTAAGTTATTTTTGGTATTGTGTACATGAATCTTGCACTTTAAAGTTGACTAATTGCACATAGTCCCATGCAGTGAGCCATAATGTTAGCCATTTCTCATTACAATAATGACCCTCATCACCAAAGAACACCATATAACGAGCATATTTAAAAATGTTGATTCTATTTTAAATACATTTGTGCTTGTACAACTCTAAGTAAAAAGTTGACTCCAGTTAAAGATTTTGAGGGTCGTGTTGGAACGTAAAGCACTCATAAAGCATTTTAATGTCTAAATTAAAAGGGATTTTTTTGTGCATCATTTAATGTTGTCCTTTCCTTTTTACTTACTTGCTACAGAGGTATGCAAAGGTTTGGGAACACCTGTGTATTTTCCTGATTTTCTTTTATAAATCACTGGATCTGAAATTTCTTTGCATCTTCTCTAAAGAGGGGCAACTCTTGAAAATTCAGAAATATCTCAAACAAATTCAGGGACACAAATTAAACCACCACTAACAAATGTTCTGGATATTTAGGAATTCAGGAATATTTTTGCTTAAATGTTAATTAGTTTTGCTACAATTTTGTGTCTTATTGGCTCCTTCCCCAATGTCCCAACAGGGAAATAAAGTGAATTTAACTGGAAGCAGCAATTAAAGTGTTCTCGCGCCTCCGGTTTCAATCCTTTTATTGGATATAAATGCGAGTGAGTGAAATTACTGAACAATACAGGCAAATGAAAAAAAGAAAACCACGTCATAAAGTATTATGACCCCCAGGTGGCGCTGTGAAAAGGTCTGAATAGTTTTTTTAGAGCGTACATTGTAGATGGATGAATTGTTAACATAGTTGGTAAATTTGTAACCGATCAGATATCGTAAATCCGAGTTACAACAACTTTCTCTTTGCAGCCAAGTGTCGAATTTCGGCGGCCGCCGTTCGCACGTTGTTTAGCGAGATTTTTTTTTTTGCTAAATATCGACTTCCTGATGATTTTGGAAGTTGCATTACTTATATTTAAGATTGGTACAATACACATGTGTGCCGAATTTCATTCACTTATGACAAATTGTTGAGCACCATGAGCTGAAATGCGTTAGGTGGCGCTATTGAGGGATTTTGGCAACCCACTTCGTGAACTGCAATCAGATGTACATTTTCAGAAGTTCTGACCTGTGCGTGCGTGTGTGTGTGAGAGAGAAATTCTGTGATTCTGAAGCAGATTTAGACTCTAGAAAATGCTCTGGATGCAGTGAAAAATGCACACTTTAAGCAAATACAATTTGGCTCTACGTACCTTTGCTGCTCCAGCCCCAATTAACAATTTGCAAGTGTACTCAGGATATGGCTAGAAACCTTTCTCTCATTCTTTTGTGATAATAAATGCCATGCCATGGCTGCTACATGCACAATAATCAAATTAGTCCCAGTAATGCCGAAGTAAGTATGCAAAGAAGTAATGCAGTCATGGACTCAAGAAGCTCAGTGAGAAACAGCTAAACACTGCAAGCAAAGTGAGGCTGAGAAAGACAGTTTCTTGCATGGTACAGCACAGCAACAAGACATGTGGTACCTATACTGCATCAACAATGTCTCTGCCAGACAAAGAAGCACCAAGAAAATAAGCCACATTGAGAAACATAGGTGCAGTAATCGCTCAAGGAAACTTGTGCAGCAGATGCAAAATATCTACCCTTCAAAAATAGATATCCAGCAGTGCCTTCAGTCATCCATTTAGTGTCCAGAGAAGTCTGGCCAGAAATGGGCTGCAACCTGAAAGCTATACTAACAGAGCTGAGAGCAAGGCCAAGAGTCAAGCATGCACAAAAGTATTGGAACTGGGGAGTAACACATTCTAGAGACTACCTAGAAAAAATGCTGCTGTTTCCACAAAGTACTGTAGAAAAAAAAGCCAACGATATGCATCAGTCTTTCAATCATTTGATCTTGATTGATTTACAATCTCAGAGATTTCTTTTGAGGTGATCGCATGCAAAGGTCAAACTCACAAGTTTGTCATTTAAAAATAAAAGCAAGCTCTGTTTACTGGGACTGAATCCAAGATAGTTTTACATTCAGGACAAACGTAACTGATCCTCCAAATGGCCGCTCATAATGCAGTGGTGGACTCTGACCCAAGTACGAAACCAAGATCCCTGAAAACAAGAGCATCATGACCCTGCATCCTGATCCTCTGTGCGCTCTCTGACACCGATGCAGCTTAGTTTACAACGGTGAGTGTGATTACTGCAGAGAAAGCTTTTAGTCAATCCGCGGCGGTCTGAAGAGAAACTGCAGTTCAATGTTAAGATCTTTCGAAATGCACTTTATTCATAATATAAAGTTTGTACCAATGTTTCTTCAGAATGAAGGATTAATATACAATTTTATTTAATTTTTTTTTTCTTTGTTAACAGCAAACTAAATTTGAATATATAGTGGTATGCAAAAGTTTGTACATTGTCATAGTTTTTCTTTATAATTTCTTGTTTGTCTGGATAAGAACTTAATGATTAATGGAATATGTGCAGTACTTATTTATCAAGCATGTGCATAACTTTAGGCTGGAAGATGATGTTTTAGCAACAAGAGCTGGTCTGTGGGTTGTCCGTGACTGTTCACATCATCCTGTGCCTCAGTGTTGAAAAATCCTGTAATTTTTCTTGGTCTGCTACTTTATGCCTTAACTAGAACTGTGCCTCTGGTCTTCCAATTCTGCACAATGTTCCGCACAGTTAAATATATAAAGTTTATAAATTTATAAAGTATTCTTGCCTGAAACCATGATGTTGAACAATCATTGCTTTCAGCTCACCTGAGAGTTGTTTTTGGGCTCCCATGATGCAATTCTTAAGAGAATATACAAAGAGGAGAAACTGTTGGCCTCCTTTTAATACTTCCTCATGACTGGATTCACCTGTGTTCAAGGGTCACTGAAATGACAAAACTAATTCTGTGTTCTAATAATAAGTGCTAAAGGTGTTGAAATAGATAAAATGTCAAGGTGCCTGAAGGAAACTCATGAAAAAAGTACAACTTTTGTATATGAAGCTTTCAATTTTTTTTCATTGTATTATCTGGATGTTAGTGAAACACAATACACAAGAAAAACACATTATAACGGTCATATTTTGCCACAATGTTGCTCAATGAACTTACTTGATCTAGACTCATGAGTGAACTTCAGAAAGTAAGTAAGAAAAAAGCGAGTTTGAGGATGATCGAGATAGATACTACCACTGCCCCCACACCACTGTCCAGATGTGCTGTTTAGAAGGGCTATAAGCCGAACAGATGGCCTTCTTTGGTATTGTAGGCAGGCTAGGATTATGAGGATGCACACAACCAGTAAGGGGGATACAGAGATCCACATGCTCTAGGATTATTGTTATGTTATGTGCCCAGCATGTTTCATCTCAAGATATATGACTAACGGTCCTCATCTCCCCATGCCCTGAAATAGATGGGGGAAGGTGCAAAAACCTATAAGGATTAGCTTGGATGCACTAGAGGGCCTGCATGGATTAGTGCAATTCCTCTGATCTAATGAATTCAAATCCAGTAATTAAACATGCATGAAAAAACTTGCTTGGCACGTTGCATAAAATAGGTATAATATATATAAATGTGTTTAAATTAAAAAAAGAATAAATTTATGCAGCTGCAGTTGTTGGCATTGAATAGTATTTTGTCCCATATACACATATTATTAGCCTAGTTATGATGAACTATTCAATAAGAACAATTTTAATCATTAAATAGCAAGATTCTAGAAAGTATTGCGGTTTTCGTCTGTAAACAATGTGCGTGCAATTCGGACGCCCTCTAGTGCATGAAGCAAGAATTGCACCCTTAGTCACCCACTGATAATATTTGTCGCTGCTTCATATATCAAATCAAGAGTTGTTTCTGTAAAAATCAATAGCTCAATTATATATTATACTACTAAATCAAAACCCAAGCATTATTTTTCACGTCTTGTGACGAAATTTCCAATGACGTAGAAAAACTCGTTTTGTTTTGACACGTGACCGGAGGTGTCGCAGATCCCAGGAAGTGACAGCGGTTCGCGAATTCTGTTTGACATGTTGGAAGTTGAGAGAGGAACACAGTGCAGTGCGTAGCAAATGCTGCTTATAGTTGAGAGGTAATTTCGCAAGAGACCTTCGGGAAATGACTTACTAAACGTCAGAGGGCGAGAGGTCATTTCGTCCGGCTGTTCGTCATGTTTTAAAGTTGCCAGCTGAATGTTGAGCAGTGCTAAAGGACGAGTGCTCATGCTAATTCTGCCCCATTGTCACTGCTGTTGACGCGCGCATACTTTTTCTGTTTTGTTTGTCACACATGATTTTGTTTTTGACTGTCTGCATCATCCGGGACTCGCTTCTGTAGGTAGGGATCTTTGTGGAAGAATATATTTATCTTTCTCTTCAGCTACCAAGGACAGCGTCTGTGTTGAGACTTTGGAGGGATTGCCTTTATTTTGGCTGAAATGGTCTGACACTATGGTTCACCGAGGAACAGGGGGTTAATAAAATGGTAAGTGGTTACATTTCTAACGTATTTCTACCTAAAGTGAAGAAAATACTCTTTTTGTTCTCACAGCCTCACTTTCACTTTCATTACCTTGAAAACGAGTTCAGCCACTAACCATATTCTGCTGGTTTTCTGAAGTAAACACAGGACAAAACCTGTCCTTTGTTAAAATGAGACAAGACTAGATATATTGCTGAAGACTGTCTTCATTCTTCCCCAAAGAACACTGTTTTCAACGTAAAGCATAGTGGTGGGAGTATGGAGCTGTGGGGGTTTTGATCTGGTAATTTTGCTAAGATGGAAGGAAGATTTATAAAGACAACCTTGCTTTATTTCCAGCATCATTACGACCAAAAACATCTGCTAACTAGAAAAAAGTTAATTGTCACCGATTTTTATCATTTGGATTTCTAAAATAATTTTATGCCCCTCTATACCAGTTGAAGCCAAAAGTATTAGCCCCCTGTAAAATTGCAAATGTCTAATTGTTATTTAGATAAAATGAAATTAAAAACAAGCTCCCTTAACAAATTGGATTCTCATTACAACAATACCCTGTTTGTTTAACCTATTTTGCATGATTAACCTACTTTAGCATTTAAATTGCACCTTCAGCTGAGAATTAGTGTCTTGCAAAACAACTAGTAAAATAAAATGCACCTCATCATTACAAACTAAAGAGATTACTTTGGACTTACAAGAAAGGCAGAGTTAGCAATGGAAAGATTACAAAAATTCTGGAAAGACAACTAGCAAGAGAGTTTTCTAAAGACCCAAGAACAACTGACAGGATACTAGTGAGGGACTTAGTCAAGTTTGGAGATGATGTCTCCATGAAGCCAGTCACTAGAGCACAGCACAGGAATCACCTTTGAAGTTCCCAAACCAAGAAAGACTCTACTTCTGAAGAAGAGACACCTCCAAGACCTCTGGATGAAGTTTGCAAATAACAACCCAGGGAGCTTTTTAGCCATAGAGATGTGTGCAGAAACATGGGAAAGGCTTGTTTAACTCTTACATACAATGTCTGATTGGGATCAAACTTGGTACGTGTGTTAAGATACCACTTTTGAACACATCGACACAGCAACCTAGAGTATCAGTTATAGTGCCACCAGGTGGCCACAGGAAATCAATCATTTAACAGTGATTAGATACTTATTGTACAAATATTTACATTTGTGATGAGAATATTGTCCAGTACAATAATATAACAATATTCAATCTTATTCATGGTGCCACATGGTGACCTTTATTTTGTGTTTTTATTATTTAATAAAAACGTTTTCTGAACAGTTTTCTCTTGAAAACATCTCCCAAATAATAGTCATAGTGCATGGTGCAAAATTGGACATGCAAGGCTAAAGAGCCAGAGGAGCGTGAGCCCTTTGATCACTGCTTGCAGTTTTGATTTTTATTAGATTTTTTTGTTTAGTTGGTTTGTTGATTTTAATTATCGACAACACAAACAAGGCATTATTATATTGAAGATTTTTTCAGGAGATGAAAACAAAAGAGAGTTAAGTCATTGGAGTGTCACCAAATAAATTAAGTGCTTAAATCAAGGCAAAAAAATGAGGTCATTTAGCAAAACTGTCTAACAACCTTTTTTTTTACTCCTCAGGCTTCAGATGATTGGATTGAACGCTAACTTTGAAGCTCACTGCTGTTCGTTTGCTTTAACTGACTGATCCCAGTGCACTCTACCCTTCCTATAATGTTGGAAGGACTGGTTGCCTGGGTGCTCAACACATACCTTGGCAAATATGTGAGCAACCTCAACACAGACCAGCTCTCTATTGCTCTTCTCAAAGGTATTTCAACATATTATTATTTTAAACAAACCGTTTGTGTCACATTCTGAAATGTGGGTTTTGCAATATCACAGGGGCAGTGGAGCTCGAGAACCTTCCTTTGAGAAAAGATGCTCTTCGAGGACTTGATCTGCCCTTTGAGGTCAAAGCAGGTTAGTGCAAGCCTTTTAATAAATCCAGTTACAGATTCACTTGCTGAATTGTTTGTTTTGTTGCTGGACATGACAGTCACCTTGGAATTTGTTCCGCACATGTCACTGTGAACTGATGAAAATACTAACTTTAGCAGTCAACAACAAGTTCCATAATAAGAGTCACCTAGACACTGTCATGTGTATTATCTCTACCAATTGATGGCACTTTAAGCGAAACAGTGTAAAGGAACATTGACTTTATAGATTTTAAATATTAATGCTTAAATTTAGATCACATTTAGATATTAATACTTTAATTTTTAGTGTTTAAATACTTGTGTCCACAAGTTTGAAGTGACACAATGGCATCTTGAAATCCACATATCATTAATGAACAGCTTAATCAACATTAATCAGATATTACATGGTAAGAATAATTTCCAACATGTCTAAAATATTCCTTTTTCAAGCTTTATTATTATCAAAAATGTTACAATTATACCAGTGTTTCCCCTACCGTACAATAAGAGGGGCATCCATTTAAGACTGGCACCCCCCCAGGTTTGTTTTTTAAATACCAAAGGAAATGGTATTGACAAAGTTGCATGTAAGTCACATGACATGAATATCCAATGAAGAGACACTTGAACATCAATATATTGATTGAAAAGAGAAGATTCATGCAACCAAACGAACACCCCACCTCCCCCCACCTGAAGCTAGCATACTGGGTCAGGAGATACCCCCCTTCTTCCTCCTCCACCCGGCTGCAAACAATTTTACTCTAGGATGAGGGTCTTGTGGTTCCTTAGTGTGATGGTAATGTTTGTTATGGGGTGTGGTTTGAATGTTATTAGGGTAATCATTCACTTCAGTAAAGCTGTAATGGATTTAAATGTAATTTAAAAAGCACCAAAGACTTGAATACGACAAAGATATCATAAGCTTATATTTTTATTTATATTTAACAACGTGTTTATTCTGTTCATTTTTCAGGTGTCATTGGAAAGATCACCCTTCAGATCCCTTTTTATCGTCCACATAGTGACCCATGGGTCATCTGCATGTCCCAGTTGAACCTGATCATTGGTCCCGCCCCCCCACAGGAGTATGATGAGGAGCAAGAAAGAGAAGCTGAGCGGGAACAGAAGAAATACCTGCTCAAGGCACTGGAGGACAAGTGGAAGGTTATTCGAGAAACTATCATCACAACTAACGCAGTTTAAGATAACATTATCTGTATTTGTTTAACCACTATCGAGTTTTATTTCTTTTTCAAAATAGCTTTTCTGTTTGTGAAAATGTACAATAATAATATAATAAACTCTTTTTTTTTCTCTCTGTCTCTCTCTCTCTCTCTCTCTCTCTCTCTCCAAAATACCCATTTCTCAGAGCGAATGTGAGCAAAGGGGGGAGTCGTACTGGTATTCTGCAACAGCATCTGTTGTGACCAGAATTGTTGAGAATATTGAGGTATTCACAGCGTTTTTTGTTTTTTTTTTGCAATGGGTTAAAAAATTAATTATTCATGATATCTCTGCATTTGAAGTTAAAAATCCAAGGTGTCCACTTACGATTTGAAGATGATTTCTCCAACCCTGACAAACCCTATGCCTTCGGGGTTTGCATCAAGAATGTGTCTGCACAGAACTGCTCTAAAGAACCCGTGAGTTTTCTTCAGTTTTTGTCAAACATGTTAAACCTGTAGAGAATTTGAAACATAAATTACTTATTCAGGCCCAGAAACTTATTAGGCAAAAGGAGCTGGAAATCAGCGAATTCAGCGTGTACTGGGATACAGAGTGCTCTTTACTTGGAGATCTTCCTTCATCGGAAGTGCAGGTATTTTTCTTATAATGTGTGGAGAATATTCAGTTGTGCAGAGATTTTTATTTTATCTTATTCTTTCTTTAATTACAACAGGAGCTGATGAGTAAATGTATGCAGAGCCGTGAGCACCAGTATATTTTTGAGCCAGTGTGTGCCTCAGTGCTATTGAGGAGGAATGCCTCTAAAGAACCACTACGATCTCGTAACACACCTCGGATCGAGGGCCAGGTCCAGCTGGAACCACTCTCACTCCGTCTTTCACAGGTGACTGTTTTTCCCACATTTTACATCACATTTTGCCACTCTCTGAAAAACGGTGGAAAAAAGAGGTTTACTTTGTTTATCTCGTCTGATCATTTTAATTCATTGTTCTTGTAAACTCCCAAGTTTCTTACGGAATAGACTCAATCCCCATCAAATATTTCCGAATACACATTTGCCCACATTTGTTTGGGTTCATATGTAAAACGTCAGTTGCCAGCCAGCTTTTGGTTTATGGGCACACTCCACCAAATGACTTTAATGCTGCCACATTCAAAGGGTCATATATTTGTTATCAGAAGATTTCAGCTATCGGAAGCAAATAAAAATAGAATTCAAATAGGTCCCAAAATTGACCCCTGAGGAACTCCACATTTCACCTGAGTAGTCAATTAAATACAGTTAAGTAAGTATTCCAGTCATTGGCTAAAGTTCTAAAGCCTTGGTAAAACTTTGGTAGTCGATTGGATATTTTTGTGTATAAAAATAAAAAGTTAAGAACTACTCAATCAAATTCAACGTTTTAAATATAACAAACAATGTTTTCCTCTGATCTTGAGTCAGTTATGGGCTCTTATTTTAAGCTCTCTGGACTTCTAATGGAAATTTCCAGCTGCTGCTTCATTATGCCTTGGACATCCCATTTTTATTCCATCCATAGCTCACAAAAAGAAACATGATTTTTTGTCTTTAAGTAGTCTTTTTCTTTCCAGAACTCTAGAAAACTAGACAGGGTCGAGGAATAGTCCAGAGTTTCTGTCCTGAACTTAGTGAGCTGTCAGTTAAACCAGCTTTTCAAAAGGTGTGCCGTGGCCATGAGGATATCTTCATTGTACAAATGGAAATTTATAAAATTAGTTTGTGCTTCTGTTTAGGTTTTGCTCTCCGCGCATGTTCGTTTTACTTCCAGTTTTGCCTGCTCTTGATTTCTTGTGATCTTGCCAGTTGTGAGTTTTATGATACACGTGTGAGATTATTGTTTATTTATCCGGAATCTCCTTTTTAATTTTGTGTTTTTAGTTCTGAGCTATTCATTAGAGTCTGTATGAGACTGTAAATTACTTATCTTATTCCTATTCAAGGCACGTTAATGAAAACAACTTTATAGTTACTTTTTAAAAATTTCTGGTGGTTTGCCTCGTGTCTTATTTTTTTTTTCAATGAAAAAGGGTAAGGTCGGAGTTTGAAGAACACAAACCTCACCTTTTCTTATATTTATGCAATTTAAGTCATGCATGAATTAAATACTCATATTTATATTTGACTAAATAATAAGTAAAGAATAAAAAAGACGACGACATTTTGTACAGCAATGCAAACATTTTGAGTGATTTTGATTATAGGTTCAGTATCAGCAGATCATGACATTCCTCAAAGAACTGGACCGACGAGAAAGGGAGATCCTTTTTCGAAAGTGGAGGCCTAAAATTGCCATTTCTGGAAAGTAATTGTATTTAAATATTTTTTTCTATTACAAATAATGAAAGTGTTTTCAAGAGTTGGAGTAGTATTTTATGTTATGTTCTGTTGAAGCTGTCAGCAGTGGTGGATGTTTGCCATTAATGCCAATCTAAACGAGATCAGAAAGCAGCGGAGACAGGGAAGCTGGGACTTCGCTCTGCAGAGGGCTCGTGATGCTAAGATCTATACTAGCCTTTACGTCCAGCGACTTAAAGGAGTTGCTTTGAGTCCACAAGAGGAGGTAAGTGACAAAGAACCATAAAGATTCAATCCTTAATAACTCTTGATGGAGTAACTTCACTTCAATAGAGCGAGTTTGAGAGGATTGAAGATGAACAGACACTCGAGGAGTTGCAGATTCTCCGGGAGACTGTTTATGTTTCTTTCCGCAAGCATGACGAAATCGCAGAGGCAAGCCGAGATTACTTATTTTGAAAAATCAATGCAAATTTAGAAAGGTATATTTGTAAACCTCAATCAATGCATTTGAATCACTGTTCCTTTAGAGTCTAAGAGAACCTCTAATAAATGAGACTCCAGCCTCCTCTCCTGCAGGCTCCATCCCTAAAAGTGGGAGCTCTGGGATGATCCAGTATCTGCAGTCTTGGTTTCCTGGTTGGGGTGGTTGGTATGGCGCTCCTGTTAGAGGGCCAGATGGACAACCAATTTCCAGCGACCTTTTACCGGACACCTCCCAATGGGAAATTCTTGGTGAGTTGTTTTTTTATGAATTGGTTATGAACTGAGATGCCAAAAAGTCCTATCTATATTATTATATCTTCAAGACATCCTAGACCTAGTGGATAGCACGCAGGACACATACACTCGGTTGTGCACGGCTACCCGCCATCTTTCCTTTCTCTCCCTGCCTCGCTTCCTGTGACTCAAGCAAAGCTCACCTTGGTTTCTCTTCCACACAGCTGAGACAGACGATCTGTTTGATCCTTTGGAGGACTCTCAAACACTCAATACCTTTACAAGAAGGGATCATCTTTTTGCACGGTTGGATTTTAAGCTTGAGAAAGCAGCGGTCACACTGTACCATCAAAACAAAGCAAAACCCCTTTTGACTGAGAGTGAGGTCATCCAGCTAGAATTTTCAGGTTCTAAAACACACTTTTATCATTAATGCAAAGCATTTTTAAAGATGTGGAAACTTAAGCTTTTTTGCATTACAGGAGTTAAGATCAGTATCGAGTCTCTGCCTCGATCCGAGTCCTCCTTGCTCACCGTGAAACTTGGTGGACTGTTTCTTCGCGACCTCACTACCCAGGGCTCAATCTTTCCAGTCCTCGTCTCACCAAAACCAGTAAGCGTTATCTTTGCAGGATACTTCAAGAATATTGAGTCACTTATTGTTCTTTGTTTTTATCAGGACAAGGTTGTTGTGGCCATCAGTCAATCTTTTGATCAGTCTAATAGCACTAATCGGGGTGAGTAACTAATTCAAAACATATAACTACTGTGAACATTCGCTCAAAAATTGATAATTTTTTCAGCTTCCGACAGTGAGTCATTGGCACCTCCTGTGTTTGAGATGATTTATGAACGCAATCCAATAAGGAGCAAATTCGAGAGGAGGCTGGAAGTCAATACAAGCCCTCTCAACATCATTTATAATCCACAAGCAATAAAGAAAGTGGCTGAGTTTTTCTACAAAGGAAGGGTCCACACTTCAGGTTTGGTCCATGGATGAGAGTCTTTCATAATTCACTTTTTAATGTTTATTAAGGTTTTTTTTTTACATTTTCCAGGGTTTGGGTATCAATCTGAGTTGGAGCTGAGAGTGGCTGAAGCAGCCAGGAGGCAATACAACAAGCTGAAGATGCAAACCAAGGCAGAAATCAGACAAACCATTGATCAGCTTCTAGTCGGGGAGTTTATTGTAAGAGAAATGTTGTTTTGTTACTAGTTATAGACAATAATTATAACTAGGGCCGAGCAATTAACTAAAAAGTAATCAAAATTGATCTTCAGATTTTAGAATCAATTACATTTTTCCAGGTAAATGTTTTGATTACTTTCTCATTTAAAAACACTACGTCGTTGAGTTACGTGACCCTGCTCTTTTTCCTTAAAATATTTTACAATCAAGTAATCCACCAAAAATCTCCCACTGGTGATTTGTGAGCATAATTACTTGTAACTGAGGGGATAAATAAAAATGATAAAAGAATCGTTCATTAAATGTAATCGAGTCAAAATGTTCAATTCATGGAGATTTTGATTTCAGGCCGAATCGCCCAGCCCTGGTTATATTAACTACATGGCAAAAGTTTGTACACAAACTTTTATATTGGCTTGCAAATTGCTATTTTTATTACCAAAGTGGAATGGTTGCCAAGGTAGAAATTTTGGTTGCTATGGAGGAGACAGTGACCGTGAAAAAAATATTCCCTTTGTCACTTTAGGTTGTATAAACTAACTCCCATGTCTTTATCATTTACCACAGCTGAGATGCTAGGGTAAAGAGTTTGGTTGCTAGGGAGCTGTCAGTTATGTAATAAAGATTTGTGAACATGATTAGCATAAACAAACCCATTTTCTATGTGATGTTTCATCTTGAAGACCTTTTTTGTTGCCATTCCCATTTATGTCCATTTTAAGCAAATGGGAAATATTTAACCCCTTCTAGAGGCTGGGGTTCAAATACTTTTGCAACATTTTTTTCAACTGATAACCTCCAAAGGTGTGGTTCACAGAGTTACAGTTTAACAAAATTTGACCCCGTGTTAAGTCAATGGAAAAGTTCCCAGAATTCCCTTAGCGGTACCAGTCTGAAAACATACAGCAACCCGAGTCAAACCACTTTGGATATCTTGGCAAAGTTTGGTAGCTCAAGCTGTCTAGGAGGAGTTTAGAACCTAGATGTGTTTAGATTGTTTTGTTCGAAGCAAATGATAAATAACGATATTTGGTTTTTACTTTATTACAATTACACTTTGGTGTTCATTCGTTCACAGGAGAACAGTAAACATTGGACAGTGAAACTGGATATTTGTGCTCCACAAGTCATCTTCCCAGACGATTTTCAGTCCGAAGACCCCATGCTGGTTGTGGTAGATCTCGGGCGTATTCTTCTCACAAATTCTCAAGGTGATGTATTCACTGAAGTCCTTACAAAAGCTTCTAAAACATTCTCGTTAAACGTACAACTTTTGACCGTTTTACTTTTACTCCCTCAGAAGATCATAAAGCAAATCATAAGTCCTCTCAGACAGAAGGGGAAAGTGATGAAGAATTCCAGACACCTCTAGCTACACCCACTGGTTCTCCACCACCAGAACAAGAAGCTGACATCAAAGGCCAAGAAAGGCCCAGTGATTTTACTACCCTTAAGCCATCAGAAGGTGCCCAAATTGTGTGCCGGAACCTGTATGAAAAGTATTCATTATCTTTCAAAGATCTTCAGATCATGGTTGGACACTATAAAGACAATTGGAAGCATCTACAGGAGAGCGAAGTTGGCCCTACTCACGTGGTAGAGAAATTCAATGTCCTACTACAACTAGAGCAAAGACTGCGGTACACATCGGACCCTCAGTTTCCAGGGGCTGTTCTCTCAGGGACTCTACCGGACCTCAAAGTGCACATCAATCTGGAGAAGATGACCGCTTTAAGAAGTTGTCTGGCTAGACTTGGTAATTCAGGGACTGATGGAGATGGTAAGATAGTGGAGAATGTCAAAACTCCAGACCCACCGACGCTTCGTCACGAGAAGATATTTCAAAGGGAGGACAGCGATTGGAAACTCCCGGGTTGTGATAGAGGTCTTACCAAAAGTGTGATGACTCTTGAGCAACACACGCGGGAGGTTCTTGTGGAGTCTAGACTTCTCTTGGTAGAGTTTAATATCAATTACATGCAACTTGGTGTTGAAAGCGGAGGACGGTATATTTCCGTTCTGAAAGTATTTGGAACGAATGCACATTTTGTTAAGCGTCCTTATGATGCCATGGTTTCCCTCACTGTACATGGTCTTTACCTCGTGGACACCTTGCAAACCTATGGCTCTGACTTTGACTTGCTTGTTGCTTCTCATAAACATCTCAGCTTTGATATTCCTACTGGAAGTCTGCGAGAGAGCCAACCTGCATCGCCCGTCACACCAGACAACAAAGAAAGAACCGGAATGCATAGGGACTACTCAGATCTTGCTTTTGACAAGGCTTCTCCCAGAGGTTCTCCAATGAGAGACCAGGAGGCTCTCATCAAACTAGAGTACCAGTTTATTAGCTCAGACTGCCCTTCCATGAACTTGGACAGCTCTCTACAAGTTACCTCCATGCAGGTCAACAACCTGGATATCATTCTTAACCCTGAAACCATTGTGGAGCTTCTGAAATTTCTTCAGCAGTCTTTCCCGAAGGAAGAATTATCTTCAACACAGCAACTGACCCTACAAACCAATGGAGAAGACTCTGAAGAGAACTATCAGTCTACTTATGTTCAGAATAAAGTGTTGACCGTTGAAATCCACAGGTTGAACCTGCTGCTTCTACGGACTACGCTCTTAGGAGGTGAGAAGAAAGGTAGGAAAATTGCAACTGCCAGTATAAATGGAACAAAAGTCAACGTTTCAATGGGAAGTCGTTTGGATGTGAATGGGTCTCTGGGATGCATTCAACTCGTAGACTTGACTCAAGACGGAGGCAGAAGTCAGTTTGTGGTGAGCATCGGGACAGTTGAAGACTGCTCTTCCGCAGATGGTGTGACATTCTTTCCCTTGGCTGATTTAACCCCTTCTGAAGCTTTGAGCTTCCATTTTATGGAACAATCTCAAGGAGAATGCTCCCTTCAACTTCGGATGGCATCTTTACACTATAACCACTCTGCAAAATTCTTGAAAGAACTCAGTTTGTCTGCAAATGAAGTCGAAGACAACTTCCGCTCAATGCTAAAAACTGCAGCAACAAAGGTTTCCACTGTGTTGGTGACAAAAACAGCGGAGTACAGTGGTATGGTTTCTATCTTTGATAACCCAAGTAAAAGATCAAGGAGGCAAAGTCAGTGTAACTGGACGCTTGATCCTTTTGAGGAAGATGATTTCTCTGTCCCCGAAAAGGAACCAGCCGTGGATTCCTTTTTGGTCAAGCTGAATCTAGATGTCAGCATAGATTCCCCAGTGGTTTCAATCCCCAGAAAGCCTGGTCATCCTGAGTTACTTGTTGGACATTTGGGGAGCATATCAATTCAAAACTTTATCACGGGGCAAGACTCAGAAGGG
Organism: Danionella cerebrum; assembly: GCA_007224835.1. Taxonomy (NCBI): domain Eukaryota; kingdom Metazoa; phylum Chordata; class Actinopteri; order Cypriniformes; family Danionidae; genus Danionella; species Danionella cerebrum. The sequence continues at coordinate 578,440 of SRMA01026163.1, forward strand.
GAGAAACTGCAAGTTGAAGTAAAGGATATCAGACTTTATTCGGTCAACACAAGCAATTTGGTTTTGAGAAAAGGAGCAAAACAAAGCATCAGTTCCACAGTTGGACAATCACCTTCTCACAGTGGAAGCTTGAATCTCAATGAGACGCAATTTACTCGAAATGACTTCTTTGAGTATCTGAGCCGAGGAAAAGGTCAGTTTAAAATGGTCAATTTTATTTTTCAATCAATTTCTCCTCGAATGTATACCATTTTATAGCACTACCTTTTGTCTCTTGAAACGCGCCTTGAAGTAGCAAGAGCCAAGACCTAAAATACACCGCTAAGAAATGAGATTACCCCAACAAAAAAATGATTGGTTCATCACTGATTGGTTTAAACTCGACGAGGCAGTTTCAGATGTTTTCAGACCTTGCATAAACACTGATATATGGTGCAAACTGTAAAGAAGTGATTTATTTAGAGAGATACCTCATTGATTGGTAGCTATAACACCAGGATTCTACATACGGATACCGTTCCGTTGCTGTTTAAAAGGTGACGCAGGGATTACGATCAAACCTGAAACTGGTTTGTTTGATTTGGTCTGGATCAATAGGAACAACTGATGCATTTAGTTGTCATTCACACCACACTGGTCGCACTAATTGAAAATACAGTCATGGGACATCATACAGGCCACTCATTGGTCACATACGTCATCATGTGATTTTTTTGAAAAGTTGTTGGAATTAGCACGCACACAGAAACGTCTAAAGAACAAAATGAACAGACTTCGCTGGTTGAATTTGATTTGTGTTGAGCGCTTTTGATGTATGTTGCAAATGTAGCTCGGTTTGACCGCGGGCTGGCGAAATAAGTGCTGCTTTCTTAACACACAAGTGCAAGTAAGTACAGTGGCTATATTCGTTTAAAAATCATGTATTTTCGTGTGTTTTAGTTCAGCTTAGAGTACGATCATGTTTTGGATTTGTGCTGAGACCACAACCTCCTTTTTTTAGGCTGCTTTTGGTCCAATCTAACTAATCAAGTGAGGTGAGGTACAGGATTCAAGATCAAACCTGAAACTTAAAGCACTCTGGCAGAGACCGCAAACAAAGGAAAAGCATGAAGTGTCTGAAATTTGGTATACCACCAAGTTAAAATTTGCTCATAGTAACCAAATCTACTCAACTAGTTAAGAAATTGACTTTGACACTTGCTATTAGTCACTTACGGACTGGTATTTTAGACGTTTGAACAAATTCACATTTAAATAAACCCATCAAGTTGACTCATGATGCCATTAATTTCCCAATTCGTGCAGCTATACTTACGCCCTACCTCCAAATCACATGCAAAGAATTGTTGAACCAATCAAAATTGCACTAAAAGTTTGTCCATTAATGATGATAAATGTAGAACCGTAAACAAATGGTTGTCCATTTTAAACGTTATTATGATGGCTCCACCTCTGAACGACAATGCCTGTGAAATGGGCCTGTTTGGTAGTTTCTGCAAGTTCATTCTCCATTTTGTGAGACGGATTGTTTCCATCTTCTTTCAGCATTTCACATTCTAAAAGATGCCACAATTCAGCTCACCGTCGAGAAAATTCCTGATGACGAAAGCTTCCATTTCAACTTTTTGTCATGTGAGCAACCCTACCGGAGCACTGGGCTCTTGAGAGTCGAAGGGAGTTTTGTTAACACTGTTCAGGTAAACAACACGAAGTTATAAACCAGCTTTCTGTTTATGCTATGCACACCTTCACTAATTATTCATAATCTTAGGTGTGTCTCTGCAAGCCGGTGTATGAGCAAGTCCTTCAAACCCTTGATAACCTGTCCTCTTCTGAAGACCAGCGACTAACACCAAGTCAGCCCCCCACACCACCACCTCCCACTCCCTCCTCCACTAAACCCCACCGATTTCCTGATCCTCAAGGTGGGCTCTTTGCCAGAGACCCTCCACATGTAGGACTTTCATACTCCGCATTGTCCTCATCTTTATCAACCGCACATCCTCTGCAAAAGGAGAGCCCTCCTCTACAGCCTCCTACTTTTACCCAAGTGAGAGCCACCTTCCGAGTCTCTGAGCTGCAAGTGCAGTTAAGTGGAGACCTCAGCCAAGGCTCCCAGGGCTTGGTTAGTCTGCACTTTTTGGATCTGGAAGGAGAATTCATCAAAGATCATCCGCACTCAGTCTCTGTTCAACTTACCCTTCATTCCTTGCTAATGGAAGACCTTCTTGAGCAAAACCCTGAATCCAAATACAAGCACCTCATGGTCTCCAGAGGCGCTCCAAAGCCTTCCACCTTTAGTCCAAAGGAATACCTCTCACAGTCATGTCCTATAGCATCCAATGTTCTCTACCCAGTGATGCCTCGGTCTCTTCCAGCACAATTCGAAGAGGCACAGAATGTTTTCCAGTTCTATCAGAGACACCCAAGTACACCTTCTGCATCTAGTCGGAAGCCAAAAAAGGATGCAGAGTGTCCCTGCACGCCACCTCCTTCTCCATCCCACCAGATTCCAACCCCACACCCAAAGCCAGATTTTGACGACTCTTTGGTGCACATCAACATGCTAATGGTTGATAGGCGGCATCCTGAGTTTAGGACGAGATATGGAAGCATCGGTCGCAGCGTGGACATCGACTTCAGCTGCCTTGATATCCTCATCACACTGCAGACCTGGGTCATGATCCTAGATTTCTTTGGCATTGGCTCAACCGCTAATAATCATGCCGTCAAAGTACCTACCACTACACCTATTCCGGACAACCTGCTAGACAATAGTACTTTTGCTGAATTAGACGATCTATGTTCTGATCTCGAGGAAAGAGTCAACACAAAGCTAGATTTAAAGGTAAGGTAAAATATGTAATTTTTAATTATTTCACTATCATGGAGCAATATATCTTTGGCATTACTGGGATAGTACTCGTGGATAAACCACAGATTGACTGTGCTTCTAGTCACCGTCTGCATTTTATTTTATATTTATTAGATAAAAATGATCCTCGATTTTCCAACAAGAGGAACCATGTAAAATGAGCTCTCACTCAGTGTGCAGGAGATTTCTTCATGCAAACGTTAGTGCTCCTGCCTCCTAGTGATTGGGTGGTATTATTGATTTTCTAATACCAATCAAACTAGACCCTAGCCTTCTTAGCTAATTTCCAGTGACCGGCGAAATAAATAGTTGAATGAAAATAGTGTAATAAAGCTTCATTTTTTTTTTTTTTTTTTTTATTTCAACTTTTTTAAGAAAAATTCTTTATTACCATGGAACATATATCATGAGCAGAGAGAATGTCTACACATTTTTTTAAATTTTGATGGATAAAAATCACATTTAATATGACAATTTTCTTCCCCCTTTTCACTGATTGGTTCAAGATTTGCATATTCATGTAGGGTTCTGCTTCAAGCCAGACTGCCTCTGCTTATGAGTGCTAGCTTGATAACCTTTTAAGACCTTCTACAACCTAGAAGGTTTGTCAAATATAAATATGCGCAGTTGTGCTCATAAGTTAAAATTTTTCATTTCCTTTATAAGAAAATTTTAATGATGACACAAAAACTTTTTTCCCACACATAATTACTGACCAATTTTTGTCAAACGAAGTCTCTTGAGGTAGTTGTCAATGAGGTTCTTTATCGTCTCTGTTGGTGAAGCAGCCCATTTTTCTCTGCAAAAAACCCTCAAACTCTTGTAAATTCTTGGACTATCTTGCATAAACACCTGTTTAATATTAAAACCGAACCCAATGAAAGCCTTTTTAAAATGAACTATACCATTTGTAGTGCTATTGTCGGTACATTTCGGTTTCTCAGCTCATGACATCTTTGAAATATTCACTGTATCTACTTTTCTTTATTCATAAATTTATGAACAGGTATTTTTCTTGTAATAATGACTATTTTCTTCCCAAGGTTCACTCTCTGTCGCTGGTACTGAGGAAGAAGACCAACGAGCTTGCTAAAGCTAGCGTCTCTAAACTGTTCACTCATGTGGAGATGATAGGTTTGTTTTAAAGGAAACGAAAATGTTTTAATGAGGCTTTGATTCTGAAAATCAAACCTTGCTAAATGTCTGTGCACCACACTTTCAGATGGAGATCTGGCTTTGCAAGGAAGTCTGGGAAGTTTGTCCCTGAGTGATTTGACTCCACATGGGGACCTATATAGAGAACGTTTCACAACAAGTGGTGGAGAAGCCCTTGTCTATAACATTTACAAGTATTTTCTCAATGTCACTTCTTTGTGCACATAGTGTAAAGCATAATAAAATGACAAAATGGCTTTTAATTTTTTCACAGGTATGGAGAAGCTGACTCCAACATGCAGCGAGATTATGATATGAAGGTTTTTCTTCAGATGGCCTCAGTGCAGTACGTCCACACCCAGCGCTTCCAGGCTGAGGTTGTGGCCTTTATCCAACACTTTACCCAGCTGCAGGATGTCCTAGGCCGACAGAGAGCAGCTGTTGAGGGTCAAGCTGTAAGTGGGCCAGTTGAAAACATTTATTTGTTGTGAGAATTGTAAAAACCTTGGGAAAGCAGAGCAACATCTGTTGCTCAGATTTTTGTTTCCAATTTTGGTGACAAGCTTTGTATCCGAAATCGTTAGGGTTCGGGTAAGGAGCGTAGAACCCTTTTGTAATTGCTCAGAGTATTGGTTTGTGGCTTTCTGTTGATTTTTGAGAACCTAAATATGTCTGATTTGAGTTTGAAAAGTGGGTATTGCAAAACGCTCTATAGTGCCTCCTAATGCACCATCTAATGCTTTTTAGCTCATAAAACAGTTTGTCGTAATCGAATGAAATTCGACGCACACGTGAAGTGTGCAAAGACTTAATTATAATTGTTCTGGATTGCGTTTCCAAAATCGACAGGAAGTGGGCTTTTTTGGGTAAAGCTTTTTAATCTTTCTTAAATTACGTATGCACTGCAGCGGTCAAAATTCGCCATTTCACCACCAACATAGTTGTTTTAAAACTGCCATACATCTGATTGGTCCTAAATTTACCAACTGTGTTACCAGTTCATGTCTGGGCACATCTACAGTGTACACTCCCCAAAACAATTACCGAAAAGTTGTCAGACTCCTTCACGGTACAAAGAGTCATGATACTTTATGATGTGGTTGTCTTTATTTCATTTTCCATCTGTTTTTAAGGATCGAAGAACACTAGCAATATCATTGCCTATGTATTCAAGCTAATTCAATAGGTAATTTGTATTTCTTTTACTTAATCCCTGTTTGCAATTAGGGTAATATTTTATGGAAATCCTAGGGAGCTAACATAAAAACATTGCATTGTATTTGCATTAATTATTAAAGTAGACATATTAACTCTATTTTCAAAACACTTTTGTTAGGAGTGGTAGTGTCAATTCCGGCTTTTTACTCAAGTAAAAATATAACATTACTGGTTTAAAAACTATTTTTAAGTAAAAAAAGTCTTTATCTCTTTATCTCTGATTGGACAAAAATTAGCATATTCCCATAGGGCTCTGCTTCAAGCCCTGACTTCTCTGGTTATGAGTGCAAGAATGACAGACACTCCTTCCATGTTGTAGAAGATCTTAAAAGGTTGTCAAATACGTTAATACATGTACATAAGTTTACACACCCTGTGACCTTCTCTAGAAGTGTATTTGTCGATTTCGACTTTTAAAAAATAAATTACAATGTTGGGATCTCATCAGTTTTTGCACAATTGTATCACATTTTAGAAAAGTTAGAAATCAGTTAAATGAGCAAAGACTACAAAAAATCCTTCTTTATCAAAAAGTCAAGGTTGGCACAATATTTAGTTGATCGTAAAGTTTTTAGCTCCTTTATCATATTAATTGCAATCATCTTTTGTACATTTTAGCTTTTGTTGCAGTCAATGTTGTGGTAAGATATTTAATTGTAATTGCTTTGACCCGACAGGTGCGTGAGCGGCCACAGCGAGCTGCTCGAGTTCTGTTGGATATCGAAGCGGGGGCTCCTGTTCTCTTGATTCCAGAAAGCTCCCGCTCAAAAAACCTCATAGTGGCCAATCTGGGCCAGCTCCGAGTGCGAAACTGCTTCTTACCTGCTGGCGCTCGTGGCACCTTCTCTCTCAGAGATAAGGTAGAGAAACTTACAATGGCACATACCTTTTTCCCTTGTCTGGTGAGTCCCGTCATCTCAATATGCTGTTGTCATTTTGCATCGGTTCTGTGGGAACATTTATGAAGCAACTCAATTATGAATTAATTTCTAAAACAGGAAGTACATTGGGCAGAATTTTCTCAGAAGGTGCTTCATGGATGTTTTCCCATCCGCATGGTTGATTTCCACAGCTCTAAATATGTGAATGAGCACTAACATTTCTTTCATTGTGTATTTTTGAAGAATTTGATTTTGCATGCTAAAGCATACAAGGATCCCTCGCATTATAAGGTATCACAGCATGCTGGTCTGGGGTGTATATTTTCTGGGGTGCTGTTTCATCGCCCGGCATGCATGAGTTAATCAGAATGTTAACCCGCTCAAAGTGATCTCAGTGTGTTCTTGTTCACAATGTAATGGATACAAAAGAGAACCCAGAGGACCCAAAGATCTCAGACCCAGATTTAAAATTGGTAAAGTGGCTCTGTGTCCGAAGCAGTGCCCTTGGTAGCGTGTTCCACTTGAGGAGCTTCTCACCCTAAGCTGCCAAAGCCGGTTTTGTTTAGGCGGCGTTCAAAATCCTGGTCAAGGACCATAATAAGGTTAGAGGAAATCCTCCAGGGCACGGGCGACTTCGAATATGAGTCTGGGAGAGTCTGATTCGCTCCCCAAATCATTGGAGCTCACGGACCACAGTTCCAAATAGTGAAAAACATTTTCGGAAAGTCACTTACTCTGGTGGGCATGACTCGCAGACTCAAGGGGGTGCCAGCAGTGTTTCATTTGCACCACTCATGGTCTTTTTTTGAGATTCGCCCGAATCTTTGGATGCCTCTTAGCAGGGTGCTCTTCATCCGGGTCGAGGAAATATTGATGCAATGATGAAGATGGCGTTTGCCAACAGAGGCACTCCGCGCCACATGAGTAAACAGGAAAGAAGAAGACGATACAGAAGAAATCAAAGAACACATAGAAAAAATCCTTGATGCTGTGTGGTTTATACGATTGGTGGCTGATCACGGAGGTTTGACAAAAAGGAGCACTTGTTCTTTCCTGTTTCCTGTATGTTCTACTCACAGCATCAAAAGAGCCAGCTTTCATTTGTCGTTCTCCTTGCGAAAACAGGTCCGATAACTCTTTTTCAATGGCACCACTCGTTTGGTCAGATGTGTGAGTTTTTAATCGAGGTGCGTTGTCGCACTTAACTTCAAAATTGAAAATTCATATCGATAAGTAGAGGCCTTAAACCTTTTACAGAGATCTTTTGCAGGGCTCAAGAAACAATATTTGCTCAATATTGTGAAAGAACAAAGATTAATGTTACAATGTCTGTAAATTAATGTCACGTTCAGCTTAATGCATTCTTTAAATGATTGATTTTAACTGAGTGAAATGTGGGAGTGAAGTGTGTATTTTCAATGCAGATATTTACACTCTTTGCAAATAAGTTTAAATAGTAATAACTTATTTCGAGTTTTTGTTTTGAGTCTGTGATGAATATTTAACCCTTAGAAGTCTTTTACAATTTGCTGTAATAAATAACCTTTAAAACACTTTTTTTCATTAAATTACTCAATATTAAAGTGTAATTAAATTACAGAACTTGATTTTGTACAATTAGTAAATTTTTAACTGAAAAATTTGAGAACAAAATGTTTTTGTGTTGTTCAGAACAACAAAAAACACAAGCCATATCACAGGTCTTGTACTTCCAAGGATTATTCCTTCTTTTCACCACTGGATGGCACCAATTTGGGGTCTATAAAATAAAACTGAAAGACAGTTGTGCATTTTCTCTTATTTTAATATGAATTACCTCGTAGATAATGTCATAACTCTTGTAAAAGCAAAAATGTAAAAACGAATAACCTTTTTGAAACCTAAACAATACTTAAAAAATTCAAAACAGCCGCTGTGATTAACAGCGCGTGCAGAGAATTCTAAGGGTTAATGTCCTGATGCTTGCTTTCTCTATTGCAAACCCTCACGTATTGTTAATGAGCTTGAATAATTCCTCAAGGATCGGATGAAGGACGTACAGTCTGCCTCTGATCCTGGGATGAAGACTAGTGAAAAAAGGTCTTCGTGTTCCAGCACTACTGGCTTTATTTTGGGCAGACCTCAGCCCAGTCTTGCATCTATCCCAGAAGCAGACGTGCCGTGTCCAGGTAGCAGCCTCTTCTGAACCGTAGACTCTTGTGTCCGTTATTTGTTTACATTTACTCTCTTATTGTTCATTCCGTGTTACAGAAGATCACGTGTGTCTGCTGGACTGTATTGCTTTGGATCTTCAAGAGATGGACATATTTGCTGCAGAGAGACTTCCCTGTGAACCATGGGACAGTGCTGGAAAGCCCTTGGAAACAGACTTAGTCTTTCCATCCTACTCTGTGCGCAGATGCGGAGAGCGCCTGCTAAACGAGTGCTGCTACCTGAAGCTGAAAGTCGAGCGCAATCTTGACAAGTCCGTCAAGTGATTTGCACAAGATCTTTTCAAAATCAAATGTTGATTGCTCTAGCGTGTTTTTATCTTCTCCTCAGGGAACTCAGCCACGCTGTCCCAGACATGTCTATCCACGGCAGCTTGTCTTCTGTTCACTGCTCTCTGGACCTCAAAAGGTATCAAATGATCCGTGGTCTTTTGGAGAACAACCTGGGAGAGCCTGTGGAAGAGTTCCTCAGGCCTTACAATCTCCAAGACCCCAGCACTTACGTAAGTTCTACCGTAATGTGTCAATAGAGGTTTGTTGTTGATTTTCCTGCCTTTCCTCTTTTGTGAGTGGCAAAACAAGCAATAAAGTGGCTGCATTTTATGTGGAAAGTTCTCGACTATGCATTTATTAGATCAGAAAAAAAACAGTTTTCCTTCAACATGGCGAATCTCATTTCCTGACATTTATATGCTCCTGATTTCAGCACACGTAAAAGTTTAAAGGCGCCTGTCCATTCTCAAAAAAGCAGGATTTATTGGGATTGGGGTTATTGATGAAGATATAGACATTTTGGTTGCTTGTGAACAGAAGGGGTTTTGCGATACGCGTATTCCTATTGAACAGAACGATATGAAGTTTGGTACGCGTGCATTTGGAACGGTGCAGCCTGAAACTTTCGTGGATTTGTTTTATAAAGAGGGGTGTTCGCTTTCTCTTCTACAACCGATTTACAAATGTCTGCCTGTCTTTCACGCTCTAGCACTCTCTTCTCCTCTCTCTCTCCCTATCATTCAGAATGCATGCTTTATCTTAGCCGAGGTTGCTAAAATTATTAAGTTAAATAAAGCTGCATTCTGCTGAAATTTGCTCTACGTTTCTTTAGCCAGCAAATAACTCACACCCTTCACTCAAGTACCTTGATATTAACTCATGATTCCGCACTTTTGAGTATTACACATAACCATTTTATTGCTGGTTTTGCAGCTCAATCACAGTGAAGGGGCGTGGCACTTTGAGAAAATTCATCGAAAGGCATTTTTAAAAATGATATAATGTACTGCCACAAAAACAGTTTTAAAGTTAAACTATTACAGCCAATTGTAAAGTTATGGTTAAAATTAACTTCTAATGGCTAAGCAGGTTTGTTTTGAAATATTAAGCTAGAAATTATAGATAATAATTTTGGATTTATACATTTTTGTTTTGTCTACACACTTTTGATTTTTCTTACAAAGCATAAAAACTGTTCGTTCTTTTTTTTTTTTTTTTTTTTTTTTTTGCAGTAAGGAAAATGCCAAAATAGAATACTCAGAATTGCATATTTTGTGCGGTTTCAAATTTGTTGAGGAAATAATGCGCAATATATGAAAAAAAAGCTGATGTAGTAAAACATGATCAAGCCATCAATTTGAATTATTTAGCAAATTGTTAAAGTTGATTTCTAAGAGAAATATTATGCTAATAATGTTGGCTTTTTATGTTTTTATTTTGTCTACACACTTTAGATTTTTTCACAAAAAAAAAACTTCTAAATTTTGATATTTTTGCGGTAAAAAAATGACAAAATAGAAAACTTGGAATTGTATCTTTTAAAAGGTACAAATAGAAAGTTTGAGGTTGAAAATGGGTTAAGCAGGAATGGATAAATTGAAATATTTTTAATAATCAATGTGCTCGATGCAGACTGTCCTGAGTGGTGATGTGTACACATCCCTGTCTCTGTTGGTGGACATGAAGGATGTTAGTCTGGAGATACTGGACAACGATAAATCCACAGGTCATAACCACTCATTGGCCAGGTACTTTTTTTTTTTTTTCATAAATACGTTTATTTTTTCTTCTTGTTTTACATTAATGTAGTTGTTTATAGCCTCCTTTGTGTTTCACCCCTGACAGGTTTGATTTTATGAAATCCAAACTCCTGTTTGAGAGTTTTTCAAATAACTCCAAGTCCGTGAACCTGGTATCCCATTCTCTCATGGCACATGACACTCGATTTACTGGGTGCCCTGGCCCGGCAGAGGAGAAGCGTAATGTGTTTGATTGCATTCTACAGCCCTCCAAGACTGGCACCAACAGGGCATCCCTCCAGCTAGAGTTACATTACAGGTTAGATGCTGTTAAAGCTACAATTAAACGCACAAATTATTTCTTAAGTCCTTTACTTTGTCTCACAGGTCAACACGGGACTCCTCTTGCTTCACCGTGGTTCTAAACAATCTGCGAGTTTTCCTCATTTTTGATTGGTTACTGCTTGTGAGGGATTTCCTGCAGATGCCTGTGGATATATCAACAGCACCTTCCCACCAGCGCTGGCCCAGTGGCAGCAGTGACAAAGGCAGCACGGGAGCTGTCATGCCCAAAACGGTCAAGAGCGGCGTGGTTACTAAACGCTCCACTGTACCAGTCAATCAGGATAAGCATCTGGAAGTTAAAATCAATGTGACAGGTATGAACATTGGCTTTATTTTGAAAGGCGACCTCAGATTAAAAATCACATTTTCTTTCATTCTCTCACTGACGAACACCCTAGCAACCAAATCGTCTGATCTCTATCTCAGCTTTGGGAAATGCTAGAGACATGGGAGTTGATTTATATGACGTATGGTAACATAGGGAACATTCTATTGTGAATGGCCCCTCTATAGCAACTAGACTGTTTACCATAGCAACCAATTTGACATATCTCAATTTTAGCTTTAAAAATGTATAAAGACAAGGGGGTTGGTTTCTTTTCCTCATATTGACATGGGGAATTTAATATTATGTCACTGACCCCTCCATAGCAGCCAGACCTTTTACCACTGTTAGTTAATGGAGTTTCTCAATGTAATAACTGCACAGCTTTGATAAACACATAAAAAAGACTTTTAAAGAAAACATTTGTCACCGAATCTTCCAAACACTGCTCTCTTCCAAACACTGGCTTGCTCCTTGTTATCCACTCTTTTTCTCTGATTTTCGTGAGAACAGAGAAGATCTGGAACAAAGCTTCTTCTTATATTTCTCACGTTCATCTAAATACTGATTTCAGCTGCTGGGAGAACTCCACTGTCCCCAATTCTGGTCATTTCATTGATAATTCTAAAAAAAAAAAAAAAAAAAAAGTTTTTTTTTTTTTTTTTTACACAAACATTTTTTGAGTCCTGGTTGCTTCGTTTATGTGCTCCCTTTAATTGCACATTCTCACTTTTACGTAAAAAATGAATATTCACTTTTTCCATTTTTCTCCAGGGACTGAGTTTGTTGTGGTGGAAGATTCGTCGTGTTTGGATACCAATGCTATCATTCTGAAGGGCACTACAGTGCTCACATACAAGCCTCGACTCCTCGACAGGCCCTTTTCTGGCAGCTTAGCAGGCATCGAGGTAATGAGGTGGATATTATTTATACGTTTATATCAACAGTAACCATGATGTATAATTCTTATAATGTGTCTCTTTATAAGGTGTTCTCCTGTCGACTGGGTAGTGAACAGGAAACAGCTTTGTCCATCATTGATCCTGTCAATGTTCAAATGGAGCTCTGTGGAAGCCCCACGTATCAGAGCAGCTCTGGTCTCCTTGATGCCTTCAACATAGAGGACTTTCCTCCACTATTGGAGGTGTGTGTTTGGCTCACTTTCTTGACACATCTCAGTGTAAAAATATAATCAATATATTTGTTCTGTCTCCAAGATCCAGTTTCCTGCACTAGATATCCGTCTGTCCTACAACGACGTGCAGCTTTTCCTGGCAATAGCTAAGTCCATTCCTACCACTGGATCCGTCAGCTTTCCAGAAGAAGCTGAAACTTCTGCCAGCATAGACCCGGCATCCAAAACAAAGGACAGCTTCAGACAGAAGACAGAGGCTTTGCTTGGTTTGTTTTTTCTATTAAAATATCTTTAAATGATTGATACTATTGTCATACACAATAGGGGAATCTTTTATTTTAGATTTTTCTCAACAAAAAAAAAAGAACGATAAGTACTATAATGATTTACTGCAGCCAAAAATCAGTTTTAGGTTTGGCTTTTTGGAGGATTTGTGCTTAATGCACTGCAAAAACACTCTCTTGGAACAGGAACAAAACCTAGTTAAACTTTTCCTTGATCAAGCATAATATCTGCCAATGGCGTAAACAAATTTGTCTTGGAAAGATTTCTTAAAATTAGCAAAAATGTTTAGCTGACAACAAATGCGGATGGATTTTAAAAACAGACAAAAGACTTAAAACAAGAACTTAGACGTGATCTTAAAATTAGGAAAATTCTCTAAAAAGTAGGATGTTTTTTAAAGTTAAACAAGTATATATCTTTATATCAAAGTATTCACAAGTATATATCCTTTTCTTAAAACTAGAAATATTTGCGAATAATTTTGGAGAAAAGCATTTATTCAAGAATTTTAGAACACAAAATAGAGTTTTTCTTGTTATACTAAATAACATTTTTATAATAACTTTTTTCGGTTGGAGAACAGTATTAAAACAAGGACATCTGTGCTGAAAACTAGTCTTTATAATAGTTTTAAATCTAGACAAACCTGCGCAAAATCTGGCAGATTTCTCTAGTTTATAAGAATTGTCAAATTATAGGAAAAACCGGAACTAGCTTAAGTACCGTATTTTTCGGCTCATAAGACGCACTTTTTCTTCCCCAAAACTGAGGGGGAAAAGTTGGTGCGTCTTATGAAGCGAATGCAGAGCGCCGCGAAGTCCGGTAACGGCCGTATGAGAGGTGTAAGAGCTCCGGAGCAAGGCCGAAGCCGCGGCCATATTTGTTTACCAAGCGCTGCGCGTTGACGTCATCGCCCATCTCTGCCATTGCGCGGACGTAACGAAAACGGGGGGAAAAACTACATTTCCCACAATGCCTTTGGCATCCGCATCCATACTTACGTCACGAGCGAAACTACAGAGATTAGCTCCTGTGTCTCACAACGTAAGTCTCTTGCACTTGAGTGATCTCTCAGGCTACAAACCCGTTTTCTCACGCTAAAATACATTTCATGTTGTGAAATGGGCACAGCTCATAGTTTGTCTGCTATGTTTTTTGAGCCTGACGATAAGATGATGATCGATAAGCATCGTCTTCAGTCTGTGAGGGTTTTATTTCCACTAAGCATTCACTTGGACAGTTTCACAATCTTAGACAGTTTGATCCTTTATTAATGGAGTTATTTCAAAAGGATTTATATTAGAACAAAAAGCATACGCTTGTTTCCAGCGCTCGCTCTCTCTCTCTCTCGCTCTCTCTCTCGTGCGCGCGCGCTCGCGCTCGCGTGAGGTAAACAAAACGCTCTCAATGACTGAAACTCTTCTTTAATAAACTCAAATCATCTCTCAACGGTACATCTCACACATGTACATATGAGATAACAAACGTAAGTAACGTGCTCTGCAATTAGGGAGTGTTTGATTAAAGGGGGGCTCGACTAAAAAAGTTTGAGAACCACTGTATTATTACTAATGTGGGGGCAATCTTACTAGCTATTATTAGTAATGTGACAATGTTACTGGCTATTATTAGTAATGTGACAATGTTACTGGCTATTATTAGTAATGTAGTGACAATGTTACTGGCTATTATTAGTAATGTAGTGACAATGTTACTGGCTATTATTAGTAATGTGGTGACAATGTTACTGGCTGGTATTAGTAATGTGGTGACAATGTTACTGGCTATTATTAGTAATGTAGTGACAATGTTACTGGCTATTATTAGTAATGTAGTGACAATGTTGCACTGGAACAGTGATGGTGATAACGAATGGTGGACTTTAGAGTGATGAGTAGGGGCAAAGAAAAACATTACAGCCTTTTTTTTCGTTACTTTTACTGTTTACTGTCTGTTCATGTTACATGTTTGGCTGTTAACTTTTACACAGTTGATATAAAATATTTTACAACAGTATTTGGTTCAGAATCTTTTTTTTCTGGATTTTCCTCTTTAAAAATTGGGTGCGTCTTATGTGCCGGTGCGTCTTATGAGCCGAAAAATACGGTATGTGCTTCGTTTGCAGTAACAAGAACTTTGCTATAGACTAAAATTAAACAGATTTCCTTTTTTTTTCCTTTTTTCCTTTTATTAATACAAATATTTTGGTGGGATAAAAACAAGGAGATTTTTACACTAAAATAATCTTAAAACTAGAAAAAACCTGCATAAATTGTGACAGATTTCCTTATTTAAATGCACTGAATGATTGAATTTGAAGCAATAATATTTTGCTTAATCAAGGTCATACATTGGATTTTAAAACCAGATTCTTTCTCACAAGCATTATATTTTTGTCTCAAGAAATTATCTATTGTCAGATTTTTGGCTCAATCCCAGAAGATTTTAAGCATTTTTTCTTGTTCTGAGAGGGGTGTTTTTTATCAGAAAACAACTATGTTTTCTTAAAATCTGAATCTGTTGAGCTAAAATGTCTTGTTTTCAGATTCCAGTTTTAAGTTTAATGGTAAAAACGGCTTGTTTTCCAAAGATTTTTGATTCAAGTAAATAAATGATCAGATTAATGTAATCAAGGGCATCTTTTTTCAAACTAAGCTAAACCATCTATCCCCTGAAGTCTACACTAGATCATTCTTCTTAAAATAAGAAGAATATCTAAATTTAAGCATTTTCACTTTTCTTTGCTTGTCTGAAGATTTGTCTTTTGGAACTGTTTGCTTGCAGAAGGTCAGCTGAAGAGGTTGCAGGACCTGGGATTTAGGAAGGAAGATTGCAGACGGGCACTTATTCACTGTAAAGGTACGTCACCTTTAAAAATCGCGTTGAAAAATGAAAATACCTTTTTTTTACCTCTGCGTTTGTTGAATGGCAGGTCAGTTGGACCAAGCTGCCACGTGGTTATGGGAGAATGCTGAGAGCATGACAGGCCGCATTCGTGCAGATTCGGACTCCAGCAGCCACTCAGCTCCTCCGCTCTCTGGAGTCGAAGTGAAGGCTGAAAGTGTGTGCATTTGTTTCATCGATGACTGTTTGGACTGTGACGTCCCGCTAGCAGAGCTCACCTTTTCACGTAAGGATGCCCACATATTGTTATTCCCATTTATGTACCAGGACTAGCCATGTCACATGTTTCTCTTCCGTGTCAGGTCTGTATGTTCTCCAGAGGATTGGTTCCATGCAGGAAGGCAAAGCTAGCTTCACGCTGTCTGGAGATTATTACAACAGAGAACTCTCAGGTGCGATCACAAACACCAGCTTCATCTCATGGTCTGAAAGTACATGTGACAAACAGACTATGTTCCAGAGCGAGGTAGAGGTGATGAAGGATCTGAACCTAAATCAAGAGCAGCATTGTTTTTTTATATATTAGACTCAAAAAAATAAATCCCGTAGTAGGGTTTCCCCTATCATTCAATACTAGGGGTCTCCCCAGAAAGTTCATGCTATCTCTCCCTCTTTCCCTCCCTCTCTGTCAGTATTGTCAATTTAGTGAGAGTTGGTGACTTTTTAGACCCTTTTATTTTCCAAATCTATTGACTTTTCAGGAGTTATTGAAGACTCTTTGCAACTGTTGTTGAAGTAACGATGCCCGTCTTCTCTTCTCCCGAATAAAGCTCAGTCTGAATCTGTGCACTATCCATACTTTTACAGGTGTGAAATACTCCTTATTGCACGCAGATTCACATGATACGATCAATCTCTTTATTCTCAGGAGGTAGAGAAAAGAAATTCTTAAAAGGAAATTTGTGACTTTTGATAGTAAAAACAAGCAATGTTTTATTAGATTTATTCTTTCTTTTTTTTCTTCTTACTAAACTTCATGTTATTCTTTGTATGAGTAACAGGACTGAGTTTTTAGCTAAGAATTAGCAAACAGCCAGAAACAATCATAGAACCAGGAACTTCTGCTAATTCGGTTATTTACCAAATACAGTGTCTGCATTTTTACACTGAAATAGTTAAATCTCTGAAATAATTTGTGTAACAGGATAGTATTTTTTAATTTGTATCACAAAACCATCAAATATGTAAATATGAAATTGAGAGAACTTACCTTTACTTCTCCTATGGCCCATCCAAGTGATGCAACTTCCTGCAGAAAAACTGACTTATGGAAAGTCCCCAGTTTTTCAGGAGGTGGATGGGTTTGAGTAACAAGAATGAGTTAAAATATGGGGACATAACTAATGACCTTTAGTCATTGGGGACATGACTTTTTTATATAAGAAAGTATGGATACTTGTGTAAATAAAATGTATTTGAATCAAACATACATGGATTTGCATATCAATGCAAAAAAAGGTTCTTTTTAAAATATCTTAATCATTATATTTAACGGTGAAGTCTAGCATCAGAGACTGGAGACAAGCAATAAACGATATTTATTATGTGGATGTTATTTCGAGCTTAAACTTGCAATACAAATAGCATTTAGTACACTTTGCTTGGTAATGAAATCTAATTTAAATCTTTATTTATACAAATAAAGTCCCAGGGACAGAAATGGCACCTAGTCTGTGGAATACCTTGAATTCTGGAAAAGTTTACAGGAATTTTTCAGGAATTAAATGCCTTTATGTGTGAGGTATTAACAGGAAAGCACATGGCCAGTGGGACTCCAGTAGCAGTCATGTGCTCATATACAGAAAAACCCAGACGTAACGATTGTCTAGCCATGTGCCATTTAACCAATGAGCACACAGCTGTTGATGGGAAAACAGTGACAGATAGATTGCAAAAGGAACCAACAGGACCTGAATGCTTGAATCTCGTACAAGCAAAACACGTCAGAAGATGCGTACATGATGGTTATGTCACCAGATCTCTACCACATCAGGAATCAACAGTGCTTAAGTGGTAGCAGGAGCAGCATGACAAGAAACAAAAACACGAGGCATCTGTGTTTGAATTGCAAGGGTTCAGCATCGATAGAAGGATAAACATGACAGATGAGGATCTAAAGCAGATGCACTCTAGTCACATTAAGATAAAGGTTTAAATGTTTCCAAGTGAAGCCAAATGTAATTTTTTAAGTCTTGGGTGGGGATCCCATTATAAAATGTAAGCCCTACCCCGTGTTTCTAAGTACACTCATACGCACTTACTCGCTTGCAGGCTGGGAGCCTTTCATAGAGCCTTGGCAATGTTTCCTGGATTGGCAAAGACAAGCGGCAGGCCGGCTCCATCCTCCTCGCCTGAAGATCGGTGTTCGAGCCAAACAGAGGCTGGATGTCAACATCACCTCTGTCTTACTGGGTATTTAGTCTGGGTCAACCACCCAGATATCTCTGACTGTTTGCCGCCATATTTATAAGTGATATGTTAATTCTGACACCAACCTGCGAACTGTGTTTCTGACACACAGAGCAGTACAGCACCACCAAGACTTCATGGTTGGCAGATTACTGCAAAGAAGACGAGCAGTCGCCACAGTCCTCCGCTGCCCAGTCTTGGATGGGGTCGTCAGTGGACCCCCCTTCTTTTGGCCAGAGTGAGTGTCTAGATCTCAAAGAACTGCACTGGGTTTTACAGTTGTTAACATACCCGTTTCTTGGTCATTTTTCACGAAATATAAATGATGTAGAAACTTTCCAAATGACCCTGAACAAAAGTTGCCAGAAGAAAGCCATTACTATGCAAACGCCACAAAGTAGCCTCTTACTATTTGCCAAACCGCTCAAAAACAAGCCTCTAAACTTCTGGAACAAAGATATTTGGAGCGATGAGGGCAAAATGTAACTATTTAGCCTCAACCATAAACGCTTAAATTGGAGAGAAGGGAACACCGAACACCATCCCCATCGTGAAGCACGGAGGCGAGTCACTGATGTTTTGGGGATGTGTGAGCTCTAAAGGCACAGGAGACTTGGTCAAAATTGACGGGAAGATGATTTCAGCATGTTCTCAGATGAAACTGGAGGAAAATGTGCATCATTAGCCCGAAGCTGCACACGTTACTGGAGATGCCAACACGACAACTGTTCAAAACACAAGTCCACTTGTCATTGGTTCAAAGTGAAGGTTCTGAAGTGGATTTCAGTCTCCTGATCTCAATCTCATCAAATCACTCTGGGGAGAACTCAAACGTGGGAGAATTTACAAGGTTTGGAGGCTTTTTCCAAGAGGAGTGTGCTGCTTTACCAATAGAGAAGATAAAGAACCTCATCGACAACTACCTCAAGAGACTTCAGGCTGTTAAAGGGTGGAATACAAAATATTAAGAACTTTTGATCTGGGTCATTCGGAAAGATGATTGACCAAGAAATCAAATTATTCGCCATGTTGTGTAAACTCAAGAACTGCACATAGCTGCCTGATCTAATATCTAGATCCAATCCCTAGTCTTCTACCCGAGCATGTGTTTCTCTCATGTCTTTCCCTTAACCCTCTCTCTCTCTGCTATCAGGTCTTCCTCTTGCCTATCTTAGAACTAGAAGCTCGACCAGCTTGACTTGTCTCGAGCAGCAGATTCATACCCGAGGTACAGTTCATAGATGCGTAGCCAATTTCAAAGTCAGAGGGTCAACGTGTTTGAAGTCGTCAAGCTTCAGATAGTCATGTTCTTTAGGTTCTGAGCTTTTATTCTGTCCTTAACCCCTTGTTTACCCCTGATCTTTAACCCATAACCATGTGTTTCATGCTTTCTGTTAAATACAGTCTTCTTTGAACTGAACATTTGGTTCTCTTTGAATCAGTTGAATCCAGATTACGATATTTTCCATTTGGATTATGTTTTAAAGTTAAGGGAGAATCAGTATTTGGTTCTGATCTAATTACCCCGGGTCGTAATTTCCTTCTTTCTTGTTATTCAGCGGATATGAAGCTCTCCAAAAGGAGGCAGCCCTTTGTTCCCTATGCGTTACGGAATCACACTGGCTGCACGATGTGGTTTGCAACTCTCACCACCACACCAACCAGGTTGTTATTCATACCTTGGTTAAAATCGTTTTAGTGTGAGGAAATCAGACATTTGTTCTGTTGTGTCCACAGGGTGGCGCTGTCTCACAGCAGTAGCGCAGACTCCATATCTGAGGTGCATGGGACAGGGACCGATGACACACACAACATCAGCCAGTGGAGAGAGGTGCTGCCGGGCGAGGAGATACCTTTTGAGTTTGAAGCCAGAGAGAAACTCAGACACAGGTAGAAGAGGCTTTGCTTGTAACCCGTTTTTACCCTTTAATTACCAAGATCTTACATTATGCCACTTATTTCTGGGAAAAAAAATATTTTAAATTTTAAAAATACTTTTTAAAAAAAAAAACTTTTAAACTTGTCAAACATTAGTTTGTTATATTCACGTCAAACATCTGCATTGGTGGATTTCTTGTTTTTGTGTAGCACCAGATTTTCATTTATTCTGTCATTCATTGTTCGTTCCCTATTGACTTCCATTATAACAACCTTTTTTTGATTGCAATGCCACAACACCAAATCATTGTTCATTTTTTGATTGTTGGTGCCTGTTGGGAAAATTTGAGATTTTTAATGATGATCACTACGTAAAACCAACAAGCCTAGTTTCTGGCTGGAGTGTGAATTTAAATGGAGCATGTTGCAGAGTGATTCTGTTTGTTCTGTATAAACTCTACATTGGATCAGATTTCTGATCATAGTTTACTAAAAGCCAAAAGCTGAACAAAAGGGTACAAGTACCACGACACAATACAAGAGATAAATTAGCTGAACAATGGTACAAAAGTTGAGAATGGATCAAATAAAACTGACTCGTCTATGCACGTGTGTGAAATATTGATCTGATAGATTTTTCATTTAGTGGCTTTTTCTGGTCACAAACTCAAAAGGGCAGTGAATTTGAACAATGCACAAGGGTTTTTTATTTTTATTTTACAGATACAGTCCAAATCTTGGAGCATTTGGCATGTGCTCTTTACATCACTGATACCTTTACTTCTGCTCTGACCACAGACACACTCACGAGCTGAAGCTCCACCAGCTGCTGGTGCGTGTTGTGGGCTGGGAGCAGGTAAAACCAGTATCGGTCGACAAAGTCGGAGTGTTCTTTCGCTACGCAGCACCAGATCGAAACAACCCTTCAAGCACTGTGAGTGTTTTTTTTTTTACTATAGCTGAGCCAGATGTGGCCCGCGAGAGCTTAAAAGATTTAAGTGTCTTAAAAAAACGAAAACAACAAAAAACTACATTTCCCATAAGGCCGCATCCATTCAGTTTCCGCATCCATTCTCACAAGTGAAAGTGCAGCGGTGCCAACACTCACACATTGATCTCTCACGCCACACCTCGGATTTTTCACTATAAAATAAATGTAAAGATGTGAAATGGGCACAGCTAATAGTTTATCTGTGATCTGTCAGCCTGATGATAAAAGATGATGATCGATATGCGTCGTCTTCAGTCTGTGAGGGTTTTTTTTTGCTAAACAAATTACAAAAATGCTTTTTTCTGTATTCACTTGGACAGTTTGATCCTTCATTAATGGAGTTATGTGGGTTTTCATAGGCTGACAAAAGTTTCTATGCTGCTGAATTGTCACTTGAATAAGTTATAAATAATGAGACGTTTAACATTAAGGAGTAGTTACATTTATTTTACATTACATTCGATTACATTGTTTTACATCTGACCCTTTTAGTACAGCCATTATGCTACTGTGCCCCTCTGTGAAAATGAGTTTGACACCCCTGGTCTACAGAAATGTAAAATACTGTAAACAAAGATTACTTGCAGTAATAAACTTATTTTATTTTTGTCTACAAACAATGTATCTGGTGTTACTGCCTTTTGCCTTCAAACCAGCATCATTTCTTTTAGTTATCCATCAAAAAAATCAGGATATTCTAGGATTATACTCAAGTATACCACACAAGGAGTAATGATCAACATGGTCAAACGTAGGTTAAACCCCAGTCATGAACTAAAAGTGGGCGAAGAACACCCAAACTCTGCTATCAAGTTGAGGTTAGGAAAGACAGATACATCAACAAGGAGATTATAAAGTAGGAGATGTTTGAGATTTTCTGCTCAAGCTTTTGAACTTTGAGGATCATAGACCACATTGGAAACGAGGAAATGTACCATATTTTTCGCCGTATAAGACGCACCGGCATATAAGACGCACCCAATTTTAAATGAGGAAGATCTAAAAAACAAAGATTCTGAACCAAATACTGTAGTAAAATATTTTAGATCAACTGTGTAAAAGTTAACAGTCAAACATGTAACATGAACAGACAGTAAACAGTAAAAGTTACAAAAAAAGGCTGTAATGTTTCATACCTGCTCCTTAAGATCCGTGCTATGGTAGGATCGACGAGCAGAGATGGGCGATGACGTCAGCGCGCACCGCCGGGTGTACAAAGGCCGACGGCTCCGGAGCTAGGCTGAAGCCACGGCCTCTCTTACGCCTCTCCTCTTATACGCTCTGCATTCGCTTATACGGCGAAAAATACGGTAATCTGAAGATGTTAGCTGCACAATCAGCTCAGAAATGACAGAAACCAGTGGGTAACACCTATCTACTGTCTGGAAACATCTGGCTAGAAGAGGTCTTTGTGGAAGAGTTGCAGTTTATATTTTCACATTATGAAATTGACAATGATATTTGGAGTCAACATTCCAAGATATTTGGAACAAATTCCCAGCCTCGTTCCTTTGAAATGTTTACCTAGAAGAGATGCTTTGAAGCTCTTTGAAGACGAATCGTCTTGACTTGGAATGTGTTTTGTAGGTCGGCAGCCCAATTAGCAGAACCAACATCATCCACCCTCATGTTTATGTAAGTGTTGCTTTCTCGGAATTTGAATCTGAAGTAAACTAGAAGATCTACACAGTCATGAATCTGTTCAGTTCTCAGCTTTGCCTCCTGTTCGAGTGGTTTTCTCCATCACTATGGAGGGCAGTGCACGTAAGGTTATTACAGTGCAGTCTGCTCTTACAGTGAAGAACCGCCTTGAGGTTCCCATGGAAGTGCGATTAGACAGCCCCTCGGCTCCAGACAGTGAGTGTCCACAAACCATCCCATGCCCTGTTTGCTATGGCTCACCTGTGATTAACCATCTACCTTTTTATAGAACCTGTTGTCCTTCCACCCATCCTTCCTGGAGAGGCCCTAGCCATCCCTCTTCACTTGACGTCTTGGAGGCTACAGGCCAGACCTAAAGGCTTGGGGTTGTTTTTCTGCAAGGTGCCCATTCACTGGACAAGTGTGGAGAGGCCTGGTGAAGTTAGCAGCAGCAAGAGAGAGTGTCAGTCTGCAGACTTTGACGAACAGCTCAAACGCAGCTTTAGGTACGATCAGACCGATGGAGGAAGAGTTGTTTTTGAATAAACACTGAGATGTTACACTTGCCCCTTCTTTGCTAATAGGCATTTCCGGTTTCTAGGAGATCTTTCCTGTTTTATACAGTTCAACAACCCTTTGCTCTTTTGCATTCGCCATCCCTCAGAATTCAGAAATCTCAGCGCATCACTCTATGAAAGAGGCTAGGGTCTTATCAGGAGCATAGAAAAAGAGTAGCATCTAGTTGCAATGCTGGAGTTGGGCCAAGCACCCTCTAGTGTTTGAATATTTAACACTTTCCCAAAACCCCCCAGCTCTAACAGTAGATGGGAATCTAATGCTTTGATTAGATGGAGGGCGCTGTCAAATCTCTGGACCATACTGTGTGGTGCCTGGTCCAACTGTCGCAGGTGGATAATATTGCTCGGACATTGATTCCAAGCAAACAGATTACCTTTACCAGCCTCTTCCAAACTTTTCTTTGTCGGTTTTTGTGCATGTTATCCAGCCAAAATACCCAGGGTTTGTAAACTTTTGATCAGCACCATTGGGAAAGTTTCTGTCGTTATGAGTTTATTTGACGGTTAATGGCCTCATCCAACCACCCACTCTGAGTGGGTAACAATGCTGTTGCCTCAACATTCATATTTTCTGAAAAATGGCCAAAAATCTGAAAAATTGTGTCAAATTACGAGCAGTACTTTTAAGACCTGTGTCCTTTTAGGTTTTGTGTTGTCATCAAAAAAGAGAGCTACCCTGAACAGCAGCCTGCCAAAACCGTGACAGGAGGTGCTAAACAGATCTACCGTCAGCCGGGTCACACCATCTATCTGCTGCCCACCTTAGTGCTGGCCAACCTTCTGCCCTGTGACCTCAACTATTATATCAAAGGGACGTCAATCAAAGGAGCTATGAAGCCTGGCAAGGAGGCGGTCCTTCATGCAGCCGACACCTCACAAAATATCGAACTAGGTGAACTGAATGATATTTTCTTGCTGTTTTAACATGACTAGATGCGCTTCATGAGTATGTTGTCGGTTCTCAGGTGTGCTCCTAGAGAACTTTCCAGTGTGCAAAGAGCTGCTTATTCCTCCCGGTACACAAAACTATGTAGTACGGATGCGGCTGTATGACATCAACAAACGTCTGCTCTGTCTCACCATACGCATTATTCTCAGAGCCCACGGAGCATTAAAAATCCTCATCTCTTCTCCATATTGGCTAATCAACAAGACAGGTTTCCTTTTGAATATCTCTTTTTGTAAATACTCAAAAGAAAACAATTGTTTTATCTGGGTAATGTGTCTGCAGGCCTCCCTTTGATCTTCCGGCAGGACAATGGGAAAACCGATGCGGCTGGGCAGTTCGAGGAGCACGAGTTAGCCAGGAGCTTGAGCCCTTTGCTCTTTTGCTACACTGATAAAGAGCAGCCCAATATGTAAGAACCACCCTCATCAAATACTTCTGAATGTATAGATGTTGCATTCAAGAAACAGGAAGCCAAAAATGCAAATGTCACCTTACCACTGGGCCACTTCCCGTCCATTGTAACTGAGTGCCAAAACAAGCAGCAAAACGGCTGAGTTTAATATGGAAATGTGGCAATCTTTGAGTTGTTTGATGATTATAGGTTTAAATTTAAAAAGAATTAGGGTGATTTTGCACCTGACTTGTTTTCTAGTTCGGTTCATTGTGCAGGTGAGAAAGCAACAGCCGAACTATAAATCAGACCAAAAGCATCCTAAAAAAGCGGTCGAAGGTGGTCTCGGTACAGTTTTCTAAAGTGGTTCGTTTGTGGTGAGAACATGAAAATGATCTGATCTAGAAATACATGAAGACGACCAAAACACGCTGTTTGAATGAATACAGCGACCGAATTTGCTTGCGAATGGCATTATGGGTTGGCATGTGTCTGTTTACAAAGCAGCATTTATCAGGCAGCAAATCTGGTAACTTGAGATAAAACAGGAAGTTATTTCACAGCTAGCCTAGAGTGTCGCTTCACTCGTGAGGTAAGATTTCACATCTGTGTACGTATTAAGTATTTTGTATTTATTTTTTTATCAATTTAAACTGTTGTTTCAGAGATTTACATGTAAACTTGCCGTTTACATGTAAAACTTGCTTCGAGATACGAATGCCACCCTGGAACGGATTATCTTCCTATCTCGGTGTACCACTGTATCAAACTTAGCTTATAATATTGACAAAAGGGCTCTGCTGTTTATCTGTGTAATAACCATTCGCGGATCTGTTTTAAAGTTTTTAAAAGTATTAAACGTTGCTTAAAATATTGTGAAAAATTAAAAAAAAATGTAAATTGCATATATTAAACTGTATTTGGGGAAATTGCTAATCTAAACAAAAAAAACATTAGATAAATCAGTTAACAAGTACCTTTGTTGCTAAATCCACAACCAGTCTCATAAATTTTGCTCTAGGAACAGTGTACATCGTAGTTTTTGTCCTGAAGCATGTGCACGGTGAGGCAAATAAGTGTGGTGGAAATTGTCGAATGTCACTGTGTCTGAAAAATGTTAGATAAATCGTTATTACCGACAAAAGGTGTTTGTTAAAATATCATCAGTCTAACTAAAATGTGCCTAATGCTGCATCCACCAGCCCACTAGACAAACACTCCCAGGTGGCTTCGTAAGGGAAAACTTTATTTCTTTTTTCACGATATGACTTTCCATTTCCAGTACGCTTTGCAAATTGTGGGAATTTGTGGGTACATGTCCTCACACACCTCTCTTTCCCCTCCCCCTCCCCCAACCTTCTTTGTTTTCAATCTAGAATATTTTGTTAGCCTTTTAGCAAGTGTTTTAAAGCTAATAAAGCTACATTTTCTATCATCCCTTCTTAAACCTTGCTTCCAACGTCTTTATAATAAATAATAGCAACAAAAATGATTACAGAGTGGTGAATTCTCAATAACTGCACAAAAAAATGCCGCCAAATAGCACCCGTTTCTTTATAGTGTAGGGCTTTCAACCCCAATGATTCTACGTAATTACATCACTAGTCACATGACCATGCTTGCATAAAAATTTAATATATTGACATTTTTAGTTTTAAAATTCTTTATAGAGTAACTTTACCTGTTGTTCAGGTGCACCATGAGGATCGGGAAGGGAATTCACCCTGATGGTGTTCCAGGCTGGTGCCAGGGCTTCTCTCTGGATGGGGGTAGTGGGGTGAGGGCAGTCAAAGTCATCCAGCATGGAAACAGACCTGGGCTCATCTACAACATTGGTGACACGAATCGCTGTACTTTTTGATGAACATGTCAGACGTCTCTGTGGTTAGTAATGAGGTTGAATGTTTTATTACAGGAATAAATGTGAGAAAGGGGAAAGGGCGTTACCGTGACACGCACATTGTGACCTTTGCTCCACGATACCTGCTGGACAACCGATCTTCTCACAAATTAGCCTTCTCTCAGAGGGAGTTTGCCCGAGGAAAGGTAAAGTATTTGGAGAAACAATTTTGTTTCTGAATATGTTTTTATCTAAATATGTACTAATGTTACCGGTGTTCCGAAATTTCATCAATGAACAAAATACAGTGATTAAAAAGAAACCAAAAACCTGCCTTTTCTCTTCATGTTCAAAACATAGAGAAATAGTAAATAATTATAAACCATTGCTTCATAAATTGTATAAAAATGGATCGAATTATAATAATCTAATGCTTTTTGTAGGGCACAGCAAATCCAGAAGGCTACATCTCCACCCTGCCAGGATCTAGTGTGGTGTTTCACTGGCCTAGGAATGACTACGATCAGCTCCTATGCGTCCGACTCATGGATGTAGCCAACTGCACCTGGTCTGGAGGTTTTGAGGTCAACAAGCCTAAATCGTTCCACATCAACATGAGGTACTCAAACATCCCTAAAAACCGCTGAAATGAAGCTTGCGTTGTTCATACTGTCGCATTTCCATCTGTTCCAAAGAGACACCTTGGGAAACTGCTTCTTCCTGCGTGCCGAGATTGCTTTGAAAGGGGCGACACATCAAATCTCTTTCAGCGACACCGACCAGCTACCCCCACCTTTCCGTGTTGATAACATTTCCGAGGTAAGGCTCTTCAAATTAGTAGTTTGTTGGAAGATCTCACCCAGGTTTCCCATTGTGAGATGATCAGGCACTGGATAAAATGTGCCATAAAACAAAAAAAAAATATTAAATTGAAAGCTTATAGTTGGGTGTATTTCTCAACCCTTTTCCTCCAATCCAGCTTCTTCTTCAGCTGCTTGATCTTTTTTGAAGGAAGTGATGCAATTCTAACCAGAACCTATGAAAGAAACTCTGCACTTGGAGGATGTTGAAGATATGGTTGTTTGGTTGGTTGATTGCTTGGTCACTTGTTTGGTCGGTTGGTTGGTCAGTTTGGTTGGTTGGTTGGTCTGTCGGTTGGTTTGTTGGTTGCTTGGTTGGTCGCTCGGTCGGTTGGTTTGTTGTTTGGTTGATTGGTTGCTTGGTAGGTCTGTTGGTTGGTCAGTTGGGTGGTTTGTTGGTTGTTTGCTTGGTTGGTCAATTTGTTGGTTTTATCGGTCGGTCGGGTGGTTGCTTAGTCAGTTGGTTTGATGCTTTGTTAGTTGGTTGATTGGTTGGTTTGTAATCAAGGAAATGCAGCGTGGGGTGGGGTGTTTGTAAACTAATATAAATTATTTTTTTTCCATAATTAGGTTTTTTTTTATCTTTTAAAAATGCATAAATGTTTACAAAATCCGATGTAACTTAAGCAAACATATGGACCCAAGGTCCTTATTACCGTTGTTTTGTACTTGGTCATATTCTAAACTGAAAGACTACTTTGAACCTTTTTGACACATTTTATCTAAGAGAGAAGCACATTGTGAGATATTTGTAAATAATAAATGCATTTTTATTTTCTACGTAAGCATCTTGTTACAGCTGGTATCTGCAGAGTACTGGTCTTTGATGGCTCCAGACCACTTTCTTTTGCACTTCTAAGCCATGTTTATTATGATGAATAACTTTCAGTATTTGATAGGATGTTTTAATCAGCCTCATTAGTGGTTTTAATAACTTCAATATGCTTCTACTGTAGAATTTGCTTGTTTTTTACAGGTGCCTGTCCAGTTCTGGCAACATGGGGTAGCTGATATGAGGCTATACACAGAAGTTAAACCCGGGGCAGTTCTGGACTATGCATGTGACGAACCCATACTTGAACCCTACCTTATGGTCACTGTGAAGGGAGCAGGATCGTCAGAGGTGATGGCGGATATGAATTTCTTCAGAGAATACAACAAGCTCTACTATGAGAACTTCATCTACATCGCTGCATCGTTCACATTCTCAGAGTGGGTTCTCCTCTTGTCAACAAACCAACTGTTGCTGTTGTCACAGTTTGAGCTTTCAGTTTCATGTAGCTCATCATTTTGATTTGAAAACAGAGATGCAGGAAAGAGACCAGTGGGGAAAAATCGGGCCGTCAACTGTGCTGAACTAGTGCTCGATGTCGAGACAAAAACACAGAGGGTCATCCTGAAGAAAAAGGTCTCGTTCTTCATGGATGCTACAATGTCTGGTTCACATTTCTCACATTTCTATCTTTGTTTAGGAGCCGGGAAAGCGCTCCCAGCTTTGGCGAATGACAGGAAGTGGAATGCTATGTCATGAGGGTTCATCCCCTCCTCAGAGCAAACCTTCTCAGCCTCGACCGCTCAGTTCATCTTTGGTGCTTGATATTGCTGGACTGGCCGCAGTGACCAACAACAGGTTACCTCAATGCTACCAAACTTTGCCGAGATGTCCAAGCTGGTCTCTCTCGGGTTGCTATATCTTTTTCAAAATGGTCAAATTATGGGAAATCTCTGGGACAAACTTTCCATTGACTTAACATGGGGGAATTCAAACTAAGAACCTCATAGTATTTCCTGCATGAACATCCCAACCACTGTGCAAAACTATTTGAACCTCAAGCTCTAGAAAGGGTTAAAGATTTGCCATTGACTGATAATGGCCATTGAACAGCAACAAAACAAAAAAAATCATAAAGAAATAGGGGATATGCTTGTCAATCATAGCAACAACTAATTTTTTATTAAATCAATGGCAGCTCCATAGCAACCAAACTATTTACCCTAGCAACCAAAATTCCTGTATTCTATCTTAGCTTTGGAAAATCTTAAAGACATGGGTGTTGGTTTATATTACACATAATGAGTCATTACATTAGGTCATTGACTCCCCATAGCAACCGCACTGTTTACCATAGCAACCAGTTCAAACATAAAAGTTTGTGTGCATTAGTTCATCTTTCTGTTTCTTTCTAAGCTATGAGCCTCTGATGTTGAGACGGCCAGACAGCCGCCGCAGCACCACCCAGACATGGCACTTCAACTCTGGCATGTTGACCTGTGGCTTACCCAGATTAGTTGTTCAGGTCTCTGTCTTTCATCCTTTTTTTCAGTGTAATGGTATTATGAATCTTTTACAAGTGTTTTGCGTTTTAGGTGAGGAGAGGAGTGTCTGGGCTGTTTGATGGTGCCGAGGTGGTACTTGGACCAGACTCCGGTGTCCTGGAGCCTGCACCTGAGCAGCAGTTTATTAACCAGAAAATGCGACCTGGCTCAGGGGTTCTGTCTGTTCAGGTCCTGCCTGATGGACCCACACGAGTTTTACAAGTGAGCCATTTCTCTTTTTAGTGAGGCTTCATTTGCTCGTGCTTTCTAATATTCATGCTTCATTTTAGATCAGCGACTTCAGTCAACGTCGCGTGAACAGACCCTCTTCGAGTACGGAGGAAGACCAGCTTAAAGAGAGCGCTCCAACAAAATTTCCAGAGGAGGAACTTGAGGTAAATAACTTAGATCTGGAAATTTTCCATGATTTCAGAAACTCAAGACTCATACGCTTTTAATTAGGTGTTGGTGAACCTAGATGAAGGCCTGGGACTCTCGTTGGTGAATAAACTTCCTGAAGAGCTAGTGTTTGCCACCCTGTCTGGCATTGACGTACACTTCACTCGCACTGCAGCCAATGAGGTTCTAGAACTTACAGTGAAGAACATTCAGGTAAGCTGCTGCAGACCGACGGGATCAATCTGAATGTTGCATGCAGTTAATTGGTTCTTTCTTTTCTTGTTTTCAGGTGGACAACCAACTTCTTGGCACCACTCACCCCGTTTTACTCTGCGTTACTCCAAGCTCGTCTGAAACTCCAGCAGTTGACTCAGGACATGCTCTGCAGGTCAACTCTGTAAAAGTGCCCAGCAGGCTAATGCTAACGGACCTTTTCAAGGTGAAATCATCAACTTTTTATTAACCTTGTCAGAAAAACCATTTAATCTTAGAGTTTGCTGTTTATCTCGCAGCATCTGATGGTCACAGCCCGACGCTACACTATAATCATTGAGGAGAAGCTCTTGATGAAACTGCTCATATTTTTTGGCTACGGTCAAACTGAGGGAGGTGTGTAAAGGGGATCTGTTTTGATTAGTATGGCATTCGTTCCATTGTTTCCTGCTAACCACAATGATCCATCTTTCAGAGATGGAGAAGCTGGATGAGAATCTCTATGAGAAGCCTGTAGAGGATCCTGGAGCTCCAAAGCGTTATTATTTTGAGAACTTGAAGATTAGCCTTCCTCAAGTCAAGCTGAGCGTGTTCACCTCTCACAAGTTGCCTCATGACCTAAAGGTAAGCAACCGTGTAAAAAAACAAGCACTGGTTCTCTGAAGTGCAGTGTAATCGAGATGTTTTTCCAGGCTTTGAAAGGAACGCTTGGGTTCCCACTTGTTCGATTTGAAGACGCAATCATAAACATGTACCCATACACTCGAGTTCATCCTTACGAGACTCAGGAGATGATTATCAGCGACGTCCTTAAGCACTTCAAAGAGGTTAACATCATCGTTGGTTCTAACTAGGGTTTCCTGCAATCTGTTAACTCTTCTGCGTGTGTTTTTGAAGGAGCTTATCAGTCAGGCCGCTCAGATCCTGGGCTCAGTGGACTTCCTGGGTAATCCAATGGGCCTACTGAATGATGTCACGGAGGGTATGAACGAACTCATCAAGTATGGCAACGTTGGAGGACTCCTCCGAAGTGTAACACATGGCGTTTCCAACTCCGCTGCCAAGGTAATAAAGTCTACATTTCTTCTGGCATAATCACCGTGAATATGAGCCATTCCACCAAACTCATGCCGTTTGCTTGTGTTAACCTCAAAATTTCTTTTTGTACTTGATTTCAAAACAGATTCCTATAGCAAACTTCCTTACTCATACTTTCTACAAATGGGTCCATTCTAGGGGTGTAACGGTTCACGGTATGTATTGAACCGTTTCGGTGCGGCCTGTTCGGTTCGGGACACTTGCGTACCGTTTCGGTATTCTGTATTTTTATTAAATGATATAAATCTATTATTAGCGCGATATTAAGCGCAGCAGAACAATTTTCCTAGGCGAGTTTCCGCACGGACGCTATTGAGTGACGAGCGCGAGTAGGAAAATGGAATCATATCTAAAGCGAAAGAGAAGCCAGAGCTTGAAGACCCTCCCACCTCACTACGGTCTCCTGTTTGGGAACACTTTGGCTTCTCTGTTAAAATACATAACGGGGATAGACGAGTGGATAAATTTAAAGTTGTATGCCGACATTGTTCCACGGAGATCGGGCAGGCAACACATCTAACATTTTCTACTGCTGGAGATATTGTCACTGCAACCAGATCTGTGCTCTCTTCAGAAAATGTGGATAGGTAATCTATCCTAACTAGCAGTATTTCATTTTTTATTAAAAAAAAATTGTTTTTCTTTATAAAGAGTGCAATTTATTTAAAATATCACCCAAATGTGTCACTTTTATTTATTTTATGCAAGAATTCTACTGTGTATTGGCAGCTTTTCAAAATAAAGATTATGTAAGTTCTTATTGTTTTGTACCGAACCGAATGAACCGAACCGAACTCTCCAAGACACTGTACAGAACCGAATACGATTTTAGCGTACCGTTACACCCCTAGTCCATTCATTTAAATTATTTATTAGATTTCTAATTAACAATTAAGTGTCACACCACATTTTTTCAGAGAACCCTGTATTTCAGCTGAAGTTTTTCTTTGCGTCCCTTGTTATAAGCAGAAATCAATAGAATCCCTCACTTTTATTTAATTTAAGTTTGCAGTAAGAATGACTGCTTAAATGGCTGCTTTTTGCCTCCAACTCAACTTGAGCATAAATATTATGAACCCCCCTGGAGAAAATCCAACAGCTAGAATACAGATACACTGCCAAAATCATCCACCAACTCTATAAGCCTCCTCGTCTCGTTGCACGGCTGAAAAACTTTAACGAAGGATGTGACAGGCATTTAAGTGATTTTCTTTGATCAAGTGCCTACAACATTTTAGGTTTGTTGTATTTGCGGAGATTATTTAAAGTTTTTGTAACCTTTATCAGTGACCTCTGGGAATTTGTTTTGGAAGGTGTTGAGTCCTCTGGAATTCTCTTTTTGTTGGTTTTGACTCTCGAGGCCGGGTCATTTTTCAAATGTGTTTCTCAATTGAATCTTTGATAGTCAATAACAAGTTTGTGACCAAATGTGGAGCAGGAAGTCTCACTTTATATCAACCAAGCACATGTTTTCATTCCTTTACTTTTTTAGACTCCCAGCTTTAAGTTAAGATGCTTCAGAAAGGGGTTGTGTGGGGGCCATAAACTTAAAAGCATGTCCTGGAAACTCATATCTGGAAATATATTGGTGTAATTTCACAGCCAAGCTTTAAAAAAAGCAAAGAGAGCAAGAAAAGGAGGAGGGCTCGAGAATCTGAGCTGGCCTTCAGATGAACTCACCAGGGACTTTACTCGGAGGGGTCATCCCAAGTTCATGCCTGAGTCTCACTTGAGTTCTGGAGAATGTGCCTGTGTTTATAAAGTACTCCGGCTGCTGTGGGGAGCTCACTGGACCTGTAACACAAACTTCATTCCAGGAGGCACCTGAGGGGGGCCACTCAGACCAAAGTCAGGTCAACTGTGCCATCAGGGGAAGCGCCATCCCATTAGATGAATTACAGCTTGATATTTTTGACAGCTGCATGTGTGTGAAAGCTCTTAAAGTCTAACCTCAAGAGACAACGAAGACTGTGCGGATCATTGAAAATATTTATTTGAGTTATATGTTCCTTCCAGTATTTGCAGACTAATTTCACTGACATTTAAGCATTTAACATTATTGTTAGGAATGTTGAAATACAAATAAAGTAAGATTTTCAAATGTATTGGTCAAAATTGGCCAATTGCATCCACATTGCCTTTTCTTCCCAAGGAGATCTCTCAAGCTCCTCCAGAGTTCTTGGTTTTCTGACCCAAACTTTACTCAGATTTTCTTTTGGTTTTTGGGTTTCTTCTAGGTTATGTCTAGATAATAAAACCTCTTGTCTTGGGCAGCCCTTGATTTCATCAAATTGCTCATGGGCATTCTCAGCTAAACTTTGTTTTGCACTGCAGTTTGCAGGAACCTTATCTGATGGACTGGGCAAAACCATGGATAACCGGCATCAAACGGAACGAGAGTGCATTCGCTATCATGGAGCCACAAGTGGAGAGCATCTAGTGGCCGGGATTCATGGCCTTGCTCACGGTAAAGCTTTTTTTATTCATGTCCTTGCCTTTGAAACAAACTTAACTTTGATTGCTTTATAGGCATCATTGGCGGTCTGACCAGTGTGATAACATCAACAGTGGAAGGAGTGAAGACTGAAGGGGGTGTTGGGGGATTTTTCTCTGGACTAGGCAAGGGACTGGTTGGCACGGTGACAAAACCTGTGGCAGGAGCTTTGGATTTTGCCTCAGAAACGGCACAAACGGTCAGAGACATGGCCAGCCTCACCAACAGGTATGTAACGAAAGTCAGTAAATAATTGTGGATCGTCCAAACGTTGAAAAATAATTGTGATTCAGTGTTTAGAGTTGTTGCTTTTGGAGAACCTTGATGACCTCTTGTGTTCTCAGTCCTAGCTTTTCAGCGATGAATTCCTGCTAATGCTCCACAGTGCAGAATTTTTCTGAAGAATTCGTCTCTCAATGATCTTACCTCCACTTCTAGAAGTTGTAGATTCTTGTGGTTTTACGAGAGGGGCTCTAAAATGCCATATTCCTGGCTGTTTAGTATGTAAAGCCATTTGTTCTTCATTTGCCCATGTATGTGTGCAGTGGTTTTACTGCTTCAACTGGAGGAGGAAGGTGTTTCCGGTCCTCTCAACATGGAGAGAGTCTGTATTTGTCAGTCTGTGTGGAGAGGGGACCTGTTGGTGAACTGCAGTAAAGAGCAGGGGGAGATTCATTCGGAGCGTGCCTGCCACAGTGTGGCCAAGAGTTCAGCCAGAGTTTGCTCTGAAAATGTGCAGGACTCTTGGGTCAGAGATTACATTTTCATGATAGCGCATTGGCAAAACAACCCATCAATTTCTGTTAAATGTTCGCTTTTTTTGTAAGATTTCTTGCAACATTCGAATGAATCAAGTGCGTAGACGTGTGAAGCTGGTCAGAAGAAAGTCATTCATCTTTCTGGGATTATAAAACAGGAAATAAACATGTAAATTAAAAGCAGACCGCAGTGAGGTCATGGATAGTGGAAGCACACACATCTTTTTTGCTCTTCTGCCCTGCTTGTGAACCCAGCCTCCCACATCAGTTCCCCAGAACCCTCCCCGACGCACTCACACAGCGCTCACCATTCCCTGATGCACTATGCAATCCAGGCAGACTTCCAGAGGCAGATCAATTACTATCTCAAAACAAAAGCAATGAAGTGCTGGGGGTTGGCAGGAAGGGCAGTTCAGACTTTGACTGAATACAGTGGTGTGCAAAAGTTTGGGCACCCGTGTAAATGTTCATGATTTGTCTTCATATATCACTGTTGTCTGGATAAGACATTCCAGTTAAATATATTGTATTAGAGATAAAACGCGGTGTATGATTTATGGAACGTGTGCCAGAGTCATGTGAACAAAAGTTTAGCACCACAAAACAAAAATGTACTCAATTTTTTGTGAAGAAACAACAGCTTTTCTATAGTTTCCAATTAGAGTCTGGATTCTGGCTGATGGTATTTAGACCATTTCAAACATCTTCAGTTCAGTCAGGTTTAAATCATACCACAAATATTCTATACTATTCAGGACCGGGGGTTGAGATTGCCATTCCGGAGTGTTGTACTTGTTCCTTTGCATGAATGCCTTTGTAGATTTTGAGCTTTACTGTCGTTGTCGTGTTGACGGATCCAGCCACGGTGCAACTTTAAATTTGTCATTGTTTGCAGGATATTGTTCTCCAGAATCTGCTGCTATTGAGTGGAATCCATGCGATTCCCAGTCCCTGCAGTGGTCAGATTTTCCTTGTTTAAAGTACGCTGAGTAGTTGAACGATGCACAGTGACGCCATCTGCTGCAAGGTGATGTTGTAGGTCGTTGGAGCTGGTCTGTGGGTTGTCCGTGACGGTTCTCACCATCTCCTTTGCTTATCTGAGAGTTGTTTTGAAGCCCTCTTTTTAGAGAAGATGCAAAAAGAACAAATGCTTATAATTGGCCTATTCGTGTGTTTGGAAGCCAAGGGTCACTGAGACATAAATTTATGCACATGCTTAGTTTTGTTTAAATAATTCTAACATACTTTTCATAAATGGTTTAAACATTTTTCACTTCCTTTCTAATCCAACCAATTATTTTTAAAGGAAAATTGTGAAAATCTACAGGGGTGCCCAAACTTGCATACCAATGAATCCAACATTTATCTAAATTATGCAGGAACCGAAACTCCATAAACAACTGTCCCAAACAACACTTCAGAAACTGTGGTTTGTAGTGGGCTTTCTGGATTCAGCTGGACTTCTTCACTCATGTTTTTTGCTGGAGATTGTTGCCCTCTATCAGGTTCTAGTGGTGTAGGGGTTGACAAATACATAGATGGAACTAAAGAAGAAGGCAGTTCATCTCCCTTAATACAAATAGGTGGCTTCCTTCTTTGGTGGGAACCATGGACCACCTTGATTCTTCAGCCTTCAAAAGCAGGAAAGCCTTTATGCATGATATTTTTCCTAAAAGAGCAAGAGCTGGTTGTTTGGACTCATTGATGGCTGAGTGGCCAGGTTCCAAACCCTGTGCCTGACCTAGATTTGAACCCCATTGTTCTTATCTCACAATTGGCTTGATCACATCCAGAGCACACACAGAGAGAGAGAGAGAGAGAGAGGTTAGGACTCCCCATGTGTCTGTTACAGTCCGGTCATGCATAGGGGTCTGATCTCATGACTTACATTTATGATTGTAATAAAAAAGAGCTTTTCTAAGGAGTCATCATGAAGAAACCTGCAGCTTAAGAATACTACTATTACTAGTGCTTAATATAAAGGTTGCAAATGTCAGCCAAATTCAGAATTCATGTCTGTTTTCCCTAGTTTCCGAGCTCTTGATGAACAGAGGCAGCTGCATTCTTTATTTTCAACAGAATGAAGAAATGCGGCACACTGCTGTCTTTGTGATTCAACTGGAAACCATCAGCTCTAATCAAATTCTTGCTGGCCCAGATTCAAACCAGATGTAGGAATTTCATTTGGCCCAACCGGAGAGCAGAGACAGAATATTTGCTGCAGAAGTGAGACCCAAACTTTGCATTGGCTTTGCCCAATCCCATAAACTTCAGCCAGGACCACCAGAACTCAAAGCTATTGTGTATCTGACCACTGATTGAACCAAAACAAACTGGAGCTGGAATGTGAAACGATGTTCAAAAACTTTATATGCCGACCAAATGTAAGTCTCGATATGTGGCTTTTTGGATTGTGCTACAGCAGGTGTTATTTCAAGAGACTCCATTTTACTCTTTAACGGGAAAGAGAATATTTGCAGTGTTTCCAGTAAAAAGGTGTTTTTCCAACTTGGATTCAGATTTTTTTTGTAGGTTTTGTAAATAATGATCCTAGTGTTTTTCAGGCTGAGCGTTCAGAGAGTGAGGAAGCCACGCTGCTGTAAGGGTCCTCAGGGGCTGCTGCCTCGGTTCTCTTCCCTCCAAGCAGATGGACAAGAACAGCTCTTTCACTTAACAGACAACATCCACTCTGAGTAGTGAGTATTCAGTATACATTTTCTCATTTTTTTCTAGTTCTTTCTAATGGAAAGGGTGTGTGCACCCGCTTAAACATTCCACTAGTTTTCATGTTGAAATCTCTTATAATAGTGGAGATCTGAACATTTTTCTTGGAGAGCGAAACCACCTCCAGATCTTCAATGTTTGAAGACATTCATCTCAGGTTCTGGACCAGATTTCCAACTAAAACCTGCTGAGACCTTCTTCTTTGAACACCCTCTTTCAGCTCCATCAGATTCAAACGATTTGAGAACAGTGAAAATTTTGACCAAAATTGGAAAAAACACCAAGAGGTTAGTATGTCGATTTTGGTCAAAATTGGTCATTTTTCAAACTGTTTCAAATTCGGCCCATGGAAAGGCTGTGTGCACGCTTAAACGTTCCACTAGTTTTCATGTTTAAATCTCTTATAATAGTGGAGATCTGAACAGTTTTCTCGGAGAGTGAAACAGACCTTCATTGGTTGAAGACAAAAACACCAAGATAAATAATAGCAACAACTCTGAGGAAGTTTTGTGAAAGTTTTTCTCTTACAGACTTATAAAAGGAAGGTGTATGCTTGAGGCGTAACAATTGCATCTATGCACAGAACCTAACTCAAGCTATTTGAAAGTGTCTTAAAGTGAGTTAGTGAGATCCTGCTCCTGTCTGTGTAATACGCTTGATCACGGACCCCAGCACCCCAAATCTAAATAGGCATCATTTAATCATCAGCAACAGAACTGACCCAAGTGAATCCATCAGGAAATTGCCTGAGGTGACAGAGAGAACTTTGGCTAACGGGGTTTGTTTAACAACCTGGTGCATCAAAGCTTTTGTCTATGTTCAAAGTGTGAACAGAAAAAGTCGTTTATCACCCAAGAGGCTAATCCATCCACATAAACCGCCCCATGTTAGCCCAGCTGACCTCTCTCCTCAGAGGTGCCACACAGGCCATTCATCTCCTCAGCTGCCGCCAGCACACTTTCACACTGGAGCTGCTGAAATATTTCATTTCATGTAATACCACTCACTTCCTAACTTGCAAACTAATTCCAACCAACATGAAATGTAATGCATGTGGAATTCCTGCATGTTTTCTGATTATTTATTGAAATATATGCATTTTTCCTTCGCAGCTTCATTGCAGTGGAGCCCATTGACACATACTGTGTGCTCATCTCCTCCAAAGTGGTGTACTTCGTCAAACCTGGAGAGTTTGTGGATCGAGAAGCAATCTTTCTAGAGGTCAAATACGATGATCTCTATCATTGTCTCGTTTCCAAGGATCATGGGAAAGTGTATGTACAGCTAACTAAGAAAGCAGAGAGCACCAGTAGTGGGGTGGCAATTCCAGGTCCATCACATCAGAAACCAATGGTAAGAGGGATTTAACGAGGCATAACTCTTGTGACATTAATAATAAAACCATTTATGTACACAATAGTTTTGCATGCTTACGTTAAAAAGAATTGGACTCAGCTGCAATCGCCTAGACTTTCCAGAGACCCGCTTATCGTGGAAATAGAGTGTGGCCAGAAATTGGATTCCTGCCATTTATTGGGTTATTATTCATTGGATGAAACCATTTATCAGCAAATGTGTTCACTCTTTTTTTTAAAACCTTCTAAATGACCCTGATCAAAGGTTTACACAACCTGGTGATTTTGGCCTGATAAAAGGTTTGAGTTTCTGTGCTCCTGATAGACCCTTGCCTCTTTCACCCAGTGATGACATTTCTGAATTCTGAGCGATGGGGAATCTAAGAAAAGGGAAAAGGGAGTTGAACTCTACAAAACAGGAAAGGGAAACAAAGAGATCTCCAAGGAACAGCAAACATTTCTGCTACAACTGCCAGAAAAAATTGCAAGGGATGCAAGGACAAACCCACAATTAACTTCAGCTGAAATACAGGGCTCTCTGAAAAATGTGCTGCGGCTGTTTTGAGGAGCACAATAAGGAGACACTTGAAGAAAAATAGGCTACATGATCGAGTTTCCAGAAGAAAACCATTACTACACAGAAGACGAGCTCCAAACTTCTGGAACAACGTTATTTGGAGCGATGAGAACAAAACTAAACTTTTTAGCCACAACTCTAAACACTACATTAGGAGAGGAGTCAACATGAACAGAACACCATCCACACTGTGAAGCACGGAGGCGAGTAACTGATGTTTTGAGGATGTCTGAGCTCTAAAGGCACAGGAAACTTGGTCAATATTGATGGAAGATGAAAGCAGCATGTTCTCAAAGGATCCTGGAGGAAAATTTGCATCATCACTGGAGATTCCAACATGACAATGATCCAAAACACAAGGCCACGTCCACTTAAACAAAGTGAAGGTTCTAGAGTGGATCTCCATTTACTGACCTCAATCTCATCCAACCACACTGGGGAGAAGTCAAACGTGCGAGAATTTACAAGAGTTGAAGGCTTTTTGTGAAGACGACTGTGCTGCCAACAGAGAAGATAAAGAACCTCATCAACAACTACCTCAAGAGACTTCAGGCCGTCATTCATGTCAAAGGAGAATATAGAACATTAAAAGCTGGGGTGTGTAAACTTTTGATCATTTGGAAAGTTTTTTTCACCATTATGATTTAAAAAGAGTAAGAGCATTTGTTTGACGATAAATGGCTTTACCCAAACACTAACTATGAGTGGGAAAAGTCTGGATTGGTGTATGGTTAGAAGTTTAAGTAACTTCTGCTTGTTCTATTTCACGTCTGATTGCAACGTTACTTGCTCTTTCTCCATAGGTCCATGTGAAAAGTGAGAGCCTTGCGGTCAAGATTTCACAAGAAATAAACTATGCCAAGAGCCTTTACTATGAACAGCAACTCATGCTGCCTCCCAGTGAGAATGAGGATAGCTTATTATTGGACTCTTAACTACACTGACCTGGAGGGTAAAAGGTGTGACATTTTTCAGCAGTTATTTCCTTTTTTCTGTGTCTGTGAAAGCACAGCAATAAATCACCCACTTAGACCAGGACATGGTCACAACATGGGGCTTGTTCAGTCAAAACCATAAAGCACAGAATATGAATATTGAATATGCAAGTTTATTGTGTTACGTTGCAGTACCATTGATTATGTTTGTTCTACAGAAGAATGTTTTCTCTAGAATTACGCGAAACTAGATGTGTTTCATCTCCTCGTAGATATTCGTGCACATATATACGTTAAGAATTTATTATTGGGTATAAAATCAATCTTCAACTGCTGTACAAACTGCCTTCTAAAGAAAGTTCATTTTGAATGGGTTTTTGGAGGTTTTGGTTAAATTGCACTGAAACAAATGAAAGTATCTTTAGCTGCTCTAGTGTGACTTTGAAAATACTTTAATTTCACCTCAGCTCATGTAGACGGCACTCAAAACCTTTTTGATGCTCTTTTAATATTGAAAGTATTGTGGATAAAATGCAAACACTCATTTTTGGGTTCCTTCTCACTCTGTTTCCTGTTCGCATACCTGTTTTTTTACATCTGAAGATCAACACTTAAGGCAT
This sequence comes from Danionella cerebrum, assembly GCA_007224835.1. Classification (NCBI taxonomy): domain Eukaryota; kingdom Metazoa; phylum Chordata; class Actinopteri; order Cypriniformes; family Danionidae; genus Danionella; species Danionella cerebrum. The sequence goes on from SRMA01026163.1 coordinate 618,811, forward strand.
TTTTCAACAAATATAATGGTCTTTAATTCATAATATAACAATATTCAGCCTTTCATAGATGCTCTGTGTCTGTATTTTGAATGCTTGTGTTTTTATATTGACAAAATAAGTACTTTCGGTTGTAAGGTTTTACTTGTTTTGGGTAATAAAGCTATACATTTTTAACGACCAAAGACCAGACACTACTATTTGCTCTTTTAAAGAGTCGTGTTAATTAAACTAAATAAACAATCAAATTAAACTAATTCAATCACAGTAATGAGCTGCTCACGCACTGCTCTGTAGGATTCTGTCAATGCCACTGATGTGTTTTCTAAGATGTTTATTTCGATATCAATATTTCACATTGTTGTATATTACCATACAAAGTTGTTTCATCCATTTCTGCACAGATATGCAAAGTAAATAAAGTCTGTACATTTAATTTAAATAAAAAAAGGATTTAAAGCAATTGTTTTTTGGTTGTATTATCATGAAGTGTGTGGGTGTGCATGCTTTTGAACATTCTATTTTTATAGGTTAAGGTGCAGATCAGTGCATTTAACTTAACTGGTGGAACAGCCTCCAGACCCCCACTGGTTAAGGAAGTCGATCTCAAGTTCTTTACCAAATTTCAAGGTAAAAACTCTTTCAGATTAATGCTTAAACATTCCACATTAAAGTTTTCATGTTAAAATCTCTTATAAAAGTGGAGATCCGAACATTTTTCTTGGAGAACATTTTTCTTGGAGAGCGAAACAACCGCCAGATCTTCAATGTTTGAAGACGTCGATCTCAGTTCCTGGACCAGATTTCCAACTAAAACCAGCTGAGACCTTCTTCTTTGTACATCTTCTTTCAGCTCCATCAGTTTTAAACGATTTGAGAACGTTGAAAATTTTGACCCAAATTGGAAAAAACACCAAGAGGTTAGTATGTCGATTTTGGTCAAAATGGGTCATTTTTCAAATTGTTTTGAATTTGGCCCATGGAAAGGGTGTGTGCACTCTTAAACATTCCACTAGTTTTCATGTTGAAATCTCTTATAATAGTGGAGATCTGAACATTTTTCTTGGAGAGCGAAACAACCGCAAGATCTTCAATGTTTGAAGACGTCGATCTCAGTTCCTGGACCAGATTTCCAACTAAAACCTGCTGAGACCTTCTTCTTTTAACACTCTCTTTCATCTTTATCAGTTTCAAATAATTTGAGAACGTTGAAAATTTTGACCAAAATTGGAAAAAACACCAAGAGGTTAGTATGTCGATTTTGGTCAAAATTAGTCATTTTTCAAACTGTTTCAAAGTCGGCCCATGGAAAGGGTGTGTGCACGTTAAAACATTCCACTAGTTTTCATGTTGAAATCTCTTATAATAGTGGAGATCTGAACATTTTTCTTGTAGAGCGAAACAACCTCCAGATCTTCAATGTTTGAAGACGTCGATCTCAGTTCCTGGACCAGATTTCCAACTAAAACCTGCTGAGACCTTCTTCTTTGTACACCCTCTTTCAGCTCCATCAGTTTTAAACAATTTGAGAACGTTGAAAATTTTGACCAAAATTGGAAAAAACACCAAAAGGTTAGTATGTCGATTTTGGTCAAAATGGGTCATTTTTCAAATTGTTTCGAAGTTGGCCCATGGAAAGGGTGTGTGCACGCTGAAACATTCCACTAGTTTTCATGTTGAAATCTCTTATAATAGTGGAGATCTGAACATTTTTCTTGGAGAGCAAAACAAACTCCAGATCTTCAATGTTTGAAGACGTCGATCTCAGTTCCTGGACCAGATTTCCAACTAAAACCTGCTGAGACCTTCTTCTTTTAACACTCTCTTTCATCTTTATCAGTTTCAAATAATTTGAGAACGTTGAAAATTTTGACCAAAATTGGAAAAAACACCAAGAGGTTAGTATGTCGATTTTGGTCAAAATTAGTCATTTTTCAAACTGTTTCAAATTCGGCCCATGGAAAGGGTGTGTGCACGTTAAAACATTCCACTAGTTTTCATGTTGAAATCTCTTATAATAGTGGAGATCTGAACATTTTTCTTGTAGAGCGAAACAACCTCCAGATCTTCAATGTTTGAAGACGTCGATCTCAGTTCCTGGACCAGATTTCCAACTAAAACCTGCTGAGACCTTCTTCTTTGTACACCCTCTTTCAGCTCCATCAGTTTTAAACAATTTGAGAACGTTGAAAATTTTGACCAAAATTGGAAAAAACACCAAAAGGTTAGTATGTCGATTTTGGTCAAAATGGGTCATTTTTCAAATTGTTTCGAGTTCGGCCCATGGAAAGGGTGTGTGCACGCTTAAACATTCCACTAGTTTTCATGTTGAAATCTCTTATAATAGTGGAGATCTGAACATTTTTCTTGTAGAGCGAAACAACCTCCAGATCTTCAATGTTTGAAGACGTCGATCTCAGTTCCTGGACCAGATTTCTAACTAAAACCTGCTGAGACCCTCTTCTTTGTACATCTTCTTTCAGCTCCATCAGTTTTAAACGATTTGAGAACGTTGAAAATTTTGACCAAAATTGGAAAAAACACCAAGAGGTTAGTATGTCGATTTTGGTCAAAATTAGTCATTTTTCAAATTGTTTTGAATTTGGCCCATGGAAAGGGTGTGTGCACTCTTAAACATTCCACTAGTTTTCATGTTGAAATCTC